>BLKM01008216.1:794749-894749 GCA_013340265.1 Coptotermes formosanus
TGTATGTATGTATGTATGTATGTATGTATGTATGTATGTATGTATGTATGTATGTGTATATATGTACATACGTAATCCTAGGAAATTACCGAACCGAAAGCCTTAAGACTTTCTGCAGTATAGGCTATCTATGCCCGGTATTTCGAGTAAAGTCAAGTCACATGCTCCACGCCTTTCACACACTGTGTGTTTTTGGTATCCGTGTGGTTTTAACAGGAAACAGTGATTATTAACAGGTATAGTTGCGCTTGCCCACGCCATGAAGACACATATGCAGAGTAGAGGTACAGCTCCACTCATTCTTAATCTCAACGCTAGATGTGAGTGGTCAGCACCACGCCCTGGACCCATTATCTTCACGAAAGAACCCCGGTTCCCATAGAACAGCAGGCAGGGTAAGCCCCAGAGACGGTCTGGATGTTCGGGAGAAGAGACAAATCTCTTGATCCTGTCGAGATTCGAATCTCGGACTGCCCAACACGTAGGGTACTGGGTTGTCTGTGAAGCAGTTAACTGACTTTCTGCGTATCACGCAGATGAATTAAGACTTTAGTATGTAAAATTCTACACAAAAGTTTGAATTTCTGAGCTCAAATCCACAGCGCATAGAACAATCACTATTGCTTTACACACGTTACGAACACATTACATACAAATTACGTAAACTATTTATAATTTATGAATATTATTAGGTGTGTTCTCAAAGTTAACGGCATGGCAATTGAGACGAAGTTATGCACAACTGAGATACTTCTTCAGTCTCAGCTTCTCAACTGCCTAACGCCCACGAAGCTAAGGAATATATTTCCACACCAGACAGTCGAGGACTTGTAATGGTAGATGAAGACAATAACGACAGGTATGTGTGGCCACTGTGTGCAGCTGGTTCTTCTTTACGACGTTCGGCACTGCTGAAGGTTTTGATGCGTGCCCAGAAAAACTGGTATCCGAATGTAACTTGAGAAAACTGAAGATTCTCTAAACATGGGAAAAAAGTATTTTCCCAAGAACACAGGGTTCACAATCATTATTAAATTGACAGCACCAATATTAAAATCTGGCCATCGCTGTCTTTTGAAGTAAAAGGAATAAGGATGTGACCACAAGACAGGTGTTGTTTGCCGCTAAGTGCGTTTGCACTGCCAGTAACAATGTTACCTGTCATCTGGAAATACATAACACGTTGCAGTGTCACGGACGAGGAATTCGTAGATATTCTTCGGGTTATAAGCGTCTACAAAAAACAGAAAGCTACTGTATGCTGTATCTCAATTGGCTGGTGCCATCGAACCGTTACCGACCACCTTGGAAGATAACACAACTGACAGCAAGTTATTGGATAACAATTGTTCCCCCCACTTCTTGTTACATGCTTCGTTATAACGAGTTATATCATGCGAATTTGCAACAACAACAACAAAACAAAAAGGAGCACGAAACTGCATAAAAGGTGCCTGCATAAATGCATAATTGAGGCGTTTTCCCCTAAGAGGATGGCACGCTTATAACTAAGAAGTGTGGAAATGTAAAATAACACTGGTTGTGAAAGAATCCACAAGATAAAAATTGGGGTTCTCTTCCTCTTTAATATTGTTACTTCCCAAACCACGGCAAATATATGGCTACGGTATCCGAGGAACCTTTACTGCAATCAAAATTATATAATAAAAAACACAGTCCGACACAACACTGTATATATTTATGTCTGCACACTGTGGCATTATTTATATACACGTGCTATACTACATGTTTCGGCTCGGCTGAGCCATCATCAGGTACATACACATATCAATAATATTACTGACATCTCACTAAAAGTTTTATATTATACAACTAACGATCTGTGTTCGATTGATATGTATATGCACCTGATGATGGCTCAGCTGAGCCGAAACATGTAGTATAGCACGCGTATATAAATAATGCTATAGTGTGCAAACATAAATATATACAGTGTTGTGTCGGACTGTGTTTTCATTATATAATTTTGAGTGATACTGACACATCGGGATGACCCAGCTCAAATTTGCAGCAATGTTATTTATATAACCAATTGCAACATCTCACAACAAAATAACCAAGAATTTCTACAAATGAATACCAAACATTTATATCTACGGTCCAAGCTTAAATAAAGAGTTTGATGGAAAATTTAAACATCAGTAGAATAACGAAAGTTTCCTTATCCCAACAACTTAATTGTCCCCAAACAAATTAAGGCTCATTTTTAACTCGTCGGACAAGTAACTAACCTATTAACTAAACTATGCTCCTGGGGTAATTTACAGCACAAACAAGATTCAGGACAGCTGTAACGCGTCTAATTGGTATTCTGAGACACGCATTTTAAATCTCGGCTGCTGGAGCCCATCCTGACAAATGCCCGTGCATAAGGTCTACTGTAAAACAGGTAGTGACACCAAAATTCGGAGTTCTTTAACCCTTATAGCATACTGGTTACATTATGTACCACCATATATAGCATCAAAAAATCCTACCTTCTGCCTACACAGTTTCTGTACAGCATTAACTGATTGGTTTTTATAAATGAGACGGAGACTTTACTGCGCGGTACGAACTGAACGTTTAACTATAATTAAGCTTAGTCTCAGCCTTTGAAGGGACAAAGATTCTACCAATACACAGTCCACACACTAGCTGAAGTCGTGTGTGTGTGTGTGTGCTCAGCAAGGCTATGTATATACTGCGTAAGACACTGTTTGTACAGGCCCATGTCCTGGATAGTAAAACTTTATTCAGGACAAAATACTTAGCAAGAAAAGTCCAAAATATATTTACCTCAGCAAATGATTTGAAAATTTAAGTGACTTAAACCGAATGAAACTTAAACATGATGTACTTAGTCGCAAAAAAGAAATGAGGCATAAAAAATTCTTTCGCTATTCATTAGCCCGGTTTTCGACTTGCTTCTAGGCGACCAAAACCGGTTCCACAGTGCATAAAGCCAAATACAGCCATCCTGTTTCGTTCCCTGCAAATGGTTATTGCACAAAGCAATTAGTTACTACGCCGCGTCACAGCAATAGATAATAACGTTGACATACTTCAGGTTTCCGCACGACAAAGATTCATAGTTTGGTCTTCTGGAACACGAAACAGCGCAGTCGGGGCTGGCCTCCTATGGCACAAAAACCAGTAACGAATTCAGCGGAAGTCGGCCATCTGCGTCAGAAATTTTAAATATTTTGTCTCCGACTTCAAAGACAGAGACAGGGATATCGTAGTTTAGTATCAAGGGTATGTTCAGGGGTTCGAATCCTGGCAGGGGCAAGAGGTTTTCTTTTTCCAAAAACGTCCTGACAACTTCTGCAGCCCATCCACATTCGTATTCAATGGATACAGAATTGGGGTGGGGCGGGGTGAGACCGGTGCATGAAGCTGACCATTCACCTCCATCATGTGCAAAAATTAAGAACGAGTGGAGCCATACTCCTGCTCCCCTTATGGCCTCACGGCGAGCAGAGGGACCATTTCACTTTACTATTATCTTAAACATAGACCGTATTGTGAATGAACGCTTATTAAATTACCTTAATTCGCCTAAGACCATGGAACAGAGTCCTTCTTGAGAAACTAACAGCTTCTTAGCCAGTCAAGAAATTCCCCGCATTTTATTGGACCCGAAGGTTCATTACCATGTTCACAACAGCCCGCCGCTTTTCGCTCTCCTAAGCCAGATCAATGCAGTTCATTCCCTAAACCTATTTATTAAAAGATCCATTTTAATAATACGCTACCATCTACGTCTACGTCTTCCGAGCGGTCTCTTTCATTCAGGTTTCCCCATCCAAAATCTGTGTGAACCCCATACGTGTCACGTTACTAAATGTATAAACAGTCCTAATTGGCTTGTTGGTTCCAGTTTCTCGAATGCTAAGTGTTCAAGAATAAGTCGCATACAGGCTGATCCGCCCTCCCGCACACCAACACTCTCGGTCAGCAAAACAAAATGACGCATACACACTACGTACAGTAGTACGATCAGTCTGCTCCTCACACATTCATTTCCTGCTCTCGATTTACTTATTACATCTTGCCACTGCAAGGTTCAATTTACACCTCCAGTTATTGAGTCTGCACCATCTTCAGCATTCTCTATGACGTCGAGGCTTCCTCTTCTCAAGCATCCAACACAACAGTTCACACCAAATAAAATCGAACTCGGTTATAACGTCATGAAAGGCACTGAATATTTTGTATCGTTTAAACCAAGTGTCGTTCTAACCGAGGAGTATAATGTTATGGTTAACAGTGACGAATTAATCGGTACCACAGAATGCCTGACGCTATAGGCGAGGTGTCGTATAAATCGATGTCATTATAACCAGGTACGACTGTATTTCAAATACATATTTGTTGAGCCTGAAGTATACTTTTTGTGAGATATGCCTATTAGAACCGAATTATTATCAGTACACACGGCTTATAGTCGTGTTTTAGTCTCCACTGTTTGTTTTGTGCTACTTACTCTATAATCAGAGTGCGCTAACCTAAGTTCTGGTATTCGAAAAACAAGGTATTTCTAACTACAGGGCTTTCATTCCCTGCTCCTCTAAACTTTGCAGTTTTCTGTGCTAAGTTCCCAATTTATATTTCGTCTTATACAAACATTTTCCTACGTTATTCATTTTTGTAATATTGGGACAATTAGTGGTTTTCTTGTACGTTATTTCTTCGTTTGTAATTTAAAGATTTATTGTAAAAAACTGTCTCCTTTCCACCTGTATGTCCCTTTACGTTTCAAAATTTGGTGCATCTAAATCTCTTCCTCTTTACGCAAGGCACACTTTCCTTTTCCTTCTCTTAAGACTTCACACATACCTAGTTATTTATCTTCTTCTTTTTCATGGTTAGACTAAACAGGTTTATTTCCTTGTTACCAATGTCATTTCAAATGTTCTACCGCCAGTACATGCACATTCTTTTCCGCAGTCACTCCCAAGGACATCTACCCCACACTGAGTGAATAAATTGTATCTTAATATGTGTAGAGACCTACAGACACCTGCTATAATCTTTACTTTTAAAATTTTTCGTTTCACACTGCAGATCTTTCACTCCGTACTTAAAAATTCTCGTTTGTCAAGAACCTTCCCGCCCCTTATGGAACCCGAGAAAGATTCCCCACATTGTTCAGAACAGCCGCCATCAGAAACTGCCTTGACAAAATTCAAGCAAATTTCCTTCAAAATTATTTCAATATTAACATAACGGTATCATGGAATGTGACCCCATTAGTTAAGTATATAAATACCAACCTTTCAGAACACCTTACTGTCAAAATCCTCAGTGTTTCTGACCTGAAGGTGGAGAAGCAAGTTTCTTCTACATATCCATTCCCATCTGCCCAATTAAGCCGTGTGTATAGTATACACAGTATGTGTATATATATCTACATAGTATGTGTATATATATGTACATAGTATGTATATATACGTACATAGTACGTATATATATGTACACAGTATGTGTATATATGTACATAGTATGTGTATATATGTACATAGTATGTGTATATATATGTACATAGTATGTATATATGTACATAGTATGTGTATATATGTACATATTAGTGTATATATATGTACATAGTATGTAGATATATGTATATAGTATGTGCATATATATATAAAATTCCGTATTTTCATGGTTTTGTGCGTGTAGAGATATTTGACAAGTCAGTGCCATCAAACACATTGGCTAATTCATTTATTGCGGACTTGACACAGATATTACGTGCGGATAATGGCGTTTTACAAGACGAGGCACATGAGTATGCCAAACGGAAAATACGTTCGTGACTGCAGGCTTCCGCCGCGATGCTGATGAGATCTGCGCCCTTCGCTGCGCTATACCCCAGAAGAGCGCAGATCTCAGAAAATAAGTTAGCGTATGAACCCTTGAAGGTAATAAAATTTAATAAAATAACAAAACGTATAACACTTGTTCTTGACATGTCACAAATCATTAACGTTAACAGTGACAGAAGGCGGAGCAGATTGCTTCACTGACAGTAACAAGCGTTAAGTAATGTAAAGATCCCTGTACGCGCCACGAAAGCAAATAGGGAAATGGAGGTTTACTTCCAATAATTCTTAACCTCGGAAATAGAAGGACGTGCATGGTCAGTCTCACATCCCGGCCGCTTAATTCCGGTGGAAGGAGCCCCAATTACACATCGAACATTAAGTACACATTAAAAACATAAATCCTTTTAACCAATGCATTTCGTTCGTAAGATGGGAAAGGTTACACAATATTGGGCGAAGATAGGCGTGCACATATTTTTCAGAAAGCTAGCAGCCAACACAAAATTCTAGGCACCAGAAGGGTGATAAGTAGCAAGTTCCACACTGAGGTGCCACATGTATTTGACACCACAGTACAAGATCCAGTCGCCAGGGTGACCTGGTGCCCGGGATTTGACCACCACTCTATTAAAGATTATAGTTTATGCATTTATTCTCTATACATAATTCTACGACACTGAATATGGCTTTATTTGAGCCGAAACATGTAGTTGTGATTGTGTTTTAACAGTAAAAAGTTGTGGTTTACGGCTAATGATTATAAACTTTGCATCCACGAACATTACGCGCCGATGTATTAATCTAGTCGCCACGGCGACCTGACACTCGGGCTAAGACTTTGTAGGACCATGTTTAAGACGTGTGACCTACGAGGTTATCACAGCGATGCTGATGAAGATTTTAGTCTTCTAGGACATGACGCCATATAAATGGTATGTAAGTACGCATTAACACGGCGTCTTAACGCAGGAATATGCGGAAAATGAAAAACAAAGTTCGTTGGAAGAGTCGATACCTGAATAACAGTCTACGAGGCGTCATTAATCAGGTCTACCCTGAAGATGGTGAAAGCAAATTCTTCCGATATTTGGTAGCTGTACACCGATCTACACAGTGTTATATCCCACAATATTCGAATCTACACACTCAGCACGACAAGTGCCACTATACTTCGGTAGCTTTAACACCCAAACTGAAACAAACGCGTTCTCTCCGTTGTTTTGTACGTCAATGCAAGGTAGTCTGCAATGGAACATTACACATCACTAATCAAATGGCCTGTATCAATTAAGAGAACGTCAAATATGCGATTAGTCTTGGAGCATCATCTATCAACGGCAGAGGACAGCTGTGTGTGCTATTTTCTTAACCTTGCAAGAGGAATTCGGTGACCCTGAGCTGTTATTCACGGTCCAACGCTGAAGTGATTCATTATGTTGTTATTGTAACATGCTCACATGTCTTCCGTCACAGTGACTGTTCACTTTATTTCAGATTATATTAATTAATTAATAATATCAATTAAATTACACTGTGAACCGACAAGTTGCAACATGCGGAGTTAATATGAACCTAATAACAAGCTGCACCAAAGTTCATCAAATGCAGCTAATTAATATTTTGATTATAGTTTGATTAATTTAGATGGAATTACTTGCAAGAGCTGAGGGTAGCGGTTCTCATTGGGCGCATTCACAAGGCCAGTTTGTTAACCTTTTTTTAAACATATTAATATGATTGACAAATAAAAAACAAAATAATGTAGAAATAATTACGAAACGTTTATACTGATTACCTGAATGTTTCGATAACAATTTATTCATGACAACGTTACTGTGTTTGGCTTGGTAATGACACAGGGGATATAAAAAATCGGATGTTCGCTGTACTCGCATCCTTATGACACTGTTGCTATTAAGTGACATACTTCACTTTATACATTAGTGGTAACAGCCTGCATCGAAATCGGAATCCTTGAACTACGCTAACTACCATGGTAATCTAATGGTTAGCGCACAATAAATAACAACCAGGTACTAGGCGAACAAAACAGAGGGAATACCCGAAACGTCGTGTGTATAAAAATGTCCCAGAAAATCGACAACGCTGAATAGAAATAGGACACAGACGCATGCGCGAAAAATAGGCCTATATCGCCGTCACCACCAGCACCACCACAACCACGAGCAGCAGCAGCAGGGGCTGTCTGACAAATTTGTTATTAATCATCACAACAGAGTTTGAAGTGGGAGTGTAAGAACAAATATAACGCATCATCCCTGATCACGGTAAGGCATACACGATCTGAAATGTCGAACCATTACTCCGTGTCGACGCACCGATCGCCCGACGACACTTCAATACAAATTATGACCGTAACAATTGCACTTATATGTAAAGGCGCAGATTTCGTTGCAATGACGTCATTACGTAACAGCTGCTGAAAAAAGAAATATTATTCAGAATTAAAGCCTTTCTACCCAGTACTTTGTTACAACTCAAAAGGAATACATTAAATGTGTTCCTTTGTAACTAAATTCTACCTTAAATGGCTTTCATGTGCCGAAGTATGCAGGAGCAATATTACAAAATAACAAGCAGTTATTAGTAATTACATATGCAATTAGTTGCAATAAATATTGTATTGAATGTGAGAGTTATTCACCCTAACGCAGATATTCCACCAAGACTTTAGGACAGCAAAAGATTATACCGTACATTGTACATTCAAACAGGCACTGGATCACCACAAAACAGATATCCTTGTGTCTGCTGTGTGTGACCAAGCCAAAGGAGTGGAATAGTTGGAACATGTACATGTGTATTCAAGGATAATAACATTAGAATGGCTGTTAAACAAGCGCGGCACGAGAGTGTGGACTGGATACACATGGCTTCATGACAGGCTCCTATGAACGTGCCACTAAGACTGTGTTCAATGTCTTAACTACGTGTACAATTATAATCTCAACGAGAAGGATTCCGTTCTGTGAACACAGCAGCGTTAAAACACAGGTTAGTTCTACTTTCTACAGACTTCTATTCATTTCTTAAGACTTTCTTAAAACGTTAGAACATAAGCTTAAAACTTCGTCTTAGCCAACATCAGCAATATAAAAGCCATGTTCACGGAGGTCAGTTAACACCACTTGAATCTGGCTTTCGGTTTCAAAGTTACACATACACCTGCCCCATTCATAGTCGAGTGAGAAGACAGGTGTTTAGGGACAGATTGTGTGCCTGTCGATCAAACTTCACAATTATCTAACCCAAGATTCCAGCGTACAAGTAATAAACGCAGTAAATTTTAAATGATCCATAACTGTGCACTGAACAGTTAGATACGGTGACTAAACCCAACAAATGCATACAGGTTTATGAAAATATATTATAATTGTAGCAATACCTGCTACACGTTTCGGCCACCCATGTGTGCCATCCTCAGGGAGGTACGTTACGAAGAATAAATAGGTCTACAGTTTAGAACTGTAATACGTAATTTAAACTATGTAATTTTAATATTTTACATTTGCATTGGTTCACAAACGTTTGTAACATCTCAAAGCATATATTCTTTGTAACGCACCTACCTGAGGATGGCCACATGAGTGGCAGAAATAAGCACGAGGTGTTAGTACATTTATAATATATTTTCAGAAACTTGTGCGCATATATTGGTTTTAGTTACCATATCTAAATGCTGTAAAATCAATAGTAACGTCTCAGTACGGAATACATGAACATGAACACCTGACCTGAAGCATATATTCATTGCATCACGACATTGAATACTGTTGCTGAAGCAGTTAATGTGGGTTCGCGAGTATTTCATTTGAAAATATCCATAATACATTACCATAACTTATCAGTAGTAAGCAGTAGTAATGAGTGGGTGTTACCCACGCATAATTTAAAGGGTAACTTGAGTGGGGACACAGCTAAACATTATGCAAACAAGACATGATACCAAAAGAACAGAAACACTCTCGCCAAATACTTACAGTAAAACACTGTAATACACCAAACATATATGCGTATACATCAAGCCAATGTGTATTGTTTTATTCTGATTCTTATCTACCATCTAAATGCTACGTGATTCTATTACCTAACCTGAGAAGGCGGTTTAATTAAGCTATCTAAAATCTAAGTCGGATAGCTTTAATGGTTCTACGAAACTCATAAATAAAATTAAAATAGAAAGGCTTACGATATTCCGCCGCCTGTACAGCGGACAGCAGCATATTCGCCTTGAAGCCATGTGGAGCCCAACTCATAGAACACGGTAATAAGACAAATGCACTCAGACCGTGATGAGGATTTCAATGTACACCATTTTGGGCCAACCGAAGAAATGTGGACCACATGCAAGCAGGTCTCATAAACACAATAAAGATGAAAAATATTTGTTTAGGTACTACGGTTGGTATATTCAAGCTTCTACCTCCGGGTTATATATTGAGATCTTCAAATTGATTTAAAGGAGTTAAAAAATTCTTTATGTAAATTCATATGCAAACTGTAGAACAAAGTCTGTGAAACCAAAATATTACAGACGAACTGTTTCAAAGCAAATATGTGGCAAAATCACATTCATTTCAAATCATCCTCCTCGTGTTTTCATCAGTGATTTAGGACGGGGGAGACAGGAATATTTTCACACAGTAGGGCAATAAGTTCTAATTACATCCCCCCCCCCCCAAATTGAATTCTTTAGTTCCTGTAACAGAAAATTGCCTGTAACTACGAGTATTGTCAAAATTTACACTAAACTCTATCACCTAAAATGGAGCATCCAACCGCTCAAAAAATTCAGTATTCTGTTTCATTCTTGAGGAATTTTCCAAAAGTCCTACCTGAAAAACAATTTTTTACTGTAAGATATGAAAATCAAATTTCTTGTTCTATGTGTCTACAGAAAAAAAAACTTCTACGGGCATTTCTTAAGAGCCTTAAATTTCTAAATTATAATAATCCTCAAACAGTAACACGTATCTACCATTTCCGGTTATACTTACAATGCTATGCTGTGCACAATCTTCGCAGTACTTCTCAACCTATGGACCGCGGAGCTAGACAGACTAGGTCGCGAAACAATTTCATGTATCTACTTACTGTATACGATGCCGCGATCATGCAATTACTGAGTTAACTCAGACGGTAACTGCTTTGCAAGGGAAACTCCAGCTGTGAACGAAGAAGTGGACGAAACGGAAGCTACTTCGTTCCCAACTCTAAATCTACGGACCGAAGACGGAAATGTCGGTATCATAGAGTTACTGAATATCAGACTTTATGCATTCCGTTCTGTCAATATGACTACAAAACAGCACTTGTTTACCAACAACACAACTTTAAAGGTAAAGGTAAATTTCACCCTAGAACAACCAATGAAGGCCCAGGGGGAAATACAAGTATAACTCTACTCTTTCTTTAACCTCGGTGCTAGATGCGAGTGGGTGCTGAAGGCCACGCCTCGGCCGCTTTAGCCGCAGGAAAGAAACCTGGTCCCCATTGTACAGGAGGCTGGGTGGGCCCCCAGGGTCTGGAGAGGTGCAGAAAATCTCGCCCGTAATGGGATTCGATCCCACATCGTCCAGCCCGTAGCGAGTCGCTATAGCGACTACGCTATCCCGGTCTAACACAGCTTTCTTGATATTAATTCGAATTAGCAAGGTACAATGCTTCAGCCAATCATTGTCACCGTCAGAACAGCCAGTATCATAAAAAGTGGAAATATAGCAATCGGATTAAAATATCTGTTAAACAGCCTGATATCTAAATCTTAAAATTTACATACCACATGTTGCTTCTTATGCTACTGGTACTAACAGCGATTCTTAATAAAATGCGACATATTAGCTACACCATTAAAATTTGTGTCTCAATATCAAGGAGTTTTAAAAATTACACGACATTGTTCTCTGAAGAATTTCTTTAATTCGTGGTGAAGCGTAGTGTCCGATGATAATTACATTATGTTCTGTTATTAGCGTTTTGTAGGTGAAATCATATGTCAAAAATATTCCAGATTTATATAGGCTACATTTGGAGGGCAGACTATTAATATGTTATTGGACGTACATCTGAATTCACGTATTTGTTATATATCGTATTTATACTTCTTAAAAACAAGTCTTTGCTCTTCTACACACTGTCAACACCGGCAACAGCTTCCCTTGCCGCCTCACATACAGAGCAGGCCCGTTAAACCAGCTCTGTTACGTTCTTCACAGAACAACAACTAACAAATTACCTATAATAAGGGATGATGTGCGTTTCGAGCAATTCTCCATGCTTCCTTACCTCCTTGGTTAGTTTGTTGGATAGCTGGTTGGTTAGTTGGTTGCCGTGAAGCATAACGATCTACCGTGATGACGGAAGCAGGAGGTTCCCCTGAAATTTCGGTAAGTAATTTCCAGACTACAAGACGTCGCATTCAAAATCATGGCTTTATTCATAGCCAGCGGCATAAAAACCTCATATTTTCACAACTCAATTATTTTGTACATTGACGTTTTCATACAGTTAAATTCTACGCATCAACTAAACTTCCCGGTACAACACAAAAATGTTCTACAGACGGACAGACAGGGCCTCCATATTAGGCATTCACTTTTTGCACGTCGTTGAAAGGACCACGCAGTAGCTATATTTGAAAGGCCAGGATTTAAGACATCCTTCAACTTACATTCCTTCATGTTACAATGCATTCTCTCTCTCGTGAACTGCAAGTGCCGGCAGCTTGCTATATCATTTCTAAATGAGCAGACCGAGTAATGTGGTCTAATGCACGTCCATTTTGTTGATCCTGCCGTGACGTGTGAATGGCGGTCTGCAGGTGATGCAAATTAACTGCAATAACTGGAGCGACAACCGGAAGGTAAAAAATATGCACGCTGCTCTACATGTCCGTCACTTGTTCATAAAGAAAGGAGAATGGGAGACAGACGGAATGACGTGTTGTGTTGTGTTGTGTTGTGTTGTGTTGTGTGCGTCCACTGCCGTGTGCCGCAGAAGCTCTGTCGAATTCACATTAATATGTAGGAGAATAGTTAACGACAAATTATTTACTAATTAATGCCTTAATCTGCTGTTAATATAAGGCGTGTACATGAATTATCAGTACAGTTTTCTGGAACAAAAGTTTCAATTCAATATGCCCACACTGCCACACAACAATAATTTCTTAAATGAACAACACAAATTAATTAAATCTAATTTAATTTAGAATCGACTATGCAGGAAAATTTCTTTTACTTCTATTTTGATTCGCATTTTGGCTTTAGGAACGCAATTTCTTGAAGTCGTAACGATGACAGTTTATGAACAAGTTGCAATGATGACAGATTATGGAAAAGTCGCAATGATGACAGTTTATGAAAAAGCTGCAATGATGACAGTTTATGAAAAAGTCGCAACGATGACAGTTTATGAAAAGTCGCAATGATGACAATTTATGAACAAGTTGCAATGATGACAGTTTATGAAAATTTGCAATGATGACAGTTTATGAACAAGTCGCAATGATGACAGTTTATGAAAAAGTCCCAATGATGACAGTTTATGAACAAGTTTCAATGATGACAGTTCATGAACAAGCTGCAATGATGACAGTTTATGCAAAAGTCGCAATGATGACAGTTTATGAAAAAGTCGCAATGATGACAGTTTATGAAAAAGTCGCAATGATGACAGTTTATGAAAAAGTCGCAATGATGACAGTTTATGAAGAAATCTTCCCAATATCCGCTTTTCCTGTTTTATTGTAACTTACGTTCGAAAACAAACAAGCCGGGTTTCGAAGCCCGGCAGGGACAACAGATTTTTATCTTCCCCAAAACGTCCAAATCGGATCTCGGGCCCACCCAACCTCCCATTCAACGGGTACCGTGGTTATTTCCGGGGAATAAGGCGGTCGGGGCGTGACCCCTCTAGCGCTGAGGAGCTGTAACTCTACCCCCTTTATATACCCTCATGGCGTGAACAAGGACAAATTTGCCTTTACTTTCACGTCCGAACACGTGTCGTGTTCCACTGTAAATCATTACACACTTCAAACTGCTAAGTCTCGATAACCTATGCACAATATGTATAATGGTGTATTATTGGAAATAAAAACTAACAGATGACGCCTTCAAAAATGACACTTGAATAAACTGCAGAAAGTACAGGCACATAGGTAAACATACAACGTGACAAACTTCTTAATGCTAACATGATACAGGCTGCAGAAAGGATTTCAAAGCAACTCCCAAGTCAAAAAAGTTAATGCAGTTAAATATAACATGCTAATAACAAAAGATGACAGCTGAACTCTAAACATTTCCTGCACTTTTTACCACAATTCGAGCATGCGAAGTTGTCAACACGTTCCAATAAGATAAGGACCAGTTCAGTCAGCATTTAACATCATAACCACTTACCACTTTTCACTTAATTTTGAAGCCCCAATTACTGTGTTTGACGATCACTCGATACTCCACAAGAATAGCTCTCTTACAGAAAACGTAGGTAACATGCTGGCTATAAAAACAACGCTACTTATGAAAGAAAAGCACTGTTTTCTGGAACACGAAGATGTGTATCATAGTAAAAAATTACCAATGTTTCGTAAAAACCTCCTGTTTCCATCTTCAGGATGCCCTGAAGGGACCCATTCATTCATTTCCACGGTCCTCTACAGACGGAGACAGCAGATTCGTCTAAAATGGTCAATTTCGACCAGACTACAAGACGATATATCCCACAGGACAGTGCCCTTTACAACCACCGGTGTCCGTAACTCAAATTCCATATTTCATATTTATACCCAGGGCTTATAAAACAACATACCTAACAATGATAGACACAATGCCTCCAGCTCAGTAAGCCTACAGTAGACATACTACTTAAGTGTGATAGTTATGATCCTATAAGCCTAATTGCTGCTACGCTGTGGGCCCGGATAGCTCAGTAAGTATACTGACTACGCTACGAGCTGGACGATTGGAATCCTGGTTCGAGCTCCGGAAAGGATACGAATTTCTCTCCTCCAAAGTGTCCAAGCAACATCTCTTGCCCACCCAGCCCTTATTCAATGGAAACCGACACGAATGTGCGAAAAGGCGGGAATCTCATCGTTCGTCTCCAACCAGTGTCGAGGTTAAGATTAACTGGAACTATATCAACCTCTCAAGGTTTGCACGGCATGCTTAGGAACTACGTTATTTCTTCTAAGCCAATAAACATACGAAATACAGCACGGGGACAAATTATACAGAAAAATAGTTTTTTTTTTAATTTTTTCAGGAACCTTTAGGCAATAAGCAGGTTTTGATTAAACCAGATAAGCTGATAACGAAAATAGCAGTAAGAGAGTTAAAACACCGTTTTCTGGTATCCTCTACACTCATATGTAAGTTTATTCAAGCCACTAAAATGCCCAACGGCATAAAAAAACTGGCAAATTCAGTTATTATGGCGTCATTTCTTCACAACGAGCGTCTGAAGACCACTTATTCAAAGCAAATAAAAGGCAAGCGAAAGAACACATTAGTGTCCTCAAATGTGCACACATTATGTCTGATGCCTAACAGGCAAACGATGGTTCTGAAAACAGCTTCTGTCCTACAGTTCTGCCAACATTCACTAAAAATACTTATTACCGACACTGCGTTTTAAAACTCATTGTTACAGTTTCCTTCAAAACTGAAATGTGGCAAAAATTTCCGCATTCATGTTTGAAATCAGAGTAGCAGAATTTAATTTAAAATATTAGTTCCCTTTTATATTACCATAAACGTCTTGCCCGCTGTTAAGTTGTGTTTTTTTTTTTTGCTAAATATACAATACATCCAACTGTCGCCTATCTTTTAATTAGAACTGCACCTGACGTAATAACCAACGTTTTGTAATAGGAGAAATCTGTGAGAAAACTGATGATGATCACACTCTATAAACTGGGTTCTACGACAAACCCAAATCGCCCAGCTCGCCGGCAAATTTCAGAGTGGGACATTTTAACACATCATAAGCTGAGCCCAGCTGCCTCAGCTTCTGTACAGTTGGCAGGTCTGCCAGATGGTAACAGCACCGCCGATACGATCAGACTAACCATACAGCAACTACAGCGTTGGATGAGTGGCAGAGACATAATACTGACAGTTTGCAGCCGTATGAACTAATCAGGAATTCGATTTGTTGTGATTTTATACACCTTAAGAAAATTTACAGGCCGAGCAGTCAGGTTTAGCAGTAAAGTTCTAGGCTTGCATTAGCGAGGCGCTTTCTTCGAATATTCCGAAAAAGTTTTCACCAGTTTTTCTCAGTCCCTGCAGCAAAATGAGCGGATAGTACGTCGATCAGACCACTAAAACAGATTCCTTCTAAATGCTTTAGAAGTCAATGGTCATCTTATTTTGCGGGGCTATATAGTCGGAGGTACGGACGGTGTCCAAATTATAAATAAATAAATAAATAAATAAATAACTTCACGGAGCAGAGTCCTTCCTGAGAAGCTACAGGTCCTCAGCCAATCAGTAAATACCCCACATTTTATAGAACCCGAATCTTCATCACCGCATTCACAAGCACCCGCTACCTCGAGCCAGAGCAATCCAATCCATGTATAGAAGCGATCAGTCCAAGTCCGAGGCCTTGTGAAATGTTAGTAACATCGTAAGTTTTTACGGTGAGGAGTTGTTAGCACCTCGCCCAACCCCAAGCTGTAGGACCACCACTTGTCGGCTGTCTGCGACTTCTTATTTAACATATTCGCAGCTACCCTCCATATCTGGAGGTCATTCCTCCATCCGCAGCATGAAGACGTGCTGTGCTGGGGTAACAGTGACCCACTTATCATGGAAATAAATAAATAAATAAATAAATAAATAAATAAATAAATAAATAAATAAACCCATTCAGGACACGTTAATGACAGAACTAGGTTTAAATTTCAAACACCCTGTGAGGAGAACGGTCGAAGGCAACAGACAAAAGACCTAGCAAGAACAGGTCTGTAGTGTTGGCATGCTTAAGTGGAAATGACTTGAGTGGTTCTGACACAGAAGTTGAACGTCAGTTTTAAGTGTCAAGGTATCGAGCCAGTGGCATCGCCTGTAACAGCAGGAACACTTCTAAAAGCCGTGACGCCGCAGCCACAGTTCCTGTACCGACACGAAATAGATATACTGCGTTCCTCCAGTGCATTCAGGTACCTGCTTGTATGGGAACACACAATGACAACGAATTAAATTTGACTTACACAAATAGAACGACCAGTCTTTTATCCCCTCTTCTTCTATCTGAAAAACATATTAAATCTGAGGTTGTCAAAGCAGTGGTAAGGAAGATTTCAGTGTTATACGATATGACACCGTGCATCTTGGTCAGAAGCAATAAGTCTTCAACTGTCATTACACACATGGTTTTCTACGTGTGTGAAAGTTTGGCTTTTGGGGGGGGGGGGCAGAGAAAACTGCATAATTATAAATTTTATAGTGTGTACCCTTCACTAAACATTACTAGCACATCACGAAGAATGCGACGGACGGAGCATAAGCCAAAAACGCGCAGGAGTATGGCAATAGATTTTAGTGGGAAAACCAGACAGGGACGACTTGGATTTAAACGTAGATGGAATGATAATATTGACACGGATATTAAAAGAAGCATTGTGAGGCTGTGACTGGATTCACACGGCTTATAAGACGCTGTACGATAAACTGTGAAAGGGGACACTATTGCCCAATATCACAATGACTAAGAGAAAGAATTTGCCACGTCATAACTGAAGAACTTGCTGAATATATCAACGTTAAGAGACCCGCGAAGCGTACAGGCAGAACATAACAATGCTTCTACTGCGCGTTGTAACGTACGCATAGCATTAATGTCTCACAACTGACTTGCATGTGACTCTGCATTCCTCTGTGGTTTTTAACCAGAACTATGCACGTTCAAAAGGAGCGCGTAGCATGGGTGGACGAGGTGCCGAAAAAGAAGTCCTTTCTGAAAGCCTTCAAGTGGCTGGAGAATAAAAAATCTTCAGGAACAAAGCTGAGGACGGCGATACATGGCAGGACACAGAAATACGATGCATCGCCTTGCCTTACACTGAACTTGCCAAATCTGTAAATCAATCGTCCTTTACCTAAAGCAAAATAAAAATTAATTATACCTCACCTTATGTGCAAGTTTTACCATTGCAATGTTGCGGCTAGCGAAAATTATCATTTTGCTTTACACAACACACGCACGCACATACACGCACACGCACATACGCACACACCACCTGCTTCTGGTTACTATAACGGCCAATCCCAAATTTATTGTGGGAAAGCAACCAATTATTCGAAGAACAAGCATTGGGAATTCATTCACCTTTACGAGTCAACTGAAAAAAAAAAAAAAGGCTAAGAACCCCTGATGTAAGCATCTCCTCCCGTACTCCACGGGAAAGGGGAAGGGGTCACTTCGATGCTCTTGAAACGGTTTTGGGTGCCAGCCAGAATTATAAAGTAGATTCGTCCATAATAACCCAGTATCTTAATTATCCGGCAACGACCGCAAAACATAGGATGATCTCTGCTTTATAAACTAAATCTCTGCCCAGTGCCGAGGGCTATAAATATGTTCAGGTGTCACATTAATTGAGGTGTCTGG
The DNA here is from genome assembly GCA_013340265.1 of Coptotermes formosanus. Taxonomy (NCBI): domain Eukaryota; kingdom Metazoa; phylum Arthropoda; class Insecta; order Blattodea; family Rhinotermitidae; genus Coptotermes; species Coptotermes formosanus. The sequence goes on from BLKM01008216.1 coordinate 813,226, forward strand.
GTGCAAGTAGTGGTCAACGACAACTTACTGTTCGTTAGATGCCCCTTTCTCGGGGCACAGTGTGCCAGAATCATGACACGCAAAACACAATGATGTCAGAACACGATGTGCAAAGCTTTCGTAATATTGCTATTTCAAGTCGCATCTTTTTTCTTCGATAAGATTCACGCAATGCTGACTATAAATCAAGCCAAGCTTAAAACGTTGGTTTACGTTTATATATATGAACGGAATCCTGTATTTAGCGGAAAGCTTTCCCAGCTCCAAGAATCTTTAATTTAACTTCAAGTACCTGCATGAAACGGAACCTGTTTGCAGCGGAAAAAACACCGGTCCCTTGCGGTTCCGTTATATGCAGGTTTCACTGTATATATTTATATGTGTTTACGTATATGCATGTATATATACATATGAGCCTCCAACACGCGAAACACTTGGTTAATCTGTTGCAGTGCTTGTTGTTCATAAACATTTAGTGCAAATACAATGCATTATTAAGAAATATAATAATAAATTTACCAAGAAAGGTTGCCGAAACAGTAATTCGTGCGACTTGCTGTCCAGAAACGCTTGTTTCGAGTCTCAGCCGGGGCACTAACTATCCTGACCGACGTCTTTTACACTGCAGTTCAGCAAATCACACAAGTGCCGGCAAAGTACCTGAAATTAGTTCTCACCTGCTTTCATCCACATACTTGCCAGTTCATTATTCACTGTCATTACATCACTTGACATAAAACATAAAGATTAATGTACACAAAACTGCCATTTTCGGTTGTTTACATGGGTGTGAAACTTGGTCTGTCACACTAAGATAAAAACATAGGCTGAAGGTGCTCCACTACTGGGTGAGGATGATGTTTCGGCCTAAGAGGAATGAGGTAACAGGGGACTGGAGGAAACTGCATAAAGAGGAGCTACATGGTCTGTATTTCTGACCAAATATTATTCGGGTGATCAAATCAATAAGAATTACATGGGCGCAGTACATGGCATGTGTGGGGAGAGAAGAGGGAGGTATACAGGATTTGGTGGAAAAAACTGAGGAAAAGCCATAGGCGTAGATGTGACGATAATATTAAAATGAATCATGAAGAAATTCGATGGATGTGGATTGTATTGATCTGGCCGGCCGTCGTGTACAAAGTTATGCACTTTCGGGTTCCATTAAATGCAAGGAATTTCTTGACTAGCTAAGAAACTATTAGCTTCTCAAGAAGAACTCTACTTCATGGAGTTATTTGGTCGTTAAACAAACTACAGTTCTAATAATAACCATCAACAGACAGGTGCACAAATATCACTACGTAATTACGCATTCACTTTATGTATATCATGCATGGATGTGCGTGTTGTTGAGAACATACGGCCTTATTCCACTTACAAACTGTCGGAGTGGAGTTATCTTTTTTCTGCAACTGTACATGGAGCGAGACTAGAGTTCATCATTGATCACTTATAGACAACTTTGACGGAGAAGAAAGTAACAGTACCTAAGTACCTTTCAAAGAAACTGATGGTTCGTAGGGTTTCTGCTTTGTTTGTAGTACAGATAAGAACCCTGGCCTATGGACGCTACCCCATAATTGAGCAAGTCATAAGTACTGACCAGTAACCTAATTAATAAGTACTTTTAACCCACCTGTCTCATTAGCAAGTCAGCAGGTTAACTGACAGATCAACCTACCATAGAGGGACAGACACCGTGTTCAGCAGGACACCCTTAACTTCTCATGCATCACCTGTCACCCGGCCACCAATTAAAGTACGAAACAGGCGTGCCATCCGCGTAGCAACACACAAAGGATAACCTGCTATCATGTAACATAATGACGCCAAAACTGCACAAGACAAAAACAGCATGGGAGGAGATGCCCTAACAAAATGGCTGTTTAATGTTGTAAAGACAATCCTACCGTCTTCTTATATCAGATAAGGGAACACCAGGGAGGCCCTGTCTTGCAGGATTGTAACAGATCATCGCTTCGGACGCACACGGAAGGCGGAAGGCATCTCGATTTCGACACTGGTTTAATTTATTATCTGCCTCGTCGAATTGTCGAAACATTATGCACCGTGACGTCCTAAGATACCGAAGTGTTTAGCTTGTATTCTTTTATTTCCTATAACTTAATCCCTCTGAAAACGCCCACAAATTTCTTAGTCTTGTGTATAACTGACGCTAACATTCGTAATTACTTCGGTATAACCCTTAATAGCAATTAACAACTCTAACGCCTGAAGCAAAGTACGTAATTAAATTCAATTCTAATGTACTAACGTGCCAGTGAAACAGCGCACCGTTCAGTTATAAAACCGCCACAAAATGCGAGTAAAGACAACAAAAATCACATGAAAACACACACACACACACACACAAACCCAATCTAACAAACAACAGAAAGATTTATAACGGATTCAGCACATAAATTAAACATTTAAACAGTACTGGTCAAACAGTTAGTTACATAAAGCAATAGAATAAACGGTACAAAATATAATCAAATTAATTACAAATAACCTAACTACAAAATCTATAAAATCACAAGTCACATGAAAAGTCAGTGACCGAAATATAACGTAAGATCTGTTTAAGAGTTCTGATTTACTTATTAAAAAAATCTACACATACCAGATCATTAATCAAAACATCTTCCGCTGAATATGCCTACACCACAGTACCTACTGATGGCATTAGCTGCCCAAGCGCAGCTAGCAGGAAAGTTGTGGCGATCAAAATCAACGTTAAACGAAGCAGTAATAATAATAATAATAATAATAATAATAATAATAATAATAGCGATGATTATGATAACAATAAATTTTGTTCCACCACGTTTGCCTGTCTAGTGAGTCCATTTCAGTACTGGCACAGATAAACAACAAGACTGAGTCATGAACCTTCTAAATATGTACACTTACTTTGCAACAACACGAAGTAATACAATAATGTAAATGTATTTTAATGTACTATTTTCACTACAATTTTCACTGTAAAGACATGAATAGAACAGAATACAAAATGGGTTCGAGCCCTTAAAGGTCCGATGCACGTAGACCCCTTTTTACCAGGCCCTTTGTGCCCCTCAAAAAGCAAATGCCTTCTTAGAGAGGTTGTGGCCCAACACAAGGCCACAACCTCCCCAAGTTATACATAGCAAAAAAATATATCAAGTACAGGTTGTGGCCCAATAACCATATTGGCCGAGCCCTCCCTTGTTTAATACTTTTAAATTCCCTTTACGGAGCCCCTGCAAAAAGAAATGCTCCGTTTCCAGAGCCTTCTGACACACGCCTTTCCTAATCCTCAGTATGGCAGCCCTCCCTCCAGGTTCTCCTCACGGAGCCTCCGTAAGAGAGAGATGTTCCCCTTCCACAGCCTTCCCTGACATGTTTCTCACAGTCCCCAGAAAAGAAAGCCCCCTCCAGGACCCCCTTACGGAACCCCTACGTGCAGAGAAAGATGTTCCATTTCCAGAACCCTCTTTCCATATATTTCGACGTACCCAGAACAGGAGCCACCCTCCAGGTTCCCCTTAGGGAACCTCTACATGAAGACAGACGTTTCATCTGCAGAGCATCTTTACGTATCTTTCGAAGTCCCCAGAAAAGAAACCCCTCCTCCAGGTTCCCCTTACGGAGCCTCTACATGAAGACAGACGTTTCATCTGCAGAGCCTCTTTACGTACCTTTCGAAGTCCCCAGAAAAGAAACCTCTCCTCCAGGTTCCCCTTACGGAGCCCCTACAAAGAGAAAGCTCTTCCACCTCCAGAGTAACGATTTGAAGTAGCAATGTTATACAGGGACTCAAAACTCAGCCCTGCTGAAACTGGATGCAGAAGACAGACTACTAGCAGAGAGATCAAGCATCGAACACTTGATGATACCTCAGTTACAAAGAAATACAATAAAAGGTGACTTTCACGTTCGCCATTTATTTCAAGGGAATTCTTGCAAATAACAAAACCTTCATGTTGAAAGCAGGAGAAATGCTATCAGCTTACACAAACTAAATGTTTTAAATCATGCAAGGGTAGTATGCTGTATTACATGGTAATGCCACATATGTTACATCGTTTCATATCATCTTTCAGTAAAACATTTTCAAGCTGCCAGCACGAACCACTATTTACTTTATTTGAACGGGAAATTTATCAGCTTACAAACTGTACACAGTTGCTACATTTCAGTGTATGCCACTTATCAGAAATGCATCGGATGGCAGTTGACATGTAGAGTGCTATAGGATACAAAACTGACCTCCACTCCCTCACGTCACATACGTTCAGCCATTTCCTCTATCACATCACACCTCGACTAATAAATATTTCGAATCAGAGAGGGGCATAGTTACAATTTAGACTGATTCTTATTTCACATTCCTCATTTTACATAAATGAGATGTTTGTGGTAAAATCAGGTGCGTATCTCAATCCGTACGTATCCTCTAACAATTTCAGAATCAGCCCACTGGCTCTCATGACAAGTGGTACGACCGCCACGCCAACAGACACCACAGGTACGGTACATAATTTTTAATTTCTTACCAGTAACAGCAAAGTAGCAGGTGTGAGGATTTGATACGCTGGAATGACATTAGTGTCAGCTAATGCAGCATCGTGAAACAGATATTCGAACGATGTGTAATATATTCAAGGTTTCTTTAAAATTACCGCCACCACCCACCCCGAATTAGAATACCGACATGGCGGATGCCCAAGATCTACACTGGCAACAAGAAGGCCAAAAATCTGGCTGATTAAAACTGAAGCCAACAAGCTAATTAACTTCATTAAGATAGCCCCTTCTTGAGACGCTAGAAGTCGGTCACCTGGTCAAGAAATTCCCCGCTTTATACGGAACCCTAAGGCTCATTTCCGTGTTCACACTGTCCCACCACTTGTCCTTAGCTTTAGACACATTAATCAAGTCCATAACCAGCCAACCTATTTCTTTAACAGCCATTTTAATACTATACCCACATCTACACCTAGGTCTGCCAAGTGGTACCCTTCCTTCAGGTTTCCCAATTTACACCCTTGCTGTATTCTTCTTCTCCTCTATACGAACCACATGCCGCACCCATACCATCTTCCTTGATTTGAAAATCCTAATAATGTTCGGCGAAGGGTACAAATCAAGAAGCGCCACATTATGCAACATTCTGCAGTCTCCTGTTGCTTTCTGTCCCTTAGGTCCAACTGTCTTCCTCAGCACCCTGTTCTCAAACACAGTTAGCCTATATTCTTCCCTTAATACAAGTTCATATATTCGTGTATATATTAATATTGTTTCCTAAAATCATGCCATGTATGAGATAATGTGGAAAAATATGGTAGAATCAGACAGGCCACATATGACAAAATAACACGGCGCATACGCGTTGCATGCTGGATAACTAATGTTACAGACACACAGAATATGCAATACTTCTTGCTTTTCCACAGCAACAATGGTAAAATGACAGCGCCTAAATGCTATGTTTATAGTACAGTGCCGGTACAGTAATTTAGGTGAACTATATTCTTCAGAAGATTAAACTATTCGTAATTTATACAAATAATGAAATTATTCATCTATATTTCCCGGTAGCCTCATCACACAAACAAATATCTCACGGTCAGCAGACTCTGCAAACGTTACCGAATGCTTGCTGTTACCTTCCGTCTGTGTTCATTAGAGTCCATGCACACGTATGTCTGGTGCCAATGCCTCGAAATCGGCATTCATGATTATTTGACAGTGCACAGCCGCTACAAAAACTTCCAAGAAATTCGCTGCAGCGTCATTGCGATCTCATCAATCGTGAAGTTAGCACTCAGCATCATAACTCTCTGAATGGCATCAGAACCGAAGGCTGAAAGCCGCTAACAAAAGTGTCTGCCGCCGAACAAACCCAAGCCTCGTCACCGACCCCCATGTTCAGTCCTACGATTGCTGGCCCGTGTTCTGCAGTGACTTCGAACTGGCCACATTGTAATTGCTTTCAGTACATTCAGTGTTTGTTTTCTCCCACCCCATGACATTGCTTTATCGCCGTTAAATAAACTGCCGTGATTTGACTGACGATAAGATGCAGGCAGTAGAACGAAATAGGTTAAATGAATGAAGTTCCTTAGATAATAAAAATTAATGAGAATATATATATATACATATTTATTTATTTCCAACTACTGCACAATTGGTTTATATCTCCTACATGTTTCGGCTGAAACTATTCAACCATCATCAGTGAGACCTCTTTTACAGACAGCATGTAACGTGTCACTGAATGGTAAAAATATATGCATCTGTCATAGCAGTAATCACTGTTGTATAGGTCATATATGCTAAAATCAATGTTGATACACAAAATCTTTGAGCACAAAATATGTAAAATCTAAAACATAATCTGTTTCCAAACATCTAATCTATGATCAGTTCCAAATGCGTGGGGTAGAAAGCCGTCGATGTGATTCCTAGCATACAGTCTTTACGGGCTAGCTCTCTACTGTGCTATAAAAGAGATCTCCCTGATGATGGCTGAATAGTTTCAGCCGAAACATGGAGGAGATATAAAACAATTGTGCAGTAGATGGTAATAAATAAATCTGTGTATATAAAACAACTACACGGAAAATGTACAATATTAAATGAATGAGAAATCAATAGAAATTTAAATGTGGCTCATTTATGCGGGTGAAATCATTATTGTTCACGATAATCCACCCACAACGTGGATGCATGTGTCCGTTTTCAGAAGGAATTTAAAAATTTCGTCGCTTTATAAATCAGGCTTTTGCATTCCCGACCATTCCGGAACAATAGTTTCTACTTCTTCGTTACTGTGGAATGTGCCCAGATGGGACACATTTATCACTGATCTCGGGGTTAATGTTGAAAAAGAGATACGCCACAGAGCAATAAACAAGCTACATTAAAAATGTTAATTACCTCTCATTCAATTTTTAGGCGCGTTCACAAAATTGCGAAAAGCGACTATTAGTTTCATCATGCCTGTGTGTCTGTCTGTCTGTCTGTCTGTCTGTCTGTCTGTCCGTCCGTCCGTCCGACCGACCGAATGGAACAACTCGGCTCCCTCTGGATGCCTTTTCATAAAATTTGATATTTGTGTATTCTTCGAAAATCTGCCCAGAAAATTCAAGGTTCATTAAAATCTGGCATGAAGACCTACGTAATTTATGATAATATCTCGTTCAGTTCTTCCTAGAATCAGAAATGTTTCAGACAAAAGTTGCAGAGAAAATCAAAACACACATTTTATGTTCAATAACTTTTCCCCAGTAATCGTGCCGTTTATGAGATAATGTGGAAAAAATATGGTAGAGCCGGACACGCCACAGATGACAATATAATACGGCGCATCCGCTTTGCGTGCCAGATAACTAAGGCTACAGGAACACACTCAGAATATGTAATACTTATAGCTTCTCCACGGCAACAAGGGTTACGCGAACGTGCCTCAAAGTTACGTCACACGCACATTGCCTGTCTTGTTACGACCTAAGCAAACGTACGTATTGAACACCCCTCGTGTACCGGTCATCTGCTTGATGCAATGCGGTGTCATACATTCCTAGACAGTTATACTCACGGATCATTAAACATTCCTCCGAAAGCAGATACAATGGCCCATACCTAACTCCACGGAGTAGAGTGGTGCTGGGAACCTAATGCCTTCTCGGGCGGTAAAGAAATTGCGGAGTGTACGGAACCCGGAGTTTCATTGCCGTGTTCACACGATATCCCTACCATGAGCCAAACTAATCCACCCTATTTATTGTCTACTTAATATATCCTTCCATATATGTCTATCCGTTCAGGTTTTCGTACTAAAATTTTATACGCATTTCTCACCTGTCCCATGTCTGTTACATGTCCCCCATCTCAACTCCTTCATTTTATCATCCTAACAATAGCCGATAAAGAGTACAGATACAAAGTTTCCAATTACAGAATTTTCTCCATCCTTCTGTTACTTCCTCTTTTCTAGGGCAAAAATATCTGCCTCAGCAGACTGTTCCCAAACTTTTCTTACAAGATGAAAACACATACAAAGATAAAAGCTATAATTAGGTCTATACTGTGTACACAGGTAAATGGTGTTGCAGCTATATGGCAGACACCATCCTGTAACCTAGACCTCAACTCTTGACTTCTTCATGGGTAGAATTTTGATTTCTTCCAGTCTTTCTATGATATCTTGACCCTAGGGTAATTTGTAGGAATTTAATACGTATCCTTATACAATTATTTGTCGTGCATTCTAATGAGAATACATAGACACTGATTACTACATCAACCAAATCATGCACTGAACAAAATGCATTTGTGAGTTATTATTAAAATTTTAATACATGGGATCTTTTTATTTATAACAGGTCACGGATGTAGTTTCTTCAGTGCATGAGTTGGCTGATTTAATAATCGTAAGAAAATGCACGGTATGAATAACATAAAATCTGCAAATTCTCAACAAGCAAAAGCTGTCTACAAGTGCGAAAACACAAAGGAAAGACTTCGTTAGACGCAGCTATATGGTTCAAAAAATATGTAAAACTGGACGACTTACTCACAAATATATACAAGTGAAGGTCAGTGGGAATAGTTGCCATAGCATCAATACAAGTGTTTTTTATAATATATCACGAATGTACTTTATTCAGTGCATGAGTTGGCTGATGTAATAACTAACTAACTAACTAACTAACTAACTAACTAACTAACTAACTAACTCCATGGAGCAGAGGCCTTCTTGAGAAGCTAACAGTTTCTCAGCTAGTCAAGAAATTCCCCGCATTTTATGGAACCCGAAGGTTCATTACCGCATTCACAAGAGCCCGCCACCTGTCCCTATCCTGAGCCAGATCAATCCAGTTCATGTCCTCCCATCCCACTTCCCGAATATCCATCTTAATATTATCCTCCCATCTACGCCTGGGTCTCCCAAGTGGTCGCCTTCCCTCGGGTCTCCCCACCAAAATCCGGTATGCACTTCTCTCCTCCCCCATACGTGCCACATGCCCCGCCCATCTCAGTCTTCTCGATTTGATTACCCGAATAATATTTGGTGATGAGTACAGGTCATTAAGTTCCTCGTTATGTAGTCTTCTCCACTCCCCTGTCGCCTCGTCCCTCTTAGGCCCAAATATCCTCCTCAGCACCCTATTCTCGAACACCCTCAGTCTTTGTTCCTCCCTCAGTGTGAGAGACCAAGTTTCGCATCCATACAGAACAACAGGTAAAATTATAGTTCTGTATACCCTAATCTTTGTGTTTTTGGATAGCAACCTCGAAGACAAAAGATTCTGCACCGAATGATAGCAAGCATTCCCCGACTTCAATCTGCTCTTAGTTTCTTCATGAATGGAGTTTCGATTCGTTAGGGTTGCTCCCAAATATTTGAATTCTTCCACCCTTTCAAAGGATTTATTATCTATATTTATGTTGTGATTGTGTCCTGCATTCTGATTTCGAGACATGACCATGTACTTAGTTTTCTCAGCATTTACTTCTAGACCAATCTCCTTACTAGCAATAATTAAATCTTCTGCATTTTTCTTTATGCTATGTACGCTTCCGCCCAATATATTAACATCATCAGCATAAACCAGAAGTTGATGTGTACCATTCAATTTCAAGCCCTCCTGGTTTGCCTGAACCCTCCTAATGGCATATTCTAAAGCAAAGTTGAAAAGCAATGGCGACAGAGCATCTCCTTGTTTCAAGCCATTCTTAATAGGGAACGTGTCAGACAGATGTTTGCCTACCCGAACTCTGCTATATGTTTCACTTAGGCACATTTTTATTAACCTTACTAGTTTCATGGGGATACCGAACTCAATGAGAATATTATACAAGACCTCCCTCCTAACTGAATCATAGGCTTTCTTGAAGTCTATAAATAGCTGATGCACTGCCTCATTGTATTCCCATTTTTTCTCAAGTATTTGACGAATGCTGAATATATGATCAGTGGTTGACCTGTTACGTCGAAATCCACACTGATGATCCCCAATAATTTCCTCTGCATATGGAGTTACCCTTGACAAAAAGATGTTGGATAGAATTTTGTACGTAGTCGACAAAAGTGATATGCCTCGATAGTTATTGCAATCTGTCTTATCACCCTTCTTATAAATAGGCACAATGACCGACTCCTTCCATTCCTCAGGCAATTCCTCCTTATTCCAAATAGAAATAATAAGTTTATGGATTTCAGACCGAATAATCCTACCCCCTGCTTTAATCAATTCTGCTGGAATCTGATCAATACCTGGTGATTTGTGGCTTTTTAGTTTTCCAATAGCCATCTCAACCTCAAAGGCACTGGGCTCAGGCACTAGTGGCTCTGCTGTGTGTACTTCAATCTGCCTAACATCGTTAACCCCGTGTATATTCAACAGCTGGGAGAAATGATTCCTCCACCTAGCCAAAATACTGTGGGAGTCTGCAACCAGGTCACCCTTCTCATCCTTTACTACATTACTTCTAGGCTGGTACCCCCTCTTAAACTCATTGATACCCCTATACAAGTCTCTTATATTCTTCTTCTTACTGTTTGTTTCAATTTCATTAATTTTAGCTTTCAGATATTCCTTCTTTTTGTGCCTGAAATGTCTTCTAGCTTCACGTCTTATGTTGTGCAGATTATCTCCATTATTTTGGTTTGGATTCTGTAACCACTGAATTTTAGCCTGCTTCCTTTTATCTAAAAATTCTGCACATTCTGCATCAAACCATGGTTTATGCTGCTTCCGTTCATGTAGACCTAGACTCTCTTGAGCCGAGATTTTGATATTCTCTTTAATGTTTTCCCAAGCCCTATTCATGTCCTCACTAACATTTAAGCTTTCCAGAGCTGCAAACCTGTTTGAGATCTTAAGCTGATACTGTTGCCTAGCCTCTAGTTCACTTAGCTTCTTGAGATTAAATCTCTCTACATCAAACTTCTGTGCTGCTTGTTTACTTACTGCCAGTCTTTCCCTAACTTTCGCAACCACCAGATAGTGATCAGTATCACAGTCAGCTCCCCTGAAAGATCGCACATCGAGTATACTGGAATGCCGTCTCCTATCTATCAATATGTGATCGATCTGATTGTGAGTCTTCCCATCAGGAGAGGTCCAGGTGTATTTATGAATATTTCGGTGCGGAAACATAGTGCTCTTAACAACTAGATTCTTTGATGTGGCAAAGTTTACTACTCTAACACCATTATCGTTGCTATCCTGATGTAAACTCTCATTCCCAATAGTCGGTTTGAAAATATCCTCTCTCCCCACTTTTGCATTAAAATCTCCGAACAGAATTTTCATATGGTATTTAGGAAAATGATCAAAAACCCCTTCTAATTCCTCATAGAAGCTGTCCTTTGAATCATCACCCTTCTCTTCCGTTGGTGCATGCGCATTCAGAACAATGATATTACACCAGCGGCCTCTCAGCAATATGTATGACATCCTAGCACTAACAAACTCCACTCTCTTGATTGCTGATACCATTCTCTGGTGCACAAAAAAACCTGTTCCCAATTGATGATTTTCCTGCCCTTTGCCATAGAAAAAAGTATACTCCCCGGCTCTTACAGTCCCTTCTTTGTCCCACCTAACCTCCCGTACACCCACTAAATCTAACTTGTACTTAGCTAATTCCCTGGCCACTGTCATAAGTGACCCTGGCCTATACATGCTCCTCACATTCCATGTTCCAAAACTCATATCCTTTTTCCGTAGCTGGGGTCGTACCAAAGAATCGGTCCAGGTCCGAGGCTTTGTAGGCTGTTTCGTAACATCATAATTTTTTACGGTGAGGAGTTGTTAGCACCTCGCCCAACCCCCAAGCTGGAGGACCACCCCTTGTCGGCTGTCCGGGACTGCTTATTCAATGTATTCGCAGCTACCCTCCATACCTGGAGGCCGTTCCTCCATCCGCAACCCGAGGACGCGCCATGCCGTGGTGACAGGGACCCACTTAACATGGTGGCTGATGTAATAATTATAAAAAAATGCACAGTATGAATAACATACAACATAGACGCTGAATTACATGCGGATTTACTCTTCGGCATGAAGCTTTAGTGTAAACTAACATGTACGCCTAATACGGTTATTGTGTTTCCATGTGTGGTATGTTTATCACTCATAAGCACAACATACAATCAGCATACAGCAAAAAGCTGATGTGTCCCAGTAAGGTCCAATTTATAGTGGCCGATTGCTACACAAAACAAGACGTCCCGATTCACGGATAACTGTTAACAGTATTCCCATGCAATAATTAGGACGTCTAGTGTCAAGAAGATACGCCGATTGTGATATGAAGACAACAAAACCTTTCCAAGGTCCTAATTACTCTTTCAGGTTGCAGTAATGGAATACTTGTGTTGCCGTGTCTATTCATGCTTTACAGGGTTTTGCTAGCTTAGGGCAATATTTCTGATGTTACAGGTCATTACTCAGTCTAACCACCTGTGCTTCAAAACCTGATAAAGAAGTGTCCAGTTCTTGATACAACGCCTATGCCCTGAAGGGGTTCATATATTTTGTGTGAAAATTATGTCAGTAACACGTAAGACGTCCCAAGACGTATTAATTAGTTCACAAAACGTGTACTGAAAAGCAACACATTAAGCTCTTACCGTGTTACGGTTTCACGGGGATGAATAAGTGAAGACTATACACTGCACATCAGAGATGAACGAAATAAGGTTTCAAAATCAATTAAAATCAGTCCGATAAACGTAATGCGTTATTAAATGCAGATTTCATATTTAGGAGAGAATTAAATGTGAACATATAGCTGAACTGTCGACAGGAAGAATCCTAACCTATGACCTCAAAAGTCAGCAGTAAACTAAACACATATCCATATACTGATACCAACAATACACTATTTATCTCACTCCTACATGTTAAGTACGTATTCGTATATGGATAGCAACATTCACTGCATAGTCGTGTCTTCCAACAGATGCACAGCCCCATGCAAAGCGATTTCTCCAGAAAGTGCGATCTAATGCTTCCTCTTTCAATTTGCAGTGCCTTCCCCTTTCCTTAAGGTAATTCAGTAGCTGCTTATGTCTCCTTCCTCGTCTTATCTTCCCTTCTATCTTTCCTTCAACGACGAGTTTTATAAGCTAGTTACTACTACCATACATTATTTATCACACTTCTGTATGTTGAAGTGCACATTCATATCTAGGTGGCAGTCAGATTTATTTACCTCACTCCTACATGCTTCGACCAGGTTTGATCATCATCAGGGAGTTCATTAGTTGAAAGGGAATTACTAAAACTGACACAACCATTTTTGTGTCGATTGTCTATTGCAGGTTAAAAAGATACAACAATGCTCGTCTTGCACAGGATTTTGTGCATTTTATCCTGCGTTACAATACTTGGCATTGTATTAAAATTGTATATAATACTAGAGTCTTGTGTTACATGATAAAATTATAATTGTATTAAAATTTCTATACGCTGCCTCGCATCGACATATCACATACTGTGTTACAAATGTAGTCCCCATTCCTTCAATGTGCAAGTTCTGGGTTTTTATTTACCAATCAGAACGAAGGTGTAGGCGCCGTGGCTGGTATATAGGATATTTTTGTATGTGTCTGACGCAATGTCTGTGTATCACGGTATCCACAGACAGCACTAAACTTTAAGGCGCCCGTCATTAAGCGACGTCTCTAGGGCAAGGCGTAGACCAGGCCCGCTCAATCCGTAGATTGTGGGCAGCACGTTGCCCGCGGCACAGTATTATGGTGCCCGTGCGGAAGTTTAAACTGATAAAGTCTTTAAACTCTCTCCTGGCAAATTGGAGATAGAACGTCGAAGAAATTTTGAAAGCCTATGAGCTGTTTTCTTATTAAGACATACATTACACTACTAATTGTTTTTGTAAATTGTGCTAAAATAGGGATCGTCGTCTTCCGCTTTTGAAACCATATAGGTAGCATTACAGGGCACATGAAAAATTATTTTACTGTTCAGTGGTCATGTGGTCATGTGACACGATCTGTTATAGAAACGCTCAGGGAAGGACACATCCGTATATTAACCCTTTAAAGACGAAGCGTATCTGTTTTATATACGGACTCAGTGCCTACCGCGCTGTAAACACTCTCCACTTCGGTTACAAAAACCAGTCTCTTAATGTTTTATAAGGCAAAAGTTGCTGTTTGTTCTGAGATCCGTACAAAACACATAAACACAATGTGAGCACCACGTAGAATTTTTTAATGTTAAACCTGGTGGTATGTAAAGTTACCGCTAGGCTTTAAAAGGTTAAGGAATTTGCTAAGGAAAGAACTGATACAACCGAGATAATGTGGGAGAAGAAAGAACTCAATAAGTTAAACGCAGAACTCAGCAACTTCACCGTATGATTACGGTTAACTGAAGGAGTTTGGCCATAGACTTCCAATAGGACAAACAAGAAATACGTGCAGAAGCCTCTTGAACAGGGCCACTTCAAATCAGACAGAATGTGGAGCATAATGGTGCCAAAGATATTCAGCGAGAACCTTCTGGTAATGAAAACTGGACTGTATTCTTCAGTATTCCATTTAATGGTGCAACCTAAGAACGTGAGAAGCACTGAATAAAACTTCCATTACGTGGTGCTGTTCCTCAAGAAATATGTGTCACGTATGGGAGGGAGAAGAAATGCCTACAAGGTTTTGATCAGGAAGCCTAGAGGAAGGAGACCACCTTGAAGTCCAACGCCCTGACAGGAGAATATTGAAATGGATCTTCAAGAAGTACAAAAGGAGGGCGCAGAATGGATTGATCTGGCTCCAGATAGGGGCAAATGGCGGGCTCCTGTAAACATGGTAATAACATTTTATATTAGTCATACCGTGAACTGGTAAACGAGTAACACATTTAAATGTCAACTAAATGCTTAATTTACGTATTAATATTGTTTATATTTAAATAATATACATGTTGTTTTATACACAATTACTTGATGTGTATACTCCCTGTTGATGAAACAGTACGGATCGAAACATACTGCAGCCTGTTATTTTGATATAAATAATAGCAGTAACTATATTGTGCATTCAGTTGGTTGTGAAAAACGTTACTTATGGTAATGGTATAGCTGATTCCAAAAACGCAGGGAATTTCTGACTACCTGAGAAACTCTTACCTTTTTCAAGAAGTCTACTCCATGGAGTTAGTTAGTTAGTTAGTTAGTTAGCTAGCTAGTTAGTCAGTCAGTTAGTCAGTTACTTAGTTAGTTAGTTAGTTAGTTAGTCAGTCAGTTAGCTAGTTAGTCAGTCAGTCAGTTAGTTAGTCAGTTAATCAGTCAGTCAGTCAGTTACTTAGTTAGTTAGTCAGTCAGTCAGTTAGCTAGTTAGTCAGTCAGTTAGTCAGTTAATCAGTCAGTCAGTTAGTTAGTTAGTTAGTTAGTTAGTTAGTTAGTTAGTCAGTTAGTTAGTCAGTCAGGTAGGTAGGTAGTTAGGGATACATTCTTCCCACACAAATCACTGTTGATGAATTTCGAGTTAGCTTATTGTACTTGAAGTTCAACAACACCGAAACCACAAATTCCATGTAACCATCCAATTTTCATACGCACGATGGCGGCGTCAATACAAGCTACTAACGAACTTTCAATTGTTATAATGAGTCACAGCTCACCAGTCCGTTAAACGCTCCACTTCCCGCAACTTCCGGTTCAATACACCACTGAATACAAAGCAGCAACGTCGGTGTACAGGAGCACTGCAAAGGGCGTAAACGTTCAGGGAGGTGGCAAACTACACTTACACTTCTGGAACCGTAGCCAGTCGTTATGTAATTGTAAAGCGATTTATAAACAGGATATGTTCTTTAATTTTATTTTTATTTCTTAGTAATATAACAAACTATTCACTTCAGTTTTCATAGCACGGATTTGTTTAGCTGGAACTTGCGAAATCCGGCAATGATTTTCCCCTATAAGAAAGCGATGAGCAAAATGCGGCTCTTCTAACTTTGCAATGCGGACCGCGATGTAGCTCAGAAACATCAAACAAAAGTTATAAAATTTGACCAATAATTGTTTCATCTACATTCGTACAAACATCCAAAAAGCTTCTTAACTTCTATAAACTCTGTTTACTTCGTGATAAGTTTCTACTGCCTAGTAACCACACACCACAAGTGATAAGCCTTTCTGGAAGTGCTTATATTCATAAACACTTCTTCCCAAAGACGAATGTTGTGAAAAACACATACAGAAATCGACTCGACTGTGAAAGAACAGACAGAGTTGTTTCCGTGTTGTAAATTCTAACATACTTCCAGACATGTACATTTTAGTGGCCGACAAGCAGTGTCAATTCTGTTACAGAAGATCTTTCTTCCTGCACAGTTGTGAACAGTAAATAAACAACTATAATAGAAGGGACAAATGAAAGGCAAATAAACTTATTTATATGTGCTCAGTTCATTTCACTCAGTATCTACTACAAAAACACAAATATGGACTTATTAGGTAAACTTAATTTCAAATTTTGTAAAATTAATTCAAAATTTTAAGATTACTATCAAGTAAATTTTGCCGTCTTAATGTTGGCACTACTGACGACAGGGCATTAACATTAATGATACAAAAGTAAAAATGTAAGTAATATTTAAAATGTGGCGCGAAAATATTGTCTTCTCTTGATTTTACCCTCGTGCCTAAAACGTTGCTGACCAGTGCCATGGCAAAACGCAGGAGATTCCGGCATGCTGCAGATGTTAGTGACACCTATACTTTAGTGTCACACACACGAACTGTTCATATCCTAAGTTCAGATCAGTTTTTCATCCATAAATTTTTGCCTCATATTTAGCAACATTTCTACGACATATTAGACAAATCGGATTCAAAATTAAATTCTCCGTCAATCCTTTCATTTCATGCACTTGTGCAAAATACGCAGCATTAGCGAATTTGGTTATAATATAAACTGACCTGAACCGGTATAGGACCATTTGCATGGCGGGTTTTTGTGTTGGCTGCGTGAAAAATTGGGCTGCTAAATATAGACACAAATGTAGGGAAAGAGGCCGTCAATCAGAGCAACACTTTTTATGTTCAAACGTTTGACTGCAAGATGTTCCGGCTGATGTATAAAGAGACATCATCAGGCTGACAAATCACTAAACAAAAAAGTTCTCAAGTATAACACTTCATATCATTTTACACAGTGTGTGTCTCCGATTGAAATTTCAATTTACACTATCACAAAAGTATATATATATATATATATATATATATATATATATATATAAAACAAGCTGAAACAACTGAATTAAAAAATTGTACCAGTGTAACACAGAACAATAACAAATTAAAAACGGCGTTAAAATACCTATATTTATAAATAATGTATTAGTACTTCCAGATGAGTGTGCAGATCTAGGTCAGTTGTTGGGACTGACGGCTTCTTCCCCTACATTTGCATATCTTCATCACAACGCGATGTGCCACTTAAAAAACGTCAACAGAGACTTCATCAGTCTGGTGGGAGGAAAGGTTCAGTCGAATAGGTTCAACTTGTCGCAAGACATCAGAAGGTTTGAAAATACTGCTTCAACCCTTCAAGTCACAGAAGCAATTCAAATAACCTTCATAAAATCCGTTCTTATCGTCGACAAAGTGTCCCCACCTCCACAAGAAGCAATGCATTAATTACGTTTACAGAAATGATAGCCAAATATCATTTGGGTAGGTGAACATCATAACGAGAATGTGACGGACGACGCATGTGGCAGGCAAGGGAAAGAAGGAAAATACACATATGGTTTTGGGATCAAAACCTGCAAGAAACAGGTACGCTGTAGATGACGTAGATGGGAGAGTAATATTATTATTGATCTTAAATAAACACGATGGAAGGTTAAGGATTGGATTGATCTTGCTCAGGATAGGGACCAGTGACTTGTTCTTTTAAACGTGGCAGTGCAGTTCCATGAAATACAAAGCTTTCCTTGACTAAATGAGGGAATGTCAGCTTCTCAGGAAGGACTCAGATTCGTGGAGTTAGTTACTTAGTTTAAGAAAACAACTGCAGTTCATTCCCAGGAAACTGAATGAAATTCAAAAACATATTCTGTGGGCGTAATCACAGGTTGTATAACGCTAAAGCATTAATCTTCAGTGGCATATAAAGGGATCAGAGGTGGGCCGCAGCATCTGACAGCTTGCTAGCTGACACAGCGTTCTGTGTTACAGGACACGGAACACGTCACATTATAATACGCAACACCATGCATCTACACCTTCAGACACACAATTATACACATCATAAATCAGAATTATGTATTTAATATTTACGGTTAACTTAATCTTTTGAAATATGCGCGACCACACGTTGACAGCAATGACCTTTGGATTCGGAACAGTAAGAAGTTTCACAGACTCTACTAATACAATGAACGCAATTGTGTACCTGTAATTTTTTAAATTCAGTGAAGGTCTGATGACCATCAACACTGATCGAAACACGTTAAACCCAAAATAATATAAACTAATACAGAACAACACTAAATAATTGAGCCGATAGTACTTTATGAAAGTTTCACACTGTAACTACTTAAAGCCTAGTGGTATCTACATATACCGCCTGCTGTAACATTAACAAACTCTGCACTCTGCCACTCAGACTATTTATGTCTTGCGTACGACTCTCACAGAACGTATCGATTACTTAACTAAGCACGTTTAGATGACTGTTTTTTTATAATGGGGACGGACTATGTTCTCTGTAAGGTGGCAATGAACTTTATGTCTTACTTAAGTGAATGTCAGTTGTCAAAGGGTTTAACGATGTTGTTCACCACGATAAGATAAAGCCATCACCACTAAATCAAAGTACTGATGTTCACTCAGGAGAAAACCCATGGCCTTGGCTGCGGTGCAGGAAGAGAAGTCAGATCCTCATATGTGTACGGCCAATAAACGATACATTCTGTCCTTTTTAGAAAGTGCCTGTATGCTGCCTCCACACAATTTGCCTGGAGATAAAAGACCCCACCCGCACCGTCAAGGTCAAAACCGTTCTCATCAGTCAGTGTCTGTACAGGATAAACATATGCCGTTGATGCACTCGGCTTTTCGATGGGTAATAATGGCGAAGGCGGGTGTGATGGCCGTTATTTCGGTACACAGCATATGTGGGTATGTAGGTGCGTACTCATGCTGATGAGAGGAAAAACGGGTTACGTGACCACCACTATCCTATCAATTGAGTTACTACAGAAAGACAGACATAAGAGCATACTTAAACAGAACAATGTGCCACATGCATGTACATCATCTGAATCCTAGTAGGGTTTTCATTGGTCAGTCCGTTTATCATAAACACTTACATACACTTATCTATTTGGTTTAGTTGTATGCACGACTTGTAACAATTTTGCTGGTATCACGTTAGGCTGAGTTAAAGGCACATAACACGAGCACAGCTGCTCGCCACCTCGCCACCTACCTGCACATGGACACGGAACACAAACGTGTGTCAGGATGGGGCCTCCTGTCTTACAATCTGCCTGTCTCCACTTCTAATGCCCACAAGCATCTCCACTTACATTTCTTACAAATTATCGTAAATACAAGATGAATGAGGAATTCCCATTTCCTACAGAAAAAATAGAAATTAAGAGGATGGAAAGATAAGATTACGCAAGTGCCCTTACAACCTCCTTGAGGAGCTAACAGTTGCTATGGTGGTCAAGAATTTCTCCACCTTTCATAAAACCCAGCTGTGTTCACAAAACCTGTCCTGGACCACAGCAATTCAGTTCAAGACGTGCCATGCTATTACTTTAGGATCCTCACATCACTGCCGATCCCAGTGGCCGCGCGGTCTAAGGCGTGGATCAGGCGTGGATCTGCGGCCGAGCGCTTGCTGGCATCGTGGGTTCGAATCCCACCGGGGGCATGGATGTTTTTCTCTTGTGAATGTTTTTGTGTTGTCAGGTAGAGGTCTCTGCGACGGGCCAATCCCTCGTCCAGAGGAGTCCTACCGATTGTGGTGTGTGTCTGAGTGTGATCAAGTGAAAATAAACAACCTCGACACCTACTGTGAGTAGGTAGAAGAGGTAAGGACTACGAAACATCATTACCTACATCTTCCTGTGTTCAGTTATTGGGGTAACAAGTCTTCATAGATTTCTAATCTCCACCCCCCCTCACCCCAAGTAGATATCTAATTAACCTTTTAAAGCCTAGCGGTAGCTTTACATACAACCAGGTTTAACATTAAAAAATTCTACGTGGTGCCCACATTGCGTTTATGTGTTTTGTACGGGTCTCAGAACAAACAGCAACTTTTGCCTTATAAAACATTAAGAGACTGGTTTTTATAACCGAAGTGGAGAGTGTTTACAGCGCGATACGCACTGGGTCCTTATATAAAACAGATACGCTTCGTCTTTAAAGGGTTAATGACTGTTTTCCAATTTCCTGAACAATAAAAGTCACGAAGTGGCACTCACCAGCCTCTTGCTACTTCCTCTTACAGCAGGCATCTCAAACTCAAAACAGCATGGGGGCCAAATCCGAAACCCAGCTTTAAATTTTGGCCTACAACATGTAAAGTCACAGTCTGTCACCTTTCTTCATTTGCGAATTTTTCAATGTAGAAAAACGCAAAACTACAAAGTACTCCGTGCATTTAATTTTGCGAGATTTCTTGGTTGTATTATGCAATAAAAACAAGAAGAAGGACAGGCCACATCACAAACCCCTGAGGGCCCAGTGTTTTACAGCAAGTAATGTACACAATTCCCCGTTCTCCAGCACTATTGCCTCGCGTGTTCTCTGGCAACAGTGAATACGAAGATTGCCGTCGAACGGGTGTGACGCAATAGTCTTGTTGACAGAGATCAAGTTTCGGAAAAACCTACTGCCTCCACCTTCAGCTAAGAACAACAGCGCTATGTCAATACAGAATTTACTCTCGCTAGATTTGTATTTATCAGTGAATAATTTCGGAACAAATTGTAATTCTCAAAGCAGTAATGCCTTACTTCCAAATTCAACTCCCTACCACACACATATTATTACTTTATTACTTTATTTATTTATTTATTTATTCGCTTTGAATAACTCAGGAGCCGGGATAGAGCAGTCGGCATAGCGACTACGCTACGGACTAGACGCTCGGGGATGCAATTCCGGTAGGGGCAGAGTTTTCTGTCCTCGCCAAACATCCAGACTGGCTGTGGGGACCAGCAACCCTCCTATTCTGTGCGTACCGGGTTTATTTCCCGTGGGTAAAGGGGCCGGGGCATGATGTTGAACACTCACCTCCATCTAGCGCTGACATTAAGAATGAGTAGAACTATACCTCTGTTCCCCTATAAGCCTTCATGGCGTGGATAGGGACAAACTTAAATAATGCTAAATTTAAATAGCTTAGATTGCGTACACCTGCTGCCACATGCTACGATGAGTAATGAAGAAGACAAGCAATATATGTACACACGTAACACTGAGGCGCGTTCGCGTAACCATTATTGCCTCCAAAAAGCAATAAGTATTACGTATTTTGAATGTGTGTCTGTAGCTTTAGCTATCCAGCATGCAAAGCGCATGCGCAGTATTGTCATCTGTGACCTGTCTGGCTGTACTATATTTTTCCACATTATCTCATAAAAGGCAAGGTTTAAAAAAATTACTGAACATAAAATGTGAGTTTTGATTTTATCTACAACTTTTGTATGAAATATTTCTCATTCTCAGAAGATCTCAGCGACGTATTACCATAAATGCACAAAGTTTTTCAAGTAAACCACTCGTTATTCTTGTCAGATTTTAATGAGACTTGAATTTTTTCGACAGATTTTATAAAACTCCCCAAACATCACATTTCATAAAAATTCGTCCAGTGGGAATCGAGTTGTTTCATGAGCACAGATGGAAGGACAGACAGACATGACAAAGCTAACAGTCGCCTTTCACAGTTTTGCGAACGCGCCTAACAATGAAATGGAAATAATACGGAAATGAGTCGTGGCGAAATTTCAAACGCTAGCCCGATACTGCTGCAGGTACTGAGGAAAACAACGTCTCAGTCACAGTACCCTGTCTCTGGGCCGATATGTGAGACCGCAACCTTCTGCAACGAAAGACTGCGAACAGCTTCGCCGGATATATGGCGGTTATTACAGGGCACTGAGGTTAAACCATGTTTCTTCGTAGCATGAACACAACACGAAGCAACATTAAGTGAAACCTTATGCTTGAGCTGTATTATCACAAACTGCTTTGACAAAGTAAAGGTCGAACTGTCCCTGTGAATGCCATAAACGTATATCGGGAAGTGGGAGGTACAACTCCACTCATTCTTAACCTCGGCATTAGATTGAGGTTGAAAGTCAGCCTCACACCTCGGTCATTTTGCCCCCGACAAAGGAGCGCCGGCATCCATTGGATAGGACGCTGGGGTGGGAAACAGAGCAGGTCTGGGCACTTCGGGGAAAAAATAAACTTCCTGCTCTTGCCCGCCATCGAACCACGATTACTCGGGTGTCCAGTCAGTAGCCTAGTCACTATATCGGTTCACGCTGTTTTCATAAAACACTAAAAAGCACAGAGAAAATTACAGTCAAGTTCCAAGACTCAGTGGCCCTAAATCGTTCTGCCTTCTTGTTGTCGTCTAGATTTGAAGCCCAGTTTTGTACGTGCGCGTGTGTTGGTCTTGTATCTAACACAGACAGCATTTATGATTCCGCATACATCTCTACGTTGTGTACAAATTACTGTGAGTTACAGATTTATTGCCCCCCATAAAAGATGAACTGTGTAAATTGTAGTGTTATTTCCTACTTAATTTCAACATTGATTGAAATTACTGTGAACTTTTGGCGCTACTTTGTGTTCACTTAGAGTACAGCGTTGTTTAAAGTTCCACAGATTTCTCGACGACCCCACACACAATGCACAAAAAGGACTATAAATGACAGAATAGTAAAAAATGTGTCCATTCCTTAAAAGTATATAGTTTAACACAAGAAAACTAATTTAGTGAACTTCCAAAATTTTACAACTTATGTGTAGCTTAAATGGCAATTATGTTTGTCAGAAAGAAATGGTCGTATTTTATTCGTCACTCCATACTGAGCCTCAAACCACCTGAACCCAAATTTCTCCTACTACTAAGGTCATAAATTTAGAATATTGTTTACTGAAAATAAACTGTGGGTCGTCATTTATATGCTAAACGTAATTTATTTATTTTTGTTTTGATTTCCATAAACAGAACAAACGAAAAGGAGCATGGAGTCATGAATCCTAAAGGAGGAAGATGAAGTGACTGAAACAGAATTTTCGTTTTCGAGGTAGGCATAAAACTGCAAATTTCGTGAAGAAAATGTGGGTCAAACGGGAGTTCTGAAATACGGCCACCACCACCACCACCACCACCACCACCACCACCACCACCACCACCACCACCACCACCACCACCACCACCACCACCACAATTATTATTATTATTATTATTATTATTATTATTATTATTATGTAATATTTCCATTTGCAGGCTGCACTGCAATAGTATCCCACAAAAGCAAACCACCCTTGTCTCTAAGACTCATCACGTAACACTGATGTAATGATAGTGGCCGTCAGTCACAGCTGACTCTTTCTATATGTTGCAAGGTTGTACTGCAACATGTTTCGGCTCATACACAAGGAGCCAGCATCAGGCTGGCAAAGTACAAAAAATTTGTTATATAAATAACCTTATATTATTTTACACTATCAATGTATAAGGTTGAGATCAGAACTTACAATATCATAAAAATATATGATACGCAAAAACCATGAAATTTGAAAATACATTATATCCACACAAAGCAATGACGCGTTAAAAACGGGGTTAAAACCATTGCGACGTACACTCCCATCTGGAAGTACCAATATAAAGCATACCTTTAATCACAACTGGGTTAACGCCGTTTTTAACACATCGTTGTTTTATGTGGACATAATTTCACATTTCACGGTTTCGGCTTACCGAATATTTCTACGATATTGTTAAGTTCCGATCTGTACCTATACAGCGATAATGCAAAATAATATAACGTGAAGCAAATTTTTTTGGTACCGTGTCAGCCTGATGATAGCCCTTTGTATGTGAGCCGAAACATGTTGCAGTAAAACCTTACAACAAACAAAACAGTTCGTTGTGACTGACGGTTACTATACTTTATACTTTATACTTTACTCTATACTTTCATTACAACGTGATGTTTCATTTAAAACATCATCTCGTACTACTTATAGCACCATCATCATCATCACCTTCGCAACGATGCCAAAATACAGAGCACAAAAGCAATGGGCTACGACCCCTCAATTATTCTCCCTGAAAATCGTCACAATAGGGTAGGTGAGGATCCAGTTCGTCGATAATCCCAAGAAATGACACATGTCCCTTTTATTACAGATATATTCAATTGCAATCTCACGGTAACTAAACAGCTGACTAACATTTTCCGTGGATCATCTCGGTACCGCAAGGCAAATGACGCAACTGCGAGCTAAAGGAACCCCATAGCCGATTCCCCTTTCTGCAATTTCAGAATTCATAAATAACCAACAGCATCTACGTTGCTACAACATTCAACATCACTTGACGCAAACTGAATACATGAGTATTATGTAAAACAAATATCATAAATAAACATAATAAATGCATGGGCAATTTAACTACCAGATATAATCAAATACATCGAATTCCACCACGACAAAAAAAAATATTTCTACACCAAAAATCAGAAATAAACACGACAAAAAAGACGTAACCATACCGAATATGACCACTGACGGAAAAATGTACTTTGTATAGCAAATATGAGAAACAAACATAATAAACCAACATGCTATTGAACACAAATTTTCAAATACAGCAGACAATGTCAAATTCGACCACAGGGGACACTTCTCGTTCGGACACAGTTACGTTGCTTGCACATCAGTCTAACTACATACCAAGTATTATATGAATTTCGCACAATACAAATGACGTTCGTTTCTTTTGGCATATATTCATACGAATTGTGCGGTGGTGGGTGTCACAGTCAGCGTGTATCATATCTCAGGGAAGACTGTCTTGAAAGGGTCTGAAGCAAACCACATGGAATAATCGTATTTGGGACTAAAGTCATGTTTCGAAACGAAAGGACAAAAAAGTGATACACAAAACTAAACCCACTTTCCTTTCTTAATTAAATAGCACTGACTTACAAGAAAATAGTGATCTGTGTCTGTCTACTCGTCAGTCTGTATCTTTGTGCATGCACGTGTATGTGAACCAGCAGACGGACTTTCATTACATCTGGTGTGCAGGCTAAACGTCAGACTCAGTAACAACCTCATGATTTTCAATTCCGCGGAATAGATATTAAGAACACAGCGGTCGCTATGCTACTGTCACTTAATCCAGAGTTCCTAAAACATGTAACGTATGTTAGGATATTTTTTCGTAGAACATGAAGCAGTAAAATGGACGACGCAAAAGTAAGTATTTAGTTTCGATTTCATAGCGATAACTAAACCAGACAAGCACTGTACGTATAATGTAACTTTGAGGCGCGTTCGCGTAACCACTGTTGCTGTGGAAAAGCAATAGGTATTACATATTCTGAGTGTATGTCTGTAGCCTTAGTTACCTAGCATGCAAAGCGCATGTGCCGTATTATATTGTCATCTGTGGCCTGTCTGGCTCAAGAACGTTTTTCCAAGTTATCTAAAAAAGGCACTATTTTTGGAAAAAAGTTACCGAATATAAAATGTGTTTTGATTTTCCCTACAACTTTTGTCTGAAACATTTCCATTCTAAGAAGAATTGAGCGAGATATGACCATAAATGTACAGAGGTCTTCACGTAAAGCGTCAGTTATTCTTGTCAGATTTTAATGAAAGTTGAATTTTCTCGACAGATTTCCGAAAAATACTCCAATATCAAATTTCATTAAAATCCGTCCAGTGGGAGCCGAGTTGTTCCATGCGTACGGACGGACAGACCTGACGAAGCTGACAGTCGCGTTTCGCAATTTTGAGAAAGTGCCAAAAAAAAAAGTCACTGGAGCGAAGCATGTAAAATTTGAAGCCGATTTAAGTCACAAACGTACCTACTAATACTTGAAACAAACCTATTGAGTATGTACGGTATACACACGCGCGTGAGCAATAAGGACGTCAACACTGATGTTTGGTTCCTTTCTGGTGACTTACTTTTTGTACGTTTCGTTGGCAAGAACTGTAATAAATTACACACAGAGGCTGCCGTGTTCTCTGAAGACACATTTGAACCACACTGGTAAAGAACAAGTAACCTGTTTAAGATGAGGACTAATTTTTCCGTCTCGCGCAAATTCGCACGGTGGTGTCGTGTATCATGAATAAGCACAATCTGACAGATGGTCGGAATCTTAGTGTCTCTATTTTCTAAGCTGAAAATACAAGCAGTACGTTACTAAGAAAATATCCTGGTAATTCACCTGTGGAAATTAAACACGCAACAAAGCACCTAATGTGGCCATACAAATGCTATTTCCCTGTACATCAAAGAGACACGCTGAAAATTGGGAGCGGTCGGTTAGCCTAACCCTGGCTGCGGCTAAAGTTACCGTTAGGCAATATAACAGGACTGCGAGATAACGGCTTTGCCATAAACAAACACTGCTCCTGTCGAGAATTCAGTCCGACAGCATACGCTGTGTGTTCTGTTAAGCTTGGGTCAGTCCATAAAATAGTAATCGGTTACCTTCAACACAACAAACATGTATCCACACTTCTACATAACATAACACATAATTGCGCTGATGGTAATTGATAACAATTTTGTAATATGCACAACACAAAGCGATGTCCAAGATAAAAAAATTAAAATTGGGACAGTTTGCTGGATAAATTATCACCACATGTTGAATTTGTTACTAAAGAAACTGTTGGTAACTACTGTCCTGGAAAGCACTAGTATCACGGAAGATTCAATCTTTTGGGATGTTACGCTGGGTAAAGTAATAAACAGTTATCGACGTTTCCAAGGCATTACTTTCGGATCTTCTTGGACTGCTTAATCCTGAAAATGAAGACACTAAGACTTTCTGAAACGTCGGTAGCTATTTACCAGTCGACAGTGCCCAACACCCCATACGACTTGAACTGTCGGCAATACCGCTGTGACAACCTCAAATACCACGCTGATATAATTGTTGTCATCTTAAAACTGTATCTTTATGCATAATCCCTCTAAGCCTTGTCACATACATTTCTAGAATTTTTAAGCCAGGGATTTAAAATCCAAACTGCAAAAGGAGATGCGCGTTAAACTTAATAACACAGTTATTTCTCTGGGGCTTGCGCTTTATTAGTAGTCCGTTTTTATCTCTCAAAAGCAGTTCAGCATGTCAAAACAAGATTATATGATGTAACAGCGGCACAAGTGCAGAAAGCTAGGAACACGGTAAGGCGGGTTGTATAGTTTGGTTCGACCACAGCCATAGGCACGTACCGGCGACAATCACGCGATATGAATGTGCCACACAGGTAGGCGCAACTTATCTGATGCGCCGCCATTATTTCCTTAGAAAAATGAAACTCACTGCAAGCCAAGAGCATCAAAGAAACATTTATCTTTCGCAGGTACTGACTCAACTTCGTTTCAGCAAAATTAAATATCTACACCGTTGTCACACTTTGCAGTTCTTGTTGCTACTTACAACATTTATGCGAAACACATGTTACATATTCTAAATTAGTTTAGTTCGGTAACATTTAGAAGCAGTGTTAATTACGGTCTAGAAAAACTACTTTAAAATGTCCACAGTTTCTGACCGACATCCCGCTGCCCAACAAATTTCTGGCTTTTATGTCACACGGTCAAAGCTGTGCTGGTCCATACAGTAACCGTACCTAAAAAAACCATTCGGGGTAAGCAAAAGGTTACGTGTGCGCCAAGTGTCTAGTAGACTGCTAAGTATAGTATGGGCGTGTCAGGAAACAGAATCAGCAGCGTTCGTGATCTAACTGTACATAATAAATTATTGAGAACGTTAAGAAATTTAGTGTCTGGGAACAACAACGATAAATAGAAACGAGGGTCATGGTGAAAGGAAGAAATGAATAAATTCCGGATGTACTTGTTATTTATCGTCCACCTCAATAAACTGTTATCCTCACTTCTGCTTTCCAATACACGAAATATCGATGTACATAAAACACTAATGCTGTCAGTTCTTGTGTATGGGTGTAGAACGTGGCCTGTTACTCTGGGTGAACAACATAAATTACAACTCAACAAATCGCTCAGGAAAATATTTTGACCTAAGGAAGATAAAGTAGATGGACAGGTAAGGATATTACATATGAGGGAACTTCGTGATTTAGAGGGGTCACCTGGTACTGTTAAGGTACATTTGATGGGTTGGGTATGTAGCTAGGATTGGTAGGCGAAAAATGCGCACAGATCTTAATATTTCCAATTTTACTTGCATTATACATACATATATATATATATTCAGCGAAATGCAACTGGAGTCAATTTATGTAGTTTCTTACAATACATAATATATTAAAGTATAATATAACATAATACACAAATTGACTCCAAATGCAGTTCGTTGGACTTATACATATGCACACACACATATATATATATATAATCGAACTCGGTTATAACGTCATGAAGAGGACTTAATATTGCGTGTCGTTATAAACGAGTGTCGTTATAAACGAGTCTTGTTATAACCGAGTAGTGTAACATTATGGTTCGAAATGAGGATTAGTTGGTACCACAAAATATCTGACGCTGTAGACGAAGTGTCGTATGAACCGATGTCGTTTAAACGGGCCAGACTGTGTATACATATACATATATAATGTGTACAGATTAATTTGCGTGGCAACTTTTAGGACAAAAGCCACTTGAAAGAAGGAAGAAATGGGATAGAAAAATTTGGATTTTTGGGAATTTGGCTGTGGGATGGGTACTGATCTGAACTGGCTCAGGGTTGTACCGAATGGCGGGTTTCGTTATTAGCGGTCGTGAGTCGTCGGATTCAACGAGACAGTTCGTTCGGTTATTTTATGAAGCCTAATGCACGTATTCGGACTTCTGACATGCGCTGTTGCTAGTCTGGCACTCACGTGAATAACCAGTACAGACGCACAGCACGCTGGACTTACTCTCTGTAGAGTACAACGCCACTTACTTGTAATAGTGACTGAACCTTGGGGTTCCTAGTAACATGCAATTTCTTTAGCATGAGAATAACGTCTTCATACGGAGTACCTTGAATTATGTCTTGTAGTAACCATAATTACATACTGATGACGTCTTCATAATTGCCTTCAAAGTTAAACTTGCCACTGTGCATGCCTTGAAGGCACAGATCAAAGCGATCATACACCTCCGCTGATTTTTAACCTTCGTACTAGATTAAGGTGAATCTGGAAGGTCGCGGGTTCGATTCCCGATGAGATCATTGGTATTTTTCATTGACTTAATCCTTCAGGCCGCAATATGGCCCTGGGTTCGCCTCAGTCTCTAACAGAAATGAGTACCAGTGATATCTCCTGGGCGGTAAAGGCGGCCGGTGCGTAGGGCTGACAACCTTACCAACATTGTGTCGTTTGTCCGGAAATTCCGGGAGCCTCAACCTCCTGGAGCCCTCACGGCCTGTAATGGGATAGATTTACCTTTACTAGACGAAGCTGAATAATCAACTTCACGCCCCCGTCGCCTTACCCCCGGGGTTCGAGCAGATGATACCCACTGGACTGGCGGCTGGGTGGGCCGCACAGCCAGCCAGTCCAAGCGTTGCCGCGAGACAGAACCGAAGCATGATTCCTCCGTTGTCCAGGCGCCTTAACTACTTGTAGACATTTTAATATCGACATGTCTTAAAGACGTATCTAATGCTGCAGTAATTCCGGTTTAAGTAATCTCAAGTGGTCCCCATTGCAAGCCACGAAGGCGTATGGGAGAAGTGGGGTATGACTCCATGTCTTCCTAACCTCGACAATAGATGAGATGAGAAGCCCCATTCAAGCCAGGTTTATGTGGTTTATGTGCTTGAACCCCAAATATGCTCCTCTTGTATGAATGTCTAAATCAATATTATCAGATAAAAACATAACTGACCATTTTGAAAATATCATACTTGTACGAATTTATTATTCAAAAATTACCAAAGTTAATTACACTCCATTGAACAGAAAAGTTCAATGTTTCGTATACGACAGGTGCGCATGAACACTATATAAAATAAATGGAAATAAAGACGGAGATGTTTATGCCTGTACGTGACTGGAGACTCTCACAGCGGTGTTGCTGGAGATTAAAGTCTTCTGGGATGTTACGCCTACCTGACGACACAGCGTAACATCCTAGAAGACTTGAGTCCCCACTTTGTCAAAACTAATGACATCGGTTTTGCCTTCGCAAGGCGGCTACGCTGGGGGATTTAAAGATTTTCTTTAGTTCATATAATCAAGTGTTCCGATAGCACCTTACACTAGACCACCATCGCGTGCTTCCACATTCGTCTTGTTCACGTTTCACAACAATCCTCCCAATTCAGTCAACCAAGAAACAAAACCAATATGACGGTCAAGCGGGATAGTTAAATTTGTACTACAAATATTGTATGGACTGTGCGGCACAATATTCAGTTGTTATTAACCCTTTACAGATCAGTGGTAATTGTAGGTACCACCTGACAACATAACAAACACTGCCTTCCGGCCACGTATTGTATTTATGTGTGGCGTTTGATTTTTCGCAAGAGACAGTCCCATTTCCCAAAACAGCATTAACACGTTGGTTGCCACAGACTGACTCTATAGTGTTTCATCCAGCCAATTGCACATGTAACCATAATCACAAAATAACAAATACTTATGACAAAATCAAGATAAAATTCGTCTAAACACAACTACGTTTCATTTATTTACAGAACAACATGTTTCGTCCGTTTAGGTCATCTTCCGATTTACAATTCTTATTTTTCAAAACATATTCAGGAATTTACGGACTTTCATCCATTCCTCAATATGTTTTGAAAAATACGAATTGTGAACCTGAAGATGGCCTATACGGTCGAAACATGTTCAATAAATGAAACGTAGTTGCGTTCAGACATATTTTTTGTTGATTCTATTGTAGTATAAATAACACAGCGGAACGGCATCCTTTAAAATATTTATGGTTACATGTGCCTAACATACTAGACTTTATAATGAAGACGCAGCGTGTGTTCTCTGAGGCGGAAACTTAATTTTTACATACTATGTAGACGAATTTCAAGATTCAAAGGTACTAGCGGTCGAAACGCTATGGACACAGGAGGGGGTTCCGTAAATTAAGAAAGGAAACTCACAGATTCTGGCGAATTGCATGTCTCTCGTTACGCCCGCCAATAATCTTCAGCATTGCTGACTTACAGTCAAATTTCACCGTTCCAGTCGATTGCCCAAAACTCGAAACGTTGGTTTTAGTGATACAACAGCAAATCTCAACACCCACGCACCGGTCTGCACGGCCACACGGGCATCAGCGCCATGCCTACGCACAAGGCCTTGGTAAGAAGTCTCACATTCCGTAAACACCATACGAATATATAATACGTAATGCAGTATTAAAAATAAATTAAAGATGACAACATTGTATGAGTTATTAGCTATTACCAGACAGATATTACTGAGAAGGCGCTGTCTCAACCCTATTCTCTGCTGCTATAAAAGTATAATTTATGAGGAGAAAAACCTCCACGTCCCGCCTTTCAGACGAGAGACTCTAGCGCAAAAAAAAGGGTAAGGGGCGGAAGGGGGGGGGGGGAAAGGCTGATGTAAAGAAAGTGCGTGTGGCGAGCAACTGAGCTCTATTTAAAGACAGCCAAATAATAAATCTAAATACGTAATGAGAATCCACGTACAGGTGACTCCGATGAGCCATTTACGGTGTCGGCTAGTTTAAAGGCTCTCAGACCTTAATCCCTCCGCCCCTCCCGGTTTTCAATGAACATAATGTTTAAGGAGGGGTTCATGATAACCGCGTTACAACAGGTGGAACCAATTCTTAAAGTTCAGAGCACACAATTTTCACCTTGCTGTGTCATAACAAGTTCCAATGTGTTTTGTAAGGAGCAAAAACTGTTTCTTTAAAAGAAAATTTCAGCTGTGAAAAATCATTTTCACTCCTGTGAAGAAAGTGGCGAAAAGAATATATGGATCTGATTAATTAACAGGAAAATGGAGGCAATTCCATGAACAGTGCTTTAATAATCTTTTATGAAGATGTTATATTCAAAAATTTCAAATTATATTTGATACAGACGATATTTTGACACTTCCATCGTGTTGTCAAGTAATTGCTGTAAATGTTCT
The DNA here is from genome assembly GCA_013340265.1 of Coptotermes formosanus. Taxonomy (NCBI): domain Eukaryota; kingdom Metazoa; phylum Arthropoda; class Insecta; order Blattodea; family Rhinotermitidae; genus Coptotermes; species Coptotermes formosanus. The sequence goes on from BLKM01008216.1 coordinate 845,617, forward strand.
AAATGAATTTTCTTTAATTTTAAAATTGGTAGCGACGACTAGAGTTAAGCTTGACACGTGTTGGGTATTTCATTACTGCTATAATCACTAGAATAGACTGGGTTCGAGCCCATCCGCCACCACCAATATAAAAGTGGTTCAATAAAAATCTTTAAATTCTAACTGAGGTTGAAACCAACTGTTCAGTACGGTTAACGAAGAATGCTACTGGATGATGCCATGAACTACTTGCACCAAATTACCAACCCACAACCAAGTTTAATTACATCCATATTAATATTATCCTCTAAAATCCTCGTTCCTTCAAGTTGCTGTTTTTTAAATAACTGCCACGCAAAAAAACTATGCATCCTTCGCCTACCAATCCTAGCTACATGCCCAACCCATCAAATATACCTTAACAGTACCAGGTGACCCCTCTAAATCACGAAGTTCCCTCATATGTAATATCCTTACCTGTCCATCTACTTTATCTTCCTTAGGTCAAAATATTTTCCTGAGCGATTTGTTGAGTTGTAATTTATGTTGTTCACCCAGAGTAACAGGCCACGTTCTACACCCATACACAAGAACTGACAGCATTAGTGTTTTATGTACATCGATATTTCGTGTATTGGAAAGCAGAAGTGAGGATAACAGTTTATTGAGGTGGACGATAAATAACAAGTACATCCGGAATTTATTCATTTCTTCCTTTCACCATGACCCTCGTTTCTATTTATCGTTGTTGTTCCCAGACACTAAATTTCTTAACGTTCTCAATAATTTATTATGTACAGTTAGATCACGAACGCTGCTGATTCTGTTTCCTGACACGCCCATACTATACTTAGCAGTCTACTAGACACTTGGCGCACACGTAACCTTTTGCTTACCCCGAATGGTTTTTTTAGGTACGGTTACTGTATGGACCAGCACAGCTTTGACCGTGTGACATAAAAGCCAGAAATACGTTGGGCAGCGAGAGGGCAGTCAGAGATATGGATGGTGCTGATTGTTTGGTAACATGTTCATAATATGCTTAGCCGCCTACTAGACACTTTGCACATGGACGTACATTTTCTTGGGTATCCTCAAACTCAATTAAACTATGCCACAGAGAGTGGACAACGTGCAGAATCATACCAGTATAATGAATCCGCCATTAGCTCAAAGGTTTGGAAAGAGTCCGCAAATTCCTATAAGGCGTCTAATTCAAACTCAATAAAGTAATTCGGTTATGCACGGGTTTATACATTTCACTGTTTCCCTCTCCGGTATTTTGTATTGTAACAATAACGAAGACGAGAATGAGAAGAGAAATAACGAATCAGAAGGGCGGATACAGACGACACATTCAAGACTGACTTAATTTGATCACAGAAGTTCCAGAATCTGTATAGAGGGTCTCAAAAAATATATATCTGCAATTAGGAAAGCTGTGCTTCAGTATTTCGAATTTTAGTCAGACGCGTTAGAGATGTACTGCACATGTAGCACACACGGTGGCAACCATGCGTACATATTTTTATGGGTTAATCGCACAGACTGAGGTCGAGGAAATTAAGAAATAAGTTACAGTTCAACTAATTCAGGATACTTTGTGCTCCAGAGCAACAATTTTGCGAGCACTTTAAAAAATATTAACCATGGACAATGAACCTATGTCTGCGTCAATAAAAATATATAATCATACACCAATTCGTGCACAAAGCTGCTAATAAAATAATCGTAATAAAGAATTTTAATTATATCCACACATGTTTCGGTGTTCAGAGGCACCATCGTCAGGGGAAAAACATAAAGAACACTAGATAAGTAGACACAGTTCTGGTTGAAATACAGCTCTAGACAAAATAGTGTCACATGATTTTCTGGACGCCCTGTGATGAATTGTTTATGATGTCTTGAAGGTTGGTTCAGATGAAAGCACTGTAAAATATTTGATTTCGGTTAAAATGGTCAAAAGCACTCACTATTACTGCACCAAAATATTCAGTGCCAGTTGTTGTAATTGTTAAAATAATTCACTATTGTTAGATGCAGAAGTGTTGCCACATGTTCAAGGTAGGAACTGTGACTGCAGAGTGCAATATAAAGTCCACTATATCCGCGTGTTCCTTTATGCCCTCGGAAGGGTTTTAGAGAGTCCAAGGTAATACTAAAATAGCACATTAGTAACAATGTATTAATTTTTCGCTTATGACAACAAAACGCATGGTTACTTCTGTTTCACAAACGGTGTCTTGCATATGTCACCACTAATAACTCACAAACAATTAGATTATGTCCACGTGTCACAGCGATTGCGGGTTTTCGGTCATTGTGACGTCTCAGAAAGTCATTTTTGTTACGTGACTAATGTAAGACGGTTTGCGCCGAAACAACGTTCTGGAAAATTCTAAGCGTGAGAGTATAAGGTACACAATTATTCGCTTTGCGACTGTTTCAACAGGACATGTTTAAGATGCTTCTAGGCCGAATGGAAATATAAATTTGAGCGCCCTTCCTACGCGTAGTCCGAAACTGGCAGTGTAGTAATATGTATAGAAGGTACACAAAATATGCCTGACAGAAAATCTGAAATAAAAGTGTCCTCCCCCCCCTACGGGGCTCCATGCCTGCCACAAGGGGAGCGACAGCTTTAAACCAGCCCTGTATTCCAGTTGCTACCGTCAGGTTTCTCGGTACAATCATACGGTATCCACAGCCGACACCTAAAAAATGTTTACCGTTTTCGCTAGACAGAGTACAGGCAACAACCTGTACAGAGGAGTTAAAATGCACGTCAGTGTTTCCCAACCCTTTTGCTCGCGGACCTTTTTTGGCTTCGCAAAATAACCATGAGGCCTCAAATCCTTGTTCACGTAAATATTGCGTGTCCAGATGACTGGCATCCAAAATTAAAAATTTATATCTCAGAACTGATTGAAGATAGATACTAATACATACCAGAAGCATACGTAATAACGCACTACATGATTTGACCTTAATTAAAATGACTGTCGCTAGCTTCGTGGCTACAGGAGGTTTCTTAATTAGATATTCTGAAGATCATACGAAATAAACACATCGCCAATTAAAGACGTGCCGAGATTATTTTTAACAAAAGGTTATTTCTTTAATTTAAAAAATTATCTAATTTCAATGTGGTCATTACAGAAATGCAGCCACGTATCCCATGGGAACTGGTCGCGGATCCCTTGGTATCAACGGACCACACTTTGGGAACCACTGATATATGTCATTCCGTATGTAATCGAGAACGAAAGAATTAAAAATGTGTTCCAATCCTTGTGACATTTCTGTGACAAGTAAAGGAAACGACAAACACGAACAGATGTGCGCCGCGTTGGGATTGCAACGAATTCCATACAAGGTTCATGCAGACGAGCAAAGAAAGTCACACACCTACGCTTGCCCACGTAACAAACGAAGGGAATATATATATATCATTCCCTGTGATTATTGCTCGTGTAAGACATGACAAATGCAAGAAGCCATGATTAATTTAACAGTAACCAGCTGTCACTTATCGTATTTAAGACTGCAGCTAATTATCATCTTCGTATTAGTCACGGTGACAAACTCAATCAAAATCCACCATGTATGCAGTTCCCCCAGACAAGCACGAGTCTTTACAGCTTCGCCACATAAAAGATCCTTTGTCTGCCTGCACCTTTAGACAGATCATGTTTAATATAATGGAGGATGACGCCGTTCTGTATAGATTATTATGCACGATAAGCAAGACTAAAACAAAACATGCATTCATTTCGTTTGCCTAGGCAAAACGGCTACTACGCACTTCATTACATATGCGGTAAGGAGAAGGTTTACTGCATGCACCCGGCGGCGACAAAAAGGTCTTTAAAATGAGCAGTAACTAATCGGGGACAAAAACCAGTAAATATGGAACATAGGAATGAAAAGTTCAACAAGTGTAGTGTAACCTTCCTTTGGATTTGCAGGCCCAATTGCAATTGTTAATATTCTTTATTACGTATTTTTGCACGTAAAAAAATGTATGAACTGTACGTATAATGTAACATTATGGCGCGTTCGGATCCGTCAATATAGTTCAGCCTTGAATATCAGTCATGCCATAAATGCCAAAAGGCATTTCTACCTGCAAGTTTCGTCCTATCGAAAGCAATACGTGTTAAGTATTGTTACTTTACGTGTCAAATACAAAATTCGTCCGACCAATGCAGTACATTTTAATAACGGTACATTAATATTATAATGTAAATACATTAGAATACACTGCATTGGTTGGACAAATTTTCTATTTGACTAATAAGCATGCACGGTATAAGCGATATGAGAGTGACTTTACGTGTCTTCAGCTTCATTACCCGGCATGTCAATGTAACGTTCTTTGCGCCACATTACGTTCGATCTTCAATGGCCTGACTCTGCCGTATTTTTCGTATTAACTCGTAAAACGGCACGATTTTCTGTGATAAAAAAGTATTTCACACGAAAAGCGATATTTTTTCTTTCGATCTGAACCAACTTTCTCTACAAATGTTAAGTAACCAATATCAAATACCGCACAAATCTGCCCATTAAGTGTCAATTGGAGGTTTCAGTTGGAGTTTCCAATTGACACGTAATGTTCTAAGTTATTTTAACATTTTTTTCCAATTTTAAATATTAAAAATATTTGTGCATTCTACCTCAATATATTTTTAGAACTCTTTGTGAGCCTGAAGATGGCCTAACCTAGGCCAACACACGTCGTTCTATTAAATAAAATAGAATTTCGTTGCGTTTAGACTGACAAAAATTTTTCGTATTGAAAAATCAATTAATGCTCTGTGGAGAAAAAAATCACGGAATATTGCGGGAATATTGGGAAACATATAAATACAGGGTTACTCATAATTCCCTGACACATTTCAAAAAATCTGTACACTTGAATGGCGGAAAGGATGGCGGCATGGCTTCACCCGCAGACGCGGCACGTACAAATAAATTTGGAGAGTTTCTTTTTTTATATGCGGGTCGCATGTTGAAGTCCTTTCCGCCATTCAAGGGCATCAATTTTGTGAAAGGTGTCAGGCAATTACGAATAACGCTGTCCATCCATTATGTGGGTAATACACAAGACTTCTTAGTGCTATACCTTGTGGCTCGCATAGCGAGCAGGGGGCTTAGAGAGGCTAAAAACATTAAATATCTTCTACCTACACCTTAAAATCATGAGATTCAAAGTGGGAAATCATTAAATCGCTCATATAATTAATAATTACAATAAACACGTATAACCTAAATAATTTAATATCACAAGATACGACAGTTTCTGCAAACGCAGCACAAACTACTGAATTCCGGGTTCCTCTATCCCGCATGTTAACCCTTTAAAGACGAATTGTGTTCGTTTTTGTATAAGGATTCAGTGCGTACCGCGCTGTAAACACTCTCCACTTCGGTTATAAAAACCAGTCTCTTGATGTTTTATAAGGCAAAAGTCGCTCTTTGTTCTGAGATCCGTACAAAACACACAAACGCAATGTGGGCACCACGTAGAATTTTTTAATGTTAAACCTGGTAGTATGTAAAGTTACAGCTAGGCTTTAAAAGGTTAAAAGCGCCACGCGGCAACACATGTCCTTCGCCTGGCTCGGCAAGCAGAACAGTACGCGCTGTAGTTAACTCAGCACGCTCGCTGGAGGATTAACTGAAATGTATCTTTACCCAAATGGGAAAAAAGTGCCTCTGATTAAAATTTCATATTACTTCAACTTCAGGTCTGTGTTTTTATTTCTCTAAATTCTATATATTTCTATACGAGATAAATAAAGGAATATACAAACAGAATCAGGGAAGCTCCATTCAATATATTATGTCCGTATCAATTGTTGAGACTATTAATGACACTACTTAAACTACAGAGCTCACATAGGGTAGGCAAAAAGTTTATGAACTATGAATACGTAAATATTCGAAGCAGACTGTTTATTCGAACGTATTACACCGCTATTCGTCAGGAAAGACCGAACACCACCGAATCGTGTCAGTTTATCCAGTAACTCAGGTGTATGTATACGGTTTCAATACAATCACAAACGCAGGAACTAAGTTAATCGGCGTTTACACTTTGTCTATCTTCCGCCATCATCGCCGTTGGATTATTACACCAACCAACTTACACACTGAACAAAATATATTCATGAGCTACTATAACACTCCTACATGTTTCGGCACCAAGACGCCATCATCAGCGAGCCGCTCAATACAAAGCAATGTAGATCCAACACGCCAGTCAATATGCGACATAATAATTGTTCGGCGTGTTGGCCCTACATTCCTTTGTACTGAACGCCTCGCTGACGATGGCACCTCCGTGCCGAAACATGTAGGAGTGTTATAGTAGCTCACGAATATATATTGTCCAGCGCGCAAGTTGGTTGGTGTAATAATTACAAGAATATCTGCAGTATGAACAACATAAATATCGCCGATGGAATAAAACCCCACAGCCCGAAATATGAGACATAACCTCAAAATGTCCATCGTCCTGACGATTTTAGCGGTAGGGAAAAATTTTTTGGTCTACTAATTTCGTGTCTGGGCTAAAAATGCTTCAGGCTTTATCGTCATCAGAAACATTATTCTCTGTTGTTAATTATACGCACAAAATATCGTAAGAGAAGTTGCCCATTTTCCGAGAACCTACAGCCATACAAAATTCTGGACCCAACTTGAACCCTTCAATGACGATGGGGGTTTAAATTCCAACTACTGCCCAGGACGGAGGGGTTATAAACTTATAGTATCCTTAAATGCATTCACGACCGTACAGGGCAGCGAAGAGATGAGTAGCGTCTGCACGTTTCAACTCCATACGCCCGCGCTGCTGTCTTATCGCTGGCACTGGCATGAATGTGGGGTAAACGCCGGCAACACACACACAGGTGCACGATGGTCTTGCAAACAAGTCTATGATTACTGTAGCGGACAAACTACAGACAAGTCCAGTACATCATCATATAGCGGCTTAGCACCCTCTGGCTCATGTTACAGGTAAAAAGACCTTGCACACAAAAGTAGAACACTTAACAACACGACAAAACTTCAACCGTAAGAGCTTTAAAGAATGCAGGAACTTAATTACATCTACCACGCTACTTAAAAATAAAGTCTTTCCAATCAGCAGTCCACCTCCCCATCCATTGTCGAAGTCAATTTATGATAATGGTGATAGTGAACAATCACAAGTGTTATAATAAATAAATAACGTCTGATCAAAATATAATCATATAATTATCTGACGAATATTTGTTCGAGTGACAATTTAAAAAAAATTACATATTATGGAATTTCACAATTCTTTGAAATGTGTCATTTTGTATAAAACTATGCCCAATTACGACAAAATAACTGTCCAAACACGTAGCAGATTTGAGTGAGTATTCTAATGAATACACAAATTAAGGCACATCATAAAACATCAACCTCGGTTTAACAACAGAATGTGGTCCAACAATACTTACATCCACGACTGTTAAAGAATAACGAAAATGTGTTCAAAATAACATAATTAGGGACTAAATCTGCGTGTAGGAAATTATACAGTATGTCTATTTTTATGGCGTCACACTTTATGCTTAACTGAATTCAACATTTTATTTGCGTAATTAATTTTTTCCCACCGTTTGAGTCCTTGAAAAAGCCAGGCTTAATTCAAAAGCTACTGCCACGAGGAACGTTGTAAGTGGCAGTTGTTCTCATTGCTTCACAGACATACATATAACTGAAGGCATCGTGGTGATTAGCTCTTATCGTGCAAGTGTCTATTAGATATCTCAAAGCTTTACCAATTAAAACTGTAACTAGAATTATGATTGAAATAAAAACGCCGCTAGCGTTATTAATAGGCTACCAGGAGATAACTAACAAAGAGGATATAACCTGCAAGATACACAATATTCTTATAATTTAAATTTCTAATGTTACGGACGCTAGATCTTTATTTGAATCGAACGTAAATAAGAAGGTATAAATAGTTTTATAGTTCCACTCGCCGAGACGAACTACAGAGACAAGATATTATCACGTTGTGTAACATGGATCGCAGGTAATGAAAGCTGTAATGCCAATCTTTATGAACAAAAATGTTATATAAACTGTCCCACAACTACAGCCACGCAACATAACGTTCAGGGTACATGCCTTGTCTACAGCGCCTTGGTGAAGACCAGTGAATATTCCTCCCCCCCCCCCCTCCGCAACCGCAAAAATCAACCTTTCGTTTTAAAACCTAACTTCTAGCTAAGTCAGTATAATGACTAGTCTACGAGTTGAACGACAGAAAACCGATAGTTCGATTCCAGGCAGCAGCATGGGTATTTTCTGTGATACAAAACATTCAGACAAATACTGGGACCCACCAACTGCCTAAGCAATGCGTTCCGGCGGCTACTTCCCTACGGATAAAACGACCGGAGCGTGAAGCTGAACATTCACCTCCCTCTAACACTGAGGTTAAGAATGAGTGGATCTATGCTTCCACTCCCCCTCATGCCTTCATGGCGTGGTGCATATGCAAGGACAAGGAATAATTTACCTTTAGAGACAACAACTGTAAAGCGCGGAAAACAATTAGAGCTCTTATGGACTCCCTGCTCTAAATAACTGCAAATAGCAAAACACAATCCGAGACAGAGTGCAAATTCTACTTCCGCCTGGAGGAACACTGGGGGGGGGGGGGGAACCCCCTGGGAATTCGATTCAAAGTGCAGTTAAAATCGTGTCAAAGGGCTGCCTAACTTCGGTTTTGTAATATTCACCAACGTCACTTTCATAGTTGTTAAATGCCGAACCTACCTACCGAATAGCACCAGCAAAACGACACCAACACGAGTGCCACGTATTGCATTCGTTTGTATTTCATCCTGAAGAGGTCAGGATAGTTCAGTTGGTGAAGTCACGAGGCAGCGGGATGGACAATTGAGGGACCGTGGTTCAATTCCCGGCAGACGTAACAGAATCGCCTCTTCTCCAAAGCGTCCACACAGGTTCTGGGACCCATACAACCTTCTATTCAATAGGTAGGCCCAACGGGGCTGTTTCGCCAGGGATAAAGAGACCGGGGCGTGAAGCTAACCACCCCCCCCCCCCATCTCGTGCCCAGATTAAGAATGCGTGGAGCTATGTTTCCATTCCACCGCATGCCTTCATGGCGTGTTCAGGCACAATATTTCAAACGACACCTTGCGAAAGCCCAGGTTCACTCGAATTTGAAAAATGCGTTCCAGCAGTTACCACACAGGTCATACAGTTCCCTCTTCATGAAAAATCATATGATTCGAGAATCCGTCTATTTCATCCACGTTTGGTAGTGAAGGCATAGAGCAGTTTGAACGACGCTGCTTTGGCTAATTCACTGGTAAATGAAAGAGCGAAGTGACTTACTGAAAGACCCTGTCAATTGCCAAGATTATAGAGCGACGATGGAAAGCTAATGTAAGAATACGGACCATTGGTGAAATGACAATGACAGCGGAAAACCGAGGTACTCAAGAGGAAAACTTGGCCCAGTCCCACAGTCCACCACAAATCCCACAAAATAATATAAATTTGCCAAAAGATCAAAGTATGTATGCACTAAAGGTAAAACTCTTCCTGTCCTTAATAAAACACTACCCCATGATAGCATATGGGGGTGGGGGTGGGGGGGTTGGAGATATATAGCCATGCATTTTTAACCTCAGCACAAGACAGGGTTGAGTGATCAGCTACACGTTCCGGCGCAAGCAAAGAACACCCGATACTCATTGAGTAGCAAATATCAGTGCATGTCACAATGTAATCCATCCCGTTTGTTGTCCGAAGGAAGGCCGCGTTGAATAATTTCAGAGAAACAAAACCTTTTGCCAGAACATAATGAATTTCGCCAATTTTCATATTTTAATATGCATACTTCCATAACTCATTCTGCAGTCTGTCTTACGAGACGTGCATAGTCTCTTGCAAAGCGAGATCGCCACAGATCGCGATCTAGTGCTTCCTCCTCCAATTTCCATACTTCCAATTTAACAAAAATACATAATGAATTCGTGTGTACTTCCTTTATTCCATTAAATCTTAAATGCACTAAGCGAGATAAAAAGAAAGAGATACGTATTAAAAAAAACAAAACGTGGCGAGGCGATGAGAGGGCTGTAGCCAGTGGGAAGGATATATGGACAGAGTTCAGTCCCCTCATTATTTTACATCCGCATCCAAAGCACGAACTTGCGCGGGATTTTCATAATAAATATACTCGTCACTGCAGAAGTCGGCAGCTTTTCATTTGCGCCGGCTGCCTCACCAACAGAATGCCACAGAAACATCCTCTTATTAAAAACATGATTCCAGAAAATAATTGGACACAATTTCCCCGCCCTATGGCTTAGAACCGTATACACGTTCCTATAGGAATACAGCTAAAGGTTAAATTAGATGCAACTTCTGTATGTGGCTTTCCCAAACAAGTTGACAATCACGACTGCAGCCGCCCACATGAAGTTCTTTGGCCTGCAAAACAACGTAAATTGGGATGTCATTCCCTATATCATTGTTCCATTATTAGGCCTTTTTTACGAAGTAAAAAAAAGCCGCCTTATATGGAGACCACGCCTGCCCGTCTCTTTAGCTGTCCGTGAGCTAGTACCAGCCGCTAATCCGTTTGTCGGGGGTTCATGATAGTCAGTAGAAAATTATTTACAAAAGTCTGTCGAGCAAGCGTTGAGTTTTGTGGAAATCGGCTCCATGACGGCAATACTTTAATCAAGACCGTAAACGTATTGGTATCCGCACTTCTAATATTTCATCACCGATTTACGTGGCACTCGGTACAGAATATCTCCGTGCAATGTCGTTGCGTAATTCTAAGTCATGTTAAAATCGGTGCAGTGAATATTACGTTTCATTTCCGGACGCAAACGAAATTTTTCCTTACTTTGCTACGTGTTTCATCCGATTCGATTAAAATTCGGTACACGGGATGTGAGTTTCGTAAAAATTGACGTACTGAAAGCCATACTTAAATTTAGGGCATAAGCCAACTGTCCGTATTTTCCAACTTTAAGGTATCGATATGGGTTACATTCGGTGCAAGAAACTTACATGTAACGATGTTGTGCATTTGTGATTTTCGTGCAAATCCCCGCAGCGCAGGCCATACTTTTCTTATTTGCGTAAAAGGGAAATACATATGCGGATGTACTGTAAAACCGTGTATTTTGAAAGTAAAGAACGCCTTGGTAAGGTCTGTGTGTCATGCCACTGAGTGCAGCATTTAAAGTTTGTAATGTGTGTATCGTGACACAAGGGGGCACTTTAAGGACAACTTCATTGTCAGGGTTTATTGCAACACAGTGTGCCCGAGGCTTCCCACACTCCATCTTCAGGTGGGCAGAAGAGCGGTGAGGAGTCCATGATCTGGGTTCCGTACGTCCCGTCAGGGTGGCTAGTTAGCTCTTTCTAAAGGGTTCAGTTAGGGCTTACAATACCGTGATTCCGTGAACCGTGATCCAGGAAGCCCGAATACCGGTATCGCGGTATCTTATTACCAGTTTTCAAAAACCGATATTGATACAAAACCCCGGTTTTCCGGTACTAATTTTAAAAATACTTGTTTGTGATTTATTCACATAAAGGTCACAAAATCAACAACAATAAATCGTTAATATTACGGGTATTCAAAAACCGGTATTGATACAAAACACCGGTTTTCCGCTACTAATTTAAAAAATAATTATTTGTGATTTATTCACATAAAGGTCATAAAATAAACAACAATAAATCCTTAATATTACAGAATTTGCAACTGAGGCATTGTTATACACAGTAAAAATGTAACGGGGAACTGAAAACGTCACGAAACTCAGATCTGGTTTACTGGACACTTTGTTGCACACAAACGAAATAGGAAATATTGCACGTGCACGAATAAACATGTACCACAATTAGATGCCGTTTAAACGATAACACTACTGATTGCTTATGTTTCTTACGAGTTCAGTTTATTCGGACGGGTACTGTGGATGCTGAAAAGTAACTAAAGTATTGCAGTATAAATATGTATATACAAAAACACTAATCACCAACAAATGCACAAAGAGAGTTTTATCATCAATCGTTAACACACTCCTACATGTTTCGACCCTGTTGGGTCATCCTCAGGGAGAAACTTTTCGTTACCGTTACACTAGGGTTGCACTTTACAGTTAAGTACACAGTACACAGTCAAGAGTACATTCTCACTCAACTGTAAAGTGCAACCCTAGTGTAACGGTAACGAAAAGTTTCTCCCTGAAGATGACCCACCAGGGTCGAAATATGTAGGAGCGTGTTACGATTGATGATAAAACTCTCTTTGTGCATTTGTTGGTGATTAGTGTTTTTGCATAATACAGTGGACGGACATGGAACACATTAACCATTTAAAGCCTAGCGGTAACTTTACATACAACCAGGTTTAACATTAAAAAATTCTACGTGGTGCCCACATTGCGTTTATGTGTTTTGTACGGATCTCAGAACAAACAGCAACTTTTGCCTTATAAAACATTAAGAGATTGGTTTTTATAACCGAAGTGGAGAGTGTTTACAGCGCGGTACGCACTGAATTCTTATATAAAACAGATACGCTTCGTATTTAAAAGGTTAAACATGTATATGTTTTTGTTTTTATAATGACTGTATTTTTAATAATTTTTGTAAGAATATTTATTATTGTAAAGAAAGTTTGATTTAAAACATGACTTCAAGTAGTTACTTGTTATTCCTTACGTTATTGCACATAACTAACCTCAAAATTTATTGAGAGAAATGCTTGTTTTATGGAATACCGGTGTTAATACCGGTATCCCGTGTTCATAAATTAAAAATACCAAAATACCGTTATTAAGATTTTGACCGGTATTGTGAGCCCTACGTTCAACACAGCAGTGTCCCTAGTCCCTACATCTCCTCCCGACCTGTAGATGGAGACAGACACACTCTCCGAAACGTTGTTAATAAACCCAGACGATGAACTAATTGCCCAAAACATTAAGTCAACTTTCTTATAAGGAGATAAGCCTACACCCCTAATTTCTTGCCGACTCCGTAGCAAATCGATGTGCTTTTTCATTAGCGTATTAAGTCAATTAGAAACAAGCAGCTTAACTATCAAGAGAACGGATCTCCAGAACGACGGCTTCATTACATCTCCAAGTTTTTTCAGTGCTAAGCTCACTGCTATGTACGATCCGTAGGACCAAGGCCCACTCACGCCTTATACAATCCAGTGCACTGCTCCACTCCGTTCCTCTGCTGCACACTCCCCACAATCCACTTCCCAGCACGCTACCAACTTCACTTCTCAACGTCTTAGCTTGTTTCCAGCCTATCCTTGCCAGAAGGACGAGCGGACGCTGCCTGGGAACCTTCAGAGCAGTAAACCTTCCTGACTCTCCCCGTAATGAAAATGATGATGATAATAATAATAAGGATAATTCAGATAATATGTGGACAACACACCTGGAAGCACAAAGTCAAGGAACTACAGAGAACAGCCACATTGGGCAGTGCACACGTACTTCGGAAAGTAACAACGTAAAAGTGCAAGGGCATGGGCAATAGCATTACATGTACCAAAAATTGCAACCACAGAACAGCTGCAACATTATATACCCTAGAAACACGGTTTGTTTCAGGTGTATAATTGCAAATACCGTTCATAAAGGTAATAATAATAATAATAATAATAATAATAAATGCAATGTCTCTCACTCTACTCCTCCCTCTTCTTATTCTTATTCTTCTCCTTCTTCTCCTCTCTTTCTGTCTCTCGCATAACATTCTTACGTCTGAAGATTGGGTTCTCCTGGGATGCGACGCCACGTCACTGACTTATCGTTTCCTGACGTTTCGAAGGAACACAGTGAATTTATCTTCAAGGATCTGCCGGTCCAAGAAGACCTCTACGACATCTAGTTCTTGAAGATGAAGGCATTATGTTCCTTCGAAACGTCGGGAAGAACCGACTCAATGACACGGCGTCACATCCCAGAAGAACGGAGTCCTCAGCCACCCGCCGTGTTCGACCTCAAGCCTCGCATCCTTACGTCTCAAGGACCTCAGCAAGTTCAGTCATGACACCTGTTCGTTTAGCCCTGCAGTACAACTAACCGAAACGTCCATCCAGTCTGTCAGCAACAGACAGACTTCCAGTTAGATTTTAGTAATTAAAACAACAGATACTTTCTACTGTCCACCTAGCGTTCGAAGAAGTGAACCAGCCGGGTCTGTCTGGTTGTTACAATCAGTTGCACGTTCCGCGGTTGTCAAAGTTGTGTATCTGAGAATTCCGTTATTCTTGGACACGACGCTGTGTCACTAGGTGATCATTTTCCAACTGTGGCGAAAAGTCACGACTGTTTCTTAATACCATGCAACCTGACTATAACGGAACCACAACGGATCGAAATATTTTTTTATTGCACGAAGGTTCCATTCAATACAGGTACTTTTTGAATTATGGATCACCGGAAACGTAAAATTTTTCCGCAGACAGGTTTCCGTTATGCCCAGTTTCATTTAACACAGATTTCACTGTAATCATATAACGAACCTAAATACACCAGCCACTGAACGCAGTTAGAAATAAAGCATATATTTCGGAGACATTCATGACGCCTCGATAATGCGGAGGCCCTGGCCCAATAGGAAATGTTCTGGCATATGACGTTGCGTCAGTGGGTAATCGGATCCTCACCTATCGAAACAAAGCAGAGTTATCATCCTCAAGCGTCGAAACGTCTCCGTTGACAGTGCATGGTTTAGAAAGTCGGGATCCGCCGCATCGCATCCCAAAACAACGGAATGCTTAGATATATTCACTTACAGAGCGAGACAGGCGGTTTATTGAAGCTAGGTATAAGCGGATACAAATTTCCTTCTTTCTTCCTCTCTTAGTCTGACCTCTCCCGACCTATCATTTTAGGTGCAAAAGGTTATTGTTGCAGCTGATCACACTCAGACACAGACACGCTCGGTAGGACTCCTCTGGACGGGTGATGGGCTTGTTACAGAAAACTCTACCTGACAACACACAACACTCACAACAGACAGATATCCATGCCCTCGCAAGGATACGAATCAGGAATCCCAGCAAGCTAGCGACCGCAGATCTATGCCTTAGACGGCGCGGCCACTGGGATCGGCAGATAAAACTTCAACAGAGTTAAAGAACAATTTTCGCATTTACTGTCAGCACTGACAAAAGAATTGCTAACTAGAAAATCTACAGATAAGAATTTATTCCAACTTATCGCACTGGTAGGTTATATATCAATATAAGGGTCATTCCAGCGTGTACCTACTGATACACACAGGCATCAGCAGGGAACCACACAAGGATTATGTTTAGTTAAGGAATGCAACATTTTCCAAAGTAAAGGTAAAATGTACATTCCAGAGTAAATTACAATATCTTGGTATGCAGTGGGCAATCATGTATACAATACATAATGTAAAATATACAGAACTCAATTAATAAAACTTATTTAAGTCAAAGCATCTTCTTTCCAAATAATTACAAAGTTACGTGTACAGTGCAGTTCAGTGTATGTCGCCATATTACGTTACTTAAGCTGCATCTACACGACAGGCCTCGCGGCTCTCGCTGTATAATGAGGCCTTAGCCGCAGGGCAGTGTTACGTTCAACCGTCTGAGGTCTGACGAAACAAAAAAGTGAAAGTAAATTTCTGGCTCGACGCCCTCCGACGTCTGAAACATCACCACTTTTCTTAGAAGGTTCTCGGTTTTCAATCTTTCGAGAGCAGCTTTAAAGATCACGATGAGTGTGGAGCATTGATGGAATGATACTGACAGGGGGAGACGGAAGTACTTGGAGAAAAACCTGTCGAAGTGCAACTTTGTCCACCACAAACACCATACGGGCTGGCCCCTTTTCGAACCCGGGCCAGCGGCTACTAAATGTCTGAGCCGTGGCACGGCCCGGTGACCGACGTTCATATAAACTGTATGTAATATAACGGAATTTCGGTTCCTACCTACAAGAAAACACAGTCCGTGTCCATTACAAAGACCAACCTGTCAATACTGGGGGCACGCAGTGGTGCAATTGGTTAAGACACTGCGCCACAAGCTCGAAGGCCGCGGGTTCGATTCCCGACGATGTTATTGGAATTTTCCATTCACTTAATGCTTCCGGCCGCACTATGGCTCTGAGGTCGGATCAGCCTCTATGAGAAATTAGTAAAGGCGGCCGGTGCGTAAGACTGACAAACTTTCCACCTTTACGTGACGACTGTCTAGAAATTTTGGGAGCCTGAAACTCCTGGAACTCTGAGGGCCTGTCCTGGCCTGTAATGGGGCCGCTTAACCTTTACTTTATCCGTTAATATCGTTTAGACAAATATTCAGTGTTTGCTGTAAGAATCATACGAAAGAAACACAGGATGTGGCAAAAGTGAAAGGTTCTTAATGTCACAGCAGGCCGTTAACAAATCCCACGGAAATCAAAAGCATCAGACGAAAAAGGTGAACGAACAGACGACGTGGGAGAGCGATCCATAGACGTACGCCAAACCAACATAATGCGATGGTGTGGGTTGCACATATCCGACTTAGGATAGGGTCGGGTGACTAGTTCTCGCAAAACGGCATTGCACCTTTGGTTCTACAAAAGACACAGAGCTATAATCTACGATTTCGCTAAGAAGGCTTCTGCTATGTGATACATTTGAGCACGTACTACTGCACACACTACACGTACCTTATAACACATACATCGTAAATCAAACACGCGCAGTACTGCATAAAATTTCGCTTAAATACAAATTACATTTCCTTCAGAAACAGCCATCATTAAAACACAAACACACTCAATATTTTAAATCCGTGCTACAACATCATAGGCACATTTATTATACTTTATCATAGCAATAATCGGTGCGTCAGGAACGAGGGCCAGACGACCGGTTTCGTGTATTGGCCTATGAGAATTGCTCTTTTGCTGCGGAACGGGAGGAGAGGGGATTAATTCAACGGACGTTGGGTGCTGCGGTATATTCTATATTCTGCACAGGTCAAGAGGCGATGTCAGATAAACAACTACCCTCGTCGTTCACGCTAGGGACTGCGAAGAAACCGTGAACTTAGTATCGATAACCCTCAAAAGAATTTTCAGACTTAATTTTCTTAGACCAATTTCCATACAATTCGAATAGTCTTTGCATTATAATTTCTTTCGTTATGTGTGCAAGTGTGCGTGAGTGTGTGCATGTGTGTGTGTGCGCTGGCCTACTCGTTCGGTGTCTGGAAACTTAGCTATCAACATAGCACAAAAGGTAAAGTTATCCCTGTGCACGCCATGAAGGCATATGAGGGAATGGAGGTATGGCTCCACTCATTGTTAAAGTCGGCAGTCGATAGAGGTAAGTGGTCAGCTTAACGCCCCGGCCGCTTTTCCTACGGGAAAAAAGCCCCCTCCCAGTACCCATTAAATAGGAGACCGGATTTACCCCAAATTCGGTGTGAACGATTAGGAGAAAAGAAAAAAATTACCTCTGACAGGAATCGAAACACGATCGTCCAGTCCGTAGCCTACTCACTATGCCTAGTGATCTATTCCGGCTCAACTTACATACATGTGAAAGAATACTGTAACAGCTGTTATTAATTTATAAATTACGGGTTTCAAACAAGGTTCCTAAGTGTTTTTGGGAAATGACAAGATTAATGCGTGTTTTGAAATTAAGCTCACAATATAGATTATTTAAAATATACAGTACTTCACCAACAAATTGCACATGTAACCATAAAGAGCAATATGTTATTCTGTAATGCTGCTACATGTTTCGGCCTCTACAGGCCATCCTCAGGGAGGTCATTTACAAAGGAAAACAATAACAACAAATGTATCAAGGCCGTGCATACATGGAGTTAAACTCCAGTGTTTTGGATTAAAATATAGCTGATATGTATGAAATGTAGATTAATTACACGTATTTTTACATCTTTTGATAATTGTATCTCCAGTTGCAGACAAACATCTATGTCACTACCGTACCCGTCATTCCCCCTTGTAGTCTGTTGATGTTTATACCGTACTGGACCAGTGACTGCTGTACAGTCAGTCTGTTGCACGGAATATGGACAACGTTAAATAAACTCATAACATTTCTACCATGAATTGTTCAACAGCCGTACACTCTCTACCTCACAAGAAAACTTGCCAAGTAACACGTCACGTTCTTAGCAATTTCACTATCATCTCATCTAGTCACCTCAATTCACGTAATATCTGCCAATAGTACAAACATTTAGAACGCCTGGCAATGGACAGATCCTCAGCTCCTAGAGTGCCAACGCTATCTGCGATCACTAGCCACAAAAATATTCCGTACACAGTAAAAGCTGCGATAATCCCGAAAGCTCTATTAACCAAAAACTGAAAGAGAACAGTACAAGAGTGACATACAGGGGTGTTGTCGGTTTTTAGATTATAAGTATACATCGTGTTATGTAGGTGTTGATGAAGAGGGAATAGAAAGTGCAGAAGGGGAAAACAAGTTGGTAATATCCACGAGGTTGGTACGTACTTCACGATACGCATTAGGCATAACGTTCTGATATCCTGAAATTGAGATATATGGCAAACCTTTGATCCTGGCGATGCCGGATATCGCAGCTTGGATGTAAGAGGCTTAAAAATTCTCCATCACAGCGAAAAAAAAAAATATTATGCGTAACTTGTTTTAAAATATTATGCATAACTTGTTTTACAATATGAAGCATAACTTTATTATAATATTATGCATACGTTTTAAGATATTATGCACAACTTGTTTTAAAATATTATGCACAATTTTTTATAATATTATGCGCAACTTGTTTTAAAATATTATGCACAACTTGTTTCAAATATTATGCTTAACTTGTTTTATAACATTAACGTAGCTTGCTTTAAATTGCTGTGTATAACTTGTTTTACAATATTATGCATAAGTTGTTTCAAAATATTACACACAACTTTTTTAAAATCCGACGAATAACTTGCTTTATAATATTAGCCTAATATTTTAAAATATTATATATAACTTGTTTTATAATACGATGTACAACTTGTTTTAAAATATCACGCCTTAACTTGTTTTAAAATTCTTGCAGGCATTCGATGGCGATCGCTTGAAGAAGTAACAAATGCTGTTCGGACTTGCAGGCTCATGATTAAAGTAAGCGACTGTCCCTTGTTAAGCCTAATATGTTGAACGCTCTAGCAGCGAGCAGCAGATGGACTGCACTGGTGCCGGTTCTCGTGCTGCCATCAACCGTTACGACAATATTTCAAGACAGTATGTTACTGAACGATACAAAATGAACTGGCATTACTGTCATTTACCGACGTAATGACTCCCAGCGTTTAACATTTAATTTAATTTGGAACTGCAACTGAATACGTAGCCCGCTCCGTGGTAAAGACGCTTGTATTGTATTCCACTTCCGATCATAATTACATGGCCTCCCTTCGTAATCTAGTTACAAACAATCAAATTACCAATAGTTTTTCTGACCGTAAACTGCGAGTTGTTCTATCGTCTTGACAGATTACTTAAAAACTTATATGCTCTAAGCCTACGCATCATTTTATGTGTTACCATTAATTTATCTAATTATACCCACGTTTATTTAAAGTTAAAACAGAACTAAGCATAAATTAGAAGACAAGACATAAGAAGTAAGTCTTTAATTAAATTAGGGCTGTTGTACCAGCACTATGAAAACTGATATAACTAACTCCATGGTGAAAAACTAGTCCTAAATTCATTGTTTCTTCATAGTGTGTCGTGCTGCTATATAATTTTATTCTTCAGTAAGCTGCCGTTTCCAAATTATCAGAAGTACGTATTATGTTTCTAATTATATAGTGATTAGCATAGTCTTTGTTCTTGACTTATTTCTTACAGACCCGTATATTCGGCGGAATTCTGAATTTTCTCCGTCATTAGGCTAAAATGGGGAAAAGAAGTATGAAGGTCATACGAACATCTGATGTCAGATTCTTCCATATACTTAAATACAAGGTATTTAAATGTACAACAAAGCTACGTGTGCAATTAATTTATTCATTCGTAACGTTTTAGGTTCTCAACGCAGTATGAAAATTACAGTCTTCTAGGACATGACGCCGTGTAGTGTGGTAGACGAGTACAAAGATCTCGGGGGAAAGTAATGCCTCCATTTTCAGGAAAAAAATTCGAAGTTACTCAGTCACTTGTAATCTCGTTACAACTCGTGTGTACTAGTAGATAACATTTGATAACATATCAAAAATGTCTCTAGTGTCAAGTGGCCTTTGCGCCACCCTGCACATGCTACTAAGATAATGGCAGGCAAAGATACACAAAGCCTCATGCAAAAAAAAAATAAAATCTGATCACAACAAACTTCATTACAACCAACAAATGCCCTAGATGGAATACATGTATAATGTAAATTAACCCTTTAAAGACAAGGCGTATCTGTTTTATATAAGGACTCAGTGCGTACCGCTCTGTAAACACTCTCCCCTTCGGTTATAAAAACCAGTCTCTTAATGTTTTATAAGGCAAAAGTTGCTGTTTGTTCTGAGATCCGTACAAAACACATAAACGCAATGTGGGCACCACGTAGAATTTTTTAATGTTAAACCTGGTAGTACGTAAAGTTACCGCTAGGCTTTAAAAGGTTAAAGACCCCTACATATGTTCTGAAAACAAGGTGTCATCCTCAGGGAGCTCATCAAAATCTTCATATCAAGTTATAAGGTTAAAATGTCAGATATTAAAAATCCAAAACACACAAATTCCACAATCACAGTTTACAACACTGCGATGTTAAAGCACTGAAACTGATACAATAGTCACTCCTGGTGTTTGTAGTTGTTTAAGGTGATGTAGGCTGTGCGCACAAGAATTTTCATCTGTCAAAAATGGATCTCATTCTGAAAATATATTATGCCTACAAGGTATGGGTGACTATACACTAAGTACGTTCGGAAAGTAACTGTCAATAGCACATCATATACTATATACATGCTACATATACTATATATATAGTACAAAGTTATCTGATTATGCATTCGTATGTAGGCCTACCTACGGAAACTCTTCGCTTTTTTTTTTTTTTTTGCTCCACCGCCATGATGTAAATTTGGCAATATAAAGCAACACGAACGGAACACAACCTGAAACTCTCGACAAAATTATAAATACGTCGTAAAATTAACTGTAACATAAACGTCCTCAGGCCAAAACAGAAGACAGCGCCAACCTCATCAGTGCAAATAAAAAGACGTATAAGCAAATAAGTATGTTTGCTTTACATAAGCCAATAGCAGCGACAGGCCTATGGTTTTGCAAGCCAACACCGCAGAATATGTAAAATGCCTTAATTGTAACATTGTAACACTATAACACCTGTCCCAATAGCTGTCGCTCCAGGGTGGCAACTGCAACAAGGACTGAAAGCAAGACAAGAGAAATGTGGCGTTAACAATTCTGCCAGTGGTCTCGTGTTAGAACGCATGGTACAGCTATTTGCATGTCCGCTGGTGGTTATCCATTATGTGTGGGCTGGGACAGCTCAGGTGGTGTGGCGACTCGCTGCGGGCTGGACGATCCGGGGATCGAATCCTGATGGGAACGAGATTTTCCGCACATGTCTACAGCGCCCAATCCTCCTGTACAATTGGTACCGGGTGTCTTTCCCGGCGATAACGCCGCCGGGGCTTGGCGTTAACCATCCACCCCATCTACCACCGAGATTAAAGAAAGAGTACAGCTCCACTTCTACTACCCCTCTGGGCCTTCATGGCCTATTTTAGGGTGAACTTCACCTTTTTATCTATTGGCCATTATGCTAGGCTTTGTTTAGAAATTTGGTTCCTTGACCTCCCTCCCCCCCAAAAAAAAGGCAGTGCTTTTGTGTATTAATCGGCCTCTCCCATCGAAAGCCGGGGTTCGATCTAGGGCCAGTCCAAGTGGAATTTGTGGTAGTTATAATGACACTAGGCCACAGGTTCTCTAAGCATTTCGGTTTTCGCTTGTCAATGTAATTCCGCCAACGCTCTGCACTAATACGTCAGCCATAACCGACGCTATAAAATCTTAGCAATTTACTGTGTCATCACATAACACACTTCTCTCTATCTCTCTGAAATCCTAGCAATTTACTGTGTCATCACATAACACACTTCTCTCTATCTCTCTGAAATCTTAGCAATTTACTGTGTCATCACATAACACACTTCTCTCTATCTCTCTGAAATCTTAGCAATTTACTGTGTCATCACATAACACACTTCTCTCTATCTCTCTGTCTCTATACACTATTAAAGCGTGTCTCTCTTTGTCTCTCTACATTTCGTCTATCAATATCTAAAGAGTCTAAATAACACCTAAGCTTTTTATGTGGTAAAAATTTACATTGCTGTGTTCTGGCATACAATAGTATGCAAACTTGCAGGTGGTTAGTAATGTTTCGAAGAAACGTACTGCTTCCGTCTTTATGTAAAAGCAGGTAACAGGTCCTTCTGAAACGTCGGATAAAACCCACCACATTACACGGTTGCGTAACATATAAGACGGTAACCTAATTCTTCAGAACCACGAAACGTCAAATATTAAATGGATATGATGGAGCAAAGAAACAAAATGAAAAATGACAAGTTGTTTAATGCGTGGTTAAATACCTAACACACGCCTATCCGTCAGGCAATCCGGTGACCAAATATCTACGTGATGATACAATAAACATGTACGTCATTGTTCAGAATGACGCTCAATTGGCATCTGCGTTTGCAGGTGTTCGAAAGTTTGAAGCCAGGCCTGGTCAGATACTCCAGTCGAGAAACACAGTGCCTCACGCAGCTCTCGCACATAACAACGACTTAGTAAAATGAACGGTGTAGTTTATTTATTTTCTTTCGCGTTGATCCGAAGAACAAAAGTAACATTATACAGCAGCAAATATCAACTCAGAAATGTACAATTCTAGGTATTCAAAGGACAGTGTGTAACATACAAAAAAATCAAGCGCTGAGTACCACAACTGCCAGCTGCTACAAAATTTCTTCTTACTATGCACACTAGACAAGGAGAAATTTGCCGTAAAAACGGTAAGACTCTACATCAAGTTATTTCACAATTCAGTCTCAACTCCTGCAATCAGTACTTGTGGAAGAACACTGTACTCGTACATCTCAGCACACGTAAATAAACGCTTCCTTTGTACAGCTTTCGTATGAACACCCTTCTGAAACACGCTGTTGGAGCAAAGATAGAAGGACGGAAGTAATGGCAAGAAGAAGAAAAAGACATACGCTGCTACTGGGTGACCTTAAGGAAACCAGAGGATGCTGGAAATTGAAAGAGGAAGCACTAGACCGCACTGTGTGGAGAACTCGCTTGCGAAGAGGTTATGGACCTGCCATAAAACAGACCACGGGTTGAAGTGTGCCGAATGTCGCGGTACTGCAAAAATCCTGATTTTTATTTTGGATGTCCCGGGTTTGAATCTGGGTACACTGTTAGACTAAACTGAATGTGTTTTTGTATTTACTCAGTAACTCGAGGCAAATGATAAGACATTATTTCAAATTAGGCCACGACCACTTCATTGCCCCTCTTTTTCAATCCACTAGCCAGTAAACGTTCTATTCTTCTACGCTACAGTGTGCTGGTGCTATTAAAGTTTCATTAGCAAAATAAACGAGTAAACCAGTTCAGCCGCTGATGTTACGATATCCAAACGATTTCTGGAGATGTCAGCAACACCACGAACACCAGCTCTAAAATGACAGTCCAGACAATGACGCAGGCACCAAACGAATACGCTTATATCTTTCATTTTCCCCTTCCATTCTCCCCCCTCTCTGCAGACTGCATATGGCTTCACGTTTAACCCTTTAAAGACGACGCGTGTCTGTTTTATATAAGGACTCAGTGCGTACCGCGCTGTAAACACTGTCCACTTCGGTTATAAAAACCAATGTCTTAACGTTTTATAAGGCAAAATTTGCTGTTTGTTCTGAGATCCGTACAAAACACATAAACGCAATGTGAGCACCACGTAGAATTTTTTAATGTTAAACCTGGTGGTACGTAAAGTTACCGCTAGGCTTTAAAAGGTTTAGTTTTCTACCGCACGGTAGGGGCACAAAGAGTACTGTGATATGAATCTGGGTTCACTATTTAACCACTCAAGACTCAGTGGTAACTATACGTACCACCAGCTGCCATGTTGCATTGCTTTGTCATTATCACAATACTAGATAGGAGGAAAGTATTAGACTGGATGTTTCTGAAATAGGATATGAAAACGTTAATTGGATTAATGTGGCTCAGAACAAGTCCTGCGCCGCGTTCTTACAAACACGGCAGTGATAAAGGATCCCATAAATGGTGCGAATTTTAATGAGCATACGATGCCTGTGTTCAGTAGAGTCAATGGCATGTCACATGCACTGCTCTGACTCTTAGATAGGATACAGGACAACTGAAGGCCAAACGTTAGACGACAATATTCGATTCCCGGCTGGTGACAGTGTTCGTTTCAATCTCAACGGAACTATCAGCCGGCACTTGCATAATCCAACTGCAGCTCGAACGACGTCACTGCAATCTGTACGCGCGAGCTGTAACAGAGACACTGACGTCACGGACATTGGTCTGTTTGTTAACGGCGCTATGTCTGGGTTTATATAGCGTCGGTGATAGATGAATAAATGAGTATGAAGCATTGGTGGAATGATACTGACAGAGGAAAAGTGAAGTGCTCGGACAAAAACCTGTCCTGGTGCCATTTTGTCCACCACAATCCGCATGGAATGGTTTGGGTCTGAACTCTGTCCTCCGAGGTGAGAGGCCGGGGACTAGCCACCGTGCCGCGTCACGAGTATTGTTGGCAGGCATCGTCGCTTGTACGCAGCTACATACAGGCAGAACCAACAATGCATGCAAATAGTACAATTAACCTGAATTATATTTATAGACCCAGTTCGTACCGCTAAGTGAACACACTCCACCTCGGTTATAAAAACCAATCAGTTAATGTTGTACCGGGAAATAATCGCTGTTTGTTGTGAGATCTACACAGAACATGGAAATACCGCTATGGAAAGAATGTATTTTTTTTTAATTTAAACCTGGTAATATATAAAGTAACCACGAGGCTTGCGAAGTTTAATTGTGGAGACAACAGATAATGAAATATTAATTTATCACAAATAAAATTCTATCTAAAGATATTAACGTATGCCACTCATGAGTTACTGGAATCTTGCATATGCAGGGAATGCATGTGCGAAACAACCGTGAGAGAAGCGTTTTAGGGGGGGGGGGGGGGGGGACTCATGAGACAAAAAGAAATAAAAAAAACCGCTTGTAGTCCTGTGTGTAGGGGAAGAGAACAATGCACCAAGAATAGAAAGCAAGGGGTAAGCATTATGAGCGACGTGGTATTATTTTCTTTATGGCCCCCCAACGAAAAAAAAAAAAAGAAGAAAGAAAATAAGAACAGTACTGGGAGGGGCTTCACGCAATTTGCAACATAAACAGGAGGAGTCCGTGCATTCTCACTCTTTTTAAATTCTGTTTCCTGTCTTCCTCGAAAACTCCGCCCACCATGTAGGGCCATTACAGGGAGGAGTTGGAAGGGAGGTGGCGGAAGCACGCATGGAGAGAAATTCATCACTTTTCGGGGGGGGGGGGGAATGACCCCCTCCCTCTTCCCTTCCTTCTCTCCCATCATGTCAATAGTACAATAAAAGTGCGCAGGACATGCATGGTGGAATACAGGGGTGGGTCTCATTTGGGGAGGATGCATTAGGTTGTCATGGAAACTCGAAGCATTATACCACCCCCTACATTAATCCATCCCTCTCTTCCACTTACCTCCCCTCCACCCCTTCACTCATTACTACCCAAGCCTACTGTCATACCGCCTACTCACACCCGCACGTCAGTAAATGTGTGTGCGTGTGCATATGGGAGGAGCTCAAACACAATATGGTAGATGCAGTTTGCACTTCCATACCCAGATGTACACAAACCCACCCCAAGGCCTAGAAACGACGTTTATCTAATGAGTAAATCAGTGGCCTGGACAGAAAAACTGCAATTTCACTAACGACCCCAGTCGTTGCATGTCGCCACGCTGACTCCAAACTTCAACCAATAAAATTACTTAAATTATTAACGCTTCTTGCAATATTACGATTAGTGTCTTTACTTGTTCACCATAATTTTGCATCACGTGCTCTTAACTTTTTGAGCCAATTATCAACCTCTGTTTAAAGTAAATATTCACCACTTATGCTGGACGACACTAAACCCTGGCACAGACATTTCATGCAATGGCAGGAAAAAATAATTTACATTTATAATACAAGAAAACGCAAAATAAGTTACGATAATATAATTAGTCGAATGTGAGAGAGCGCAGATGGTACGCTGACCACGCTACGGCTTGGACTATACGGGGTTCGAATCCCGGTATAACTTTATATTGCTCATTCCGCGTATTGTCGATAACCAAGTCACAACACTCAGACCAACAAAACGCACCGTAAAGTTTCTTACATATTTATATTATATATATATATATCACATAGAACATTGCTACACGTTTCGATCCCCAACGGATCATCATCAGGGAACCAATCAAAGCAACATTGAATAAAACTAAATTAGCAACTTTTGTACATAGTAGCCATGATGTAAAAGAGTCAAATATTTTAAATGTAAAAACTGTTTGTAGTGTAGTGTACAAGTGTAACGGATCTTCGTATGCAGTACACTTACATAAATACAGCCTACTACAAAGAATTGTGTACATTTTAACTGTTTGTCTCTTTTCATCACGTGTACTGTGCACAAAGTTGACAATTCAGTTTTATGCACTATTACTGTTGTTGGTTCCCTGGTGATGATCCCTTGGGGATCGAAACGTGTAGAAACGCTTTATGTGATATTACAACACAAATATCTAAGAAGCAGTGTTGTGCATTTTTTTGATTTGAGATTTTCTATCTTCTCCAAAACGTCCAGACCTGCTCTGGGGCCCACTCAACCTCCTATTCAATGGCTACCGGGGTTGTTTCCCTAGGTGTAAAGAGGCCAGGGTGTGAAGTTGACCACTCACCTCCGTCTAATTACGAGGTTAAGAACGAGTGTAGCTATACCAACAGTCTTCCTACATACCCTCATGGCGTGGACATGGGCGGACTTTATCTTTTTATAATCGAACTGGCGAGGAAATCAGAAGTTACTGCAACAAAAGAAGTAATGGCGGACGAAGGAATGGTCGAGCAACGTCCCTACGACAGGTTACAACAAACCTGATTGCTCACAATGACATTCTAGGCAGACAGCCAGCGAATTATCTAAGGCAAATTGCTCAGTTCCTTCAGTACCGCGACAAAGTTAACCAAATTCTTGTACCAAGCCGCCAGGCTGCCTTTTAGAAAAGAAAACCGCCAGCTAAATCACGTTGCCTTTAAGAATTTTAACCATTAAAACAACGTATCGTTAAATTTATGGTGGGTGTGACCTGAAACCTTGCAATGTGCTCAATTACGCACAGCAATGCTTCTAAAAATAAAACCAACATTCTGGAATTTGTCTGAATGGATTTAGACAAGAGAATGTTTTTAAATGTAAATTTATAGCCGGTTATAATTAAATAATTATGCTATTAGGAAAAAATAAAGCATAAATCCAATAAAAGACTAAGTATCGCTGCAATTCGGACAGGTTCCGGTTCCAGTCCTGAGTGTCGGCTAACCTAGCTTACGTCCAATTGTCAACTTCTTTCTACAGTTCTTAACCATGAAGTGAATTCACAGCGTCGCAACAATCATTTTGGAAAAAAAAAAGTGAGACTTGGCGCGAATACAATGTTTCAGGTTTCTGCCAATGCACCTGCTAGTCACACGAAAACTTTGAATAAGCATCCAATTATTAAGCACAAAGATCCAACTTAGGATGACGAGGTGTAAGGTGGAAATATCCGAAACATTGACCACTTGAAAGATTTCTACTCGGTGAAAAATGGAGGTGCCGATCCCAGTGGCCGCGCGGTCTAAGGCGTAGGTCTGCGGCCGAGCGCTTGCTGGGATCGTGGGTTCGAATCCCACGGGGGGCATGGATGTTTGTCTCTTGTGTGTGTTTGTGTTATTAGGTAGAGGTCTCTGCGACGGGCCGATCCCTCTTCCAGAGGAGTCCTACCGACTGTGGTGTGTGTCTGAGTGTGATCAAGTGAAAATAAACAACCTCGACACCTACTGGGAGTAGGTAGAAGAGGTAAGGACTACGAAAAATGGCGGTGCGGCTGGTAGCCCTTAAGCATAGTACTGTCTCCTGATATGTGATGCCATGCAGTCTGGTGGAAATTTACCAGCATTTCGAAGAAAACTATCGCCTCCTTCTTCAGAGCAAAGGAAATAATTCTTCTTACTTCCAGCCTCGAATGTGATAAATTACATAAAGGAACAATAAATGACTTCCAGCTAACAAAAGCAGATTTGAACCTAGGATAACATGTATTTCAGCTGACACTTCTGAAATGCTGATACATGGTTTTATTTTGTTTGTGTTCGTTCAAACGTGTGTCTACAGGCATATACTGAAAACCCTCCGGTCACGAAACCTAATTTTAAAAATAATATCGATTTAAGTGCCACAGCTTAAACATTTTAACACATCCATTATTGTATGTACCATCTAACTTCAAGGGCAAGCTGTCCCCGCGCACGCCAGTAGAAGTATGGCTCCACGCATTCTTAACCTCGGCACTACAAGGAGGTAAGTGGTCAGCTTCACGCCTCGACCGCTTTAACCCTGTGGAACGAACTCGTGACACGTATTGAATAAGAAGCTGAGTAAGCTTCAGGGCTGGTCTGGATGTTTCGGAGAGGAGAAAAATCTTTTACTCCTGCTGGGATTCGAGGCCTGATTCTTCGATGTTGCACCCTGTACCACAGTCACCATCCCAACTATACTATCCCAGCAACACCTGCTTTAACAGTAGAAAGAAACTGCGCATAAAATATTCGTGTTTCCTACACTTCTTACCAAACGACCAAGTATCAGCTATTTGTCTACATTGTAACAACGACTAGTGTTGGCAGTGGAGACGGACTGCGTTCTCCGACAGGTAGGAAGGTAAGCTTTATATATTTTCTTAGCAGAACCTTCGGGTTTCCCCTTTCAGTAACATTCAACCACTATCTTCACGATCCAAGAAGCTCAAGAAAAAAGTCTTCGTTAATTCTGAAAATTCAGTCAACAAGCTCCTCGAAACATCGATAATTATTTACCAGTCGACACGGCATCAATTCCTAGATGAACTTAATCTTCATCAACACCGCTGACAGAATCTCCATATCTCGCACATCAACACCGCTGTGAGAATCTCAAAACCTCGCACATCAACACCGCCATGAGAATCTCCATATCTCGCACATCAACACCGCCGTAAGAATCTCCACATCTCGCACATCAACACCGCAGTGAGAATCTCACATCTCGCACATCAACACCGCCAACAGAATCTCCACATCTCGCACATCAACACCGCTGTAAGAATCTCAAAGTCTCACAACACGTAATGATCACAGGACAAATTAACCACGGCAGTAAACCCGCAAGAATTGCAGGACAGAGCGATATCTCATGGGCCCTACAGTGCTATCCGCCATGCGAGAGGCGTTTTTTGTCTTGTCTTGTTGAACCGGAAGCTTGTCTGAGTTTATTTAACTTTCCATTTTCTATTTGTATTCACAATATTAATAAATTAGTTTATTTACAACTGCTCTAAACCCTTCTGCAGGCCATACAAAAAATAAAGGGAACGCAAAGAATAAAAATAATTAAAACACGAAATTTATTTACTTAAGTGCCACATCTAACTACTGTCCTGCTGAACTACAACCCATAAAAGAAGTCACATGCAAGTTTCCAGATGGTATCAACCGCAAAATAAGTTCAATTATTGTCCACTAAAAGGGCAGTTTTATGTGTTAACACTGTACAAACAAATGCCGCACCAAAATTCTGGGAATATAACGATTTTAAAATAGCTACTGGGTACAACGGAAGGACTGAAACGTCGAGCCTTAAAAGGCTGAGTAGAGTATGCTTAGCGCTAAGTCAACACTGCACCCGCTGCATCGATTTCACTGATAAGAACATGTGTGCATATTGTTACACCGCTTAATTCAGGTGCGCACAAACGACGGGCGCCAAACCTCCAAGACAAATAAATTTTAAAGGGCGGCGCCTAATATCTGTAGGTCTTCAGCGTTCAAGTTGTTTCATGTCACCGTCCTGGCAGCTACAATTTTGAGCTGGCCACTAGAATTTTCGAATATTTGTGTACCTCTGAATTAATTCATAACTACGGGCTTTTATCAAAATAATTACAAATATTCGTCACACAGCGCCTAGCTGTTAGCGTCTCTCTCGAGTGGGAAAGAAAAGAAAAAAGTACTAGGAGAACAGTTAAGTCGACAGCTACGCAAATACGTTACTCTGTACCTTATTAGAAATATTAAGTTGACAGCTATTCAAGTACGTTACTCTGTACGTTATTAGAAATATTAAGTTGACAGCTATTCAAGTATGTTACTCTGTACGTTATTAGAAATATTAAGTTGACAGCTATACAAGTATGTTACTCTGTACGTTATTAGAACTGCTAAGTTGACGGCTATACAAATACGTTACTTTGTATGCCACTGCATCCTGAAGTTCTGTTCATTATTTCACTATTGTTTACCCGTTAATAATGAGGGACTGGCAAAAAAAAAGGCAAGGAAAAGATTTTTATTCGTAAGTAAATAAAAATATCAATAACAGTCTAACAACACAGACAGACATACAGAACTTCAGTTTTATTTGTGACAAGATCATATCACGAGTATCGGTCGTGCGAAAAGCATCAGTGTAAACGATGAGTTACGAATTTGTCATCTTTAAAATTGGTCCTTGTTTGTTTGGTGAAAGTTTTGATAATGTCACAACTTTCGTAACGTGACACGTGAAATTACAATTAACTGTCATAAAAACGGGTTCTTAAAAATAAATCATGTTTTATAATATTATCCCCTGCGATTTGTTTGTGGTCATTGCAAATTCTAGCATGATTGGAAAAGGTCTTCTTGTTAATACAAAAGGTAATTAACTGTGTTTGCCGCCAAGCTAAACCGGCTGTTGGAAGAATAACTTTATCTCCTGTGCATGCACCCGTTAAAATTATTACCTTTATATATTTTTCATGCATTTCCTTGATTTGAGCGTCACACTTTCCCCGTTTAACCGTTTTAATCTTCCATTATAAAAATATTAATACCCTATTTATAACTCTCACTTCACCAGATACGTAAGAAATTTGTACTAATGATATTGTTCTAATATTATGCTTCACCTTTTCATTTATGTTTGCAATCAGCGTGTCTAATAGTAACCATATTTATATCCATACTGTCTGAATAATTTAACAGGGCATCAATGGGCGTAAACAATGTAAGGCAAAACAATGCTCGCACCATAACCACGGAAACTATAGTGTATTTAGACCGATATACACAGACACAACTTGCCTTAGCTTATATAATGTACCTTTGGCGGTGTAGATCGAACAACAACGGGCAATCAGCACCAAGCTTCAATTGCTGTGGCCGAGACTAGAGTTATATAGGGAAAAAAACCGCAGATTAACGCTTTACAGACTAAGTTTAACCTCAATTGTACTTACACATTCAGTTCGTACCGCGCATAAAACAAACTCTGTGTACGTTATAAATGCCAAATAGTTAATGCTGTAGAGGGCAACGATCGCTTTTTTTTTTCTGAGCTCCATATACAACACATAAAAGCATAGTGTGAACAGACTGTACAATTCTTGAATGTTAAAACTGGTGGTAGATAAAGTTACCGTTACCGCTAGTTTTGAAAGGGTCACGCCGTCCCGTCATATGAGATGTTTGTTGTAGATTAAGTTATACGTCTTAACCACAATAAATGGTCCGTCTCATTTGCGTTTCGAAATAGCAGTGAATATTTCAAACACGGCTTTATGCCTCTCATCTGTTTGTCTTCTCACGATGTCTGGACCTTCTTTTTGTAAGCTTCCTCCTTTTTTTGAATACTACGATGAAACTTGCTCAACAACTCTGTAAGACACCTTTCTCGCAGCAGTAGTGGTTGTTGTTTGTTGCGTATGGTAATGTGTTCAAGTGACGCTGCAGGCACAACTGTCTGCTGCACACAGCAGAAGTCAAGTGTTACAGGGACAGGCCGCAACCACAGTGGCCACAAAGTGCATTGTGCAGTTAATGACATGTATCTCTGGAATGGTTTTTTAGCCCCTCGCTCGACAACTGTCTCGGATTTAAATTGCCAATTGATCAGAGTACAGATTTAATTTTAAAATTCAGTGGTACGGCTTTACTGGAGTTTAAAATTGTGTAAAAAAACCATGTTACATAAAAAGAAACTGGTTTGCAGATTATGATGTATCAATGGCGGAAAATTCGGGAAGGAAAAGGCTTGCGGTTGCTAACTTCCAAAAAGTAAGCTTGTCGGTTACACGGATATATGATACCAAAGCACGCCCACTGAGCGACGGATGCACAGTGTGAAATAAAGCTCTCTCTTTACACGCCATGACAACATATGAGGTCGTAGAGGCGGAGCTCCATTAATTCTTAATCTTGGTAATCGCAGACGGAGATGAATGCACAGTTTCACGTCCCAGCCACTTTACCCGCTGGAAAAGTGCGCCCGGTACCGATTGGGTTGGTCTCTGAACCGCTGTGGACGCTTTGGAGAAGAGAAACATTTTTGGTACGGCGGGGAACCGAACAATCCCTCGGTCACACAGCCCGTAGCCTAGTCCCTATACAGACTAAATCATTCTGGCTCCTACAAAATAAGGCCTATACATACCGGTAACGTGGCTTGTCAAGTGTTACAAAACAGGGCCACTAGCATAAAGGGAGAGTAGTATTAAATATAAACGGACTTACGTTACAGTTCAAACGCCATTGTTTTTGTGGCTCTTGTAAGTCTTCCCGTACACGCCCAACAACGACACTAACGCCTCTAGAACGCTACAAGAACGCCCCGTCGCCCCAGTTCATCAGAAAACCACACGTAGCTTTCGAGCGACAGAAATACTGATTCGTATTCAAATTATTCCAAGAGTTCGAAAATCAGTCAAAATATTTTATATCCTGACTGATGTTTTCGTGGACATCTTTTACCCCAGGCAAATGTCGAGGTAGTTCTTCAAATTCACTGAGTACTTCCTTTCACACGCGTGTTACTCAGTCACTGATCGTCTTAACATTCAACGCTGCAGGCTATGGCCTGAGTCAAGCTAAGCTTAAAATATAAATTGCCATAATCTGTTCCACCCCCATATTAATGTATTTGTGTATACGCACATTAGAACACGCACTTTCGGCAATTACTAAAATTCAATTGTCATAAATATAAAATAACATACGATAAACCCAAAACATCAGTACTTATCACGTCAATAATTATTATTATAATTATACACAAAAGTCTGTCAATTTTAACTATCACAATTATTACAATTGTACACTTTTATCACCAATAAACATCACTGTTACAGCTGCCAATTCTCGTGGTATCGGCATCATTTCCACTGGTCCACTTAAATAGTTTTCCAGACAAATCATCCACATAAAATTTTCTTTATTTGTTGTTTCGAATGCGTATTGCTGGTACGACCGAGTTCTTATTGTCTTCTGTACTTTTATTTGGCGGTGTAATGACCCAGAGTTTATGGAATTATTCTTATTTCTGTCTATATACGTATGTGTATACACACTTCTGTTTACGTCGATAATCTGAGTGAAACGCCGGTGTTACCTACACGGAGTGATGGTCGACTTGCTCGCCAATAACATATTAATTCATGAAACAGAACACGATGTTGATGCAGAGAAATACAAATTAAATACTCCTTGAACTTCTGTTCTACTTGGTACGTCCTCTGACGTGTCCTCTTTCAGAATTATGTATTACTGAAACAAGCAATCCAATAACGACAAAATAAAATCTTAAATCTCTATATTTTCTCTGTAACATTTTCAGATCAATTCTGAATGGCAGAAATGGAGTTTCGGATCCGTGTTGGCCAATGCGGCACTCCCCATGCATATAAAACGGTCAGTCAAATTCAGCCGTAGCTAGCTACGTCTCACGGGCAGAGCACCGTCGCTCAAGGCATATACGCACGTCTCGCCACTCCATCAATTTGTATTCGGGATGGAGGCTATTCTTCTTCCGGTGTCAGCCATCACACTACTCCTTCCTGTCTTCATGTCACATGTTCCCCAGACACGTGTCTACAGCCTGTCTGCTTCTACAGTACCCCTAACGGACATGCAGTTAGCTTCTATCACCAGCAAGAAGCACAGTGCAGATGTTGATATCGCCATCTACTGTACACTTATTTTTCGACAGCTGTCATTACTTACTTGTAAGTTCTGAACCAATGCGTCCAAACTCCCTGTAAACTTTGTCGTAACTTAAAGAAGTGCTGCGTTGGTAACACCAAAATTTCTAAATAGAAGCTGTCTAAAACTTATCTGTAGATACGTAGACAGTCACGCCAACATTACAAACTTAAAACGATTTTATTTTCAACGCACTTTCGGTAGACATAGGCCGGTTAAAAACGTTTCAGTGAGCGCTACTTTTCACCGTACAACCATTTTACTTCCTGAATTCCCATAAAGCATCAGAGTAACAACTGACGGGGACCAGCCACGTCACTGCCAGAAAAACAGGCACCCAAATATCAGCGCGAGTTATACATGAGAAATTAAAAAAGTAACAGAAACAGATATGAAATTATACATGTCTCGTGTAGCAAGACAGGTCGGATTATATATTCCAGCAACTTCGCTACAATTTTATACAACAATTTACAAACATGTTGCAGTCCTCCTCTACGTTTGCACCTTTTTCGACCATCTTCAGAAAGGTACTTGACAAAGAAAAGTATAGTAATGGTTAGTCATATCATACATGTGCAAAAGTACAGTTAAAATAAAAATGTCAAAATTATTGAAAAGAATAAAAAGCATACCACAGAATGTGTATCACAATAGTTGTTATTTGATTGCAAACAAACATCTATTGCAGAAATTCATCTTCGTTTTCAGGAATATGTCCACGTGTCTCCTGTGGTTGTTTATGTTACCATGGGTGTATGAGATAACGATAGCCGAAAAATGGCCCAAACATGTAGGAGGACTACCATGTGCATTTACACAATTATATCTAATTATACTGCTGTTGTTGGAATATATACCGTGGCGTACAACTATGTTTTTATGTTTGTTCTTCATATGACAGTGCTGACACCATTACTTAAAAGATACAGCTACGTGTATGTGAGTAATTTCGTGAAAGTTGGCATTACATTAAGAAATACTGAAATCTAAGATGCCGAAACGTGAGCTCGTGGGAGTCACAGAACTTTGGTTCCGTAAGGCTGTCTATCCCAGACATTGTGTACCTTCAAACATGATTTTAAGACCAAGCACAGAAAGCAGTGCATTACATGGGAAACAAGAGCTCAAAAATAATTTTCATTTGTCTAACTGAAGCTCTGAAGTGTGAGACAGTAACGCGAGCAAAATTGCTCAGGGGGCAAGCAGAGGACTCCGTGTGTAAGCGATAGCCTGTTTTAACACAATGACTTATCCAAGCGGCGGTACGGCTGGATACTGGATTTAGTTTAATGCGTTTATTATTCTAAAAATTTTTGTTATCCGACTTCAGCAAACCGATTACTTGCGCATGTGTGGATTTGTCACAACCGAACTGCAAACCATTTTACTGCTGCTATTTATTTTGACAATATGTACTGTCAGCAAGAAAAATATCAACGAATGAAGATGTTCGTATAATATTATTACTGTAGATACAGTATTTAGCTTCGAAGCTCGTTGTTAACGACCAATGCGCACTTTTCCAAGCTCTGCTCTGTGGGTCATGGGGATGCAGCGTGTTTCCTGTGGTGCAGAATTCAGTTTATAAATAATGGATAGATCTAGATTAATTTTAGACTTCAAAACGTTAATAAATAATACTGCCTCAATTTCATCCATCTGCTTACGTTATTTGTTTAATTTCATCTTGACTTCTAATGTAATGACCTCTATAAACATACATGTGTAATGTTACATTACACTGTATTGCGCTGTATATGATTCATTCGGGTCAAAACATGTGACCAAAATATAATAAAGTTACACTGTATTTATGTACGACACTGGTTGCTTTGTGTAGACGGTATGCGGGACGTAAAGACTAAAACATCTCAATTTATGTGGTAATACCGACTTAATTCTGTAGTCAGTAAAATGGGACACAATAGTCACTACAGAGGCATGTCCTCATGTTAGTCACATGAAAAAACGAATTATTACTGCCCTGGCGGTCCTTCAAACACGGAATATAGTACACTGTTCATTTTATGCCTACATGAGTAAACACACGTAGGCTTCAGTCTTCTAATCTTGTATCATACGAACAACATTTATACGAAGGACGCACCCCGGGGGGTGGGGGATGGGGGGGGGGGAGCCGCCGGGCTCCAACTCCTCCAAAACCACCAAAACTGGAATTTCAATAACATAGATTTTGTAGACATTATGATATCAAAAACTTTTACATGATTTCCCCTTAGTATGAAATCAGACGCTGAAATCGGCTGATGGCTGGTACATGAGAATTTTGAAAATAAATTAATAAAATTAGAAGAACAAGAACATAGGACACTGTAATTGAGTCTTCGAACATGTAGTTATATTCGTATATATATAAGTGCAGTTGCAGGCAGTGTTATGTTGTACTTGCAACATGATTTTTGTAACATAATTTTTAAAATCAAACATAAATTATACACAGCCCCAGGGTCAGCGCCCCCCCCCCCCACCCTCCAAAGGAAAAATTCTGGGTGTGCGCCTGATTTATAGCCTGGTAATCAACTTTCTTACAGCACTGAACATTTTGAACTCGCCAAAAAGTGCAAGACTCAGTTACTTAAGAATACAACAGTTTACTGCTCTGTGAAATTTCATTCCAACATACTGCAAGAAATTCTAAAACGGTGTTAAATTTCAACCTCGTTAAAGCCAAAATCAAATCCCTTTAATGTGTACGCAGTTCTGCCCACAACTTTAATCTTTTTACCACGTTCACTTTTGCTCCATAACTGCGGTGAGAATTTCGACATTCTGAAAACTTTTTGGCTCCAGCCCATAAGCTTCAAAACATCCTCTAAGATTCCGCCACAATCAAGATATGCCAGAACCAGCGTTAAGTCAGTTTCAGAGGAACGTGAAGGAGGCCAGAGGAATCCACTTTGTTAGCAATCCAGCCCGACCGTAAATAGTATCATCCCCTTGATGAAGGCAATGGAAGAGCGTGTTTGGCTGGCGGCCACACAAGCCGTATCACGTCTCAAGTACTTCACACAGTCGCGAGAAACATCCGAAATGAATTATATGGACGTTGTCTGGTTCTTTAGGCGATGAAAAGAGGGAAAACATGAGACAGGAGAATATTAAGGAGGATATATGGACCAGGGGTAGAACAAGGAATGTAGAGAATAAGAGTTACGTAAAAATTTGGGGTATGTGGTGGCGCAGTTAGTTGAACTGCGCTACAAGCCGATGGAGTCATTGAAATTTTTCATTGACATAATCCTTCCGGTCGCACTATGGCCCTGGGGTCGGCTCAGCCTGTAACATAAACGAGTACCAAGAGATATATCATGGGGGTAAAGGCGCAAAGTGCGTAAGGCTGGCAACCCTACTACCTACTGGAGCCCTATGGGCATTTCCAGGCCTGTAATGGGATAGCTTTACCTACTGGCGCCCTGTGGGCATTTCCAGGCCTGTAATGGGATAGCTTTACCTACTGGCGCCCTGTGGGCATTTCCAGGCCTGTAATGGGATAGCTTTACCTTTACATAAAGATTCAGACTTATAACCTATATTTAAGTAAAAGTCTAACGGTTACTGTAGCTATCAGGGCTCTGGAGTTGGAGTATCTAGATAAGATTTTAGAGTGAAGTCGGAGTCGGAGTCGGTACATTTTTTTCCGACTCCGACTCCACCTAAAAATCCTTTCCGACTCAACTCCACAGCCCTGCTAGTGAGAATGGATCATGGAAGGGTAGCTAAGAAAATATTTGAGAGCAAACAGGAGGAAAGACGGATGGGAAGAGCTAGATTGAAATAGCCGGAAGATGTTGAAAAGGAACCACGGGAGACGAAGGTTAAGAGATGGCGACAGAAAGCAGCAGACACAGAAGAATTGGCGTCTGTAATTAACCCTTCAAAGACGAAGCGTATCTGTTTTATATAAGGACTCAGTGCGTACCGCGCTGTAAACACTCTCCACTTCGGTTATAAAAACCAATCTCTTAATGTTTTATAAGGCAAAAGTTGCTGTTTGTTCTGAGATCCGTACAAAACACATAAACGCAATGTGGGCACCACGTAGAATTTTTTAATGTTAAACCTAGTCGTATGTAAAGTTACCGCTAGGCTTTAAAAGGTTAAGGAGACCAAGGCTGCCAGAGGGCCGTAGAACCAAGGAGTGAGTGGGTGGGTGGGTGGGTGGGTGGGTGGGTGGGTGAGTGAGTGAGTGTCTGGATCTTTATTAAACTGAGGCTAATGTATTAACTAGGAAAGAGGATAGCGGCCTATAAGTAAGATTAATCGAACAAGAACTAAGTCATTACGCAAAACTACTCCCAATTTATCGCATCCTTGTGCATGATCGTACAACAGATTTCACGAACAAATAAAGACACAAAAAATGTCGATATTGTGGGCAAGTTTGCTGTAGTTATATCTCCATCACCCGCAATGTCGTACAATGATTAATTAGACAACTAAAAAAGTCTAGACAAGGAGTCTGATGCAAGACAGTTAATGATTTATAAATATGACTGTGAAGTTTCGTTTACAAACTCTTTTATCACTCATGAGGAATGCGTGTTGACAAAGTATTATTTGCCTTATTTGCCTTTCATATGCAACTGTTCAAAGAAACGGAGTAACATGACAATAATTTCGCAGATGGATAACCAGGTCTCTCGAAACGTGACGCTGTGTCTTTGGGAGACTAAAACTTCAGCAAAACCTCTGCCAGACCGTCACACCTCGCAATTCTGCAGTTTTTTACATAACTATTGAGTTTTACCTTCATTGTTTGACCAAATCTGTTTGTAATTTTTATCAAGTTTTATGAAGCTTCTAAGACTCTAAGTGTTCTTTATACAAGTGTTTTAGTTTTCAAGTGACACTTCTTACACAAGGCATGCGTCGGACCTCTAATGTTTAATGACTAGTGTTTTATTTTCAATACCACCCTGATAATGGTACCAAGTTGTACCGAAACATGTCGGGTTTGTGAGTAAATATCTTTTACGAACATTTGATCAAAAGTGTGTACGTGTTGGTCTCTTGTTCTACAATTCAAATACTCTACTATTTAAGTGCAGATTGTTTGACGTGCATCACTGAGAGCCATTCAGTTAGTTACTTTTTCCTTAGAATGGGTGTGACTTTCAAAGACAGGTTTAACCTCTTAAAGCCTAGCGGTAACTTTACGTACCACCAGGTTTAACATTAAAAAATTATACGTGGTGCCCACATTGCGTTTATGTGTTTTGTACGGATCTCAGAACAAACAGCAACTTTTGCCTTATAAAACATTAAGAGACTGGTTTTTATAACCGAAGTGGAGAGTGTTTACAGCGCGGTACGCACTGAGTCCTTATATAAAACAGATACGCTTCGTCTTTAAAGGGTTAGATTTTCATGTACTCAAGATATAGATTGAAAAGTAAAATAAGAGTAGACAAAAATCAATTTCATCCGATATGATCATGTCATAGCGATTTGCTAAGGACTGGTGGTTCCGGGATCGAATCCATGTGATGAGAAACTTTCCGTACCCGTCCACACCACGCATGGGGCCCACCTAGCCTCCTACGCAATGTGCACCGGGAATTTCCCGTGGATAATGCGGCCGGGGTGTGGGACTGACCACACCATACCTTCTAGCGCCGAGGTAGCGAATGGGTGATAATATACATCCCTTCTATGTCAGCACAGGCATGTCATGGGGTGAACTACGTTCATGTAAAGGTTTCCACTCATTTCACATTCGAGACGTAGAAGGTTCGAATCTCTTACAGGCCATACGCTAAATTGACAGAGCTCCAGACAGAACAACGCAGAGAGGCATAACCGATGTATACTGGATCATATTTAAATAGCAGAGGATTCGGTGGTCAAAATCTGTTGTGACTGATGAACGTTACGTTCTGTAATGTAATGAGTTTGCTTCTTTGTTTGTTACTTGCCAACTGTCTTTCTTGATGAACGTCAGAAAGGTATTTTAAAATAAGAAATGGGCAACGTTAGTTAATCCTTACATCATTACAATTCCCACTCACGAGACGAACTGAAATACAAACGTACCACGCTGCCGATATTTGCACTGGAATGGACTCACGCCAGCAACGACAATTCACGTTGATAGATCCAAATGATGTTGACTGAGACGTTCGCTCTTTTGAGAAATATTAATATCATTACATTACACAACCCTTCCTATCAAATAACGTTATTTCTGTGGAGGGCATATACTGAAAGATACGGCCTGACCTACTGAGTTATTTACCAACAATGAAATTGACTGAACAAATCGTAGGTCTGTGTGATGAAGTGGGCTAAACTGAGAAGAACCTGGACAGAACCTAGAGACAATTTGAGATAATATCCACCACATTACCGGTTAACTTTATATTATATAAGTAATAAATTTAGCATATAATTTATCCAATTGGAATGCACTATGACGCAGATAATCGGCTCAATATGCAAGGCAATGAATAATGGTCCAGGCGTCCACTTCTATGTTATGAGCCACAAGATTAAGTACGATTTGCATATTACAGTACGGAGTTAGTAGAATGTAATTCAACTATCCTATTATGCGACACTATTCTGCACATAAAGATCTATATATATATATATATACATATAATTTTCTTATTGTATAAATGGAGAAAGATGCAATCATACGCAATTACTGAGCCGTGGTTTGACCTTTACTTGAACCGGTGCCCGTGTTGACACGTGGACTTTTCAGAGCAGATTCCTTAAACACACAACTAC
Organism: Coptotermes formosanus; assembly: GCA_013340265.1. NCBI lineage: Eukaryota > Metazoa > Arthropoda > Insecta > Blattodea > Rhinotermitidae > Coptotermes > Coptotermes formosanus. The sequence goes on from BLKM01008216.1 coordinate 886,893, forward strand.
GTATATCGGTCTACTTTCTCATCTTACCATCCACACTGTACAGTTACTACTACTATTACTACACCATTACAATCATTCTTCTTCTCTCCAACAATTTCTGTTTCTTCATCCATTCCCCCCACAGCCTCCAATAAGGGCTGCGTTATATTGACTTGTTTTCCCACTTGTGCCTAATCTTAAGCATGTACCCCTGAATACCCCTTTGCCTCCGTTACATTAGCACAGGTTAATATTTTCCTATAGGCTAAATTATCGTTTATACTCAACCATTTACTACATAAAAATTTAGTGGTTTCAGGCTTCCGCCGCGGTGTAAACGAGATCTTTGCCCGTCTGGAATTGTACGCTGCAGATTCGTAGTTAGTTACGGACGTTTCGGAACAACACATCAAGAGTCAAGCAGACCGCTTGACCCTTGAAGATGGGACCGATAGGTTGTTCCGAAACGTCTGTGACTAACTACCAATCTACGCTGCGTAACATTCCAGACGAGCGAAGAAAACATAAAAATTCATTTCTCCATCTTCTCATCCCTGACCATGTTCATTCTATATGTTTGGCAACCCCTCTCCAGAATTTAGGAGCACCTTCCTCTTCAAGTGCTCTCCTAATCTCTCGCAAATGCCTCAGGTAAATTATCTGTTCGTATATCGTTACGCACTTCCTATTAATTTTACCCATCCAACTTATATTGTTCTCTGATTGAACATGTCAAATATATTCTAAGTAAATTTTTTCATTCACGACTCTCCAACTTTAAATTCTTCTTCTCCTCCTCCTCCTCCTCCTGCTCCTCCTCCTCAAGCACGTGAGTCCGTTGTGGATCTTGGCTTCCAATACAATCTTCCTCCATTTCCGATGGCTTCTGACCATTGCCTGCTGTTCTTTATTCCCATTATATTTAAGTCCTCTTCTACCTCATCTCTCCATCCCTTACGTGATCGTCCTCTCTATTTTATTGCTTCCATTGCAGAAGTTGGAACTTGTTTTGGCACTCTTTGGTTTTTCAATCCTTCAACATAATCACACCATCCAGTCGGAGGAATTTCATAAATTTTACAATATCTTCCCGTTGTAATATGTCCTTTATCTCCTTATTTATTCTCATTCTCCAGCGTTGTCCTTCTTTAACAAATCTACATATTTTTCTTACAGTCTTCCCCATATTTAAATTATTTATCTGCTATTCGTAATACGCGATAAATAAGGTTGTTTCAATCTCGCTTCTTTAACATGCACTTGACTCATAAGTGGACAAATGTCCTTCAGGCTGTATAAACTTCTCACTTCTTAAATCTGAGATATGTCTAGACCCAAAGAAATGCGGCGGTGACCGTTGTGTGTCTCACAGTGTGTGAATAGACGGGGCAGGCAGAGATATTACTGTGCACGTACAGAGTAGCTACGTAACCCCGCGAATTATCGAAATATAAACCGGTTTCTTTTAAAGATATAAGGCATCGTTATACGAGGATATGAAGTGGTGCGGGAGCTATACAACAAGCAAGTGCGGTGCGGCTGGTAGGGAACTGGTTAGCCATCAGCTGGACCGAATCTCGTGGCACAACCACTGCTCTGCCAGCCCGGCGGTTACAAATACAAAGCGAATCTGAAGCCATTCATTACACTGAATGACTGAACAGGTTGAAGTAGTGGTAAGGATCTATACTTGTCCTGGCGGCGGGTTCGAATCTCGGCCACAGAATCAGGATCCTGATTGGGTAATTTTTAGTTTATCTTCGGTCCATCTAAGCAATTGCACCGACAATACCAACTCGATCAAGCCGCGGTAGTTTCCTGCCAAATTCCTTCTAATTCATCGTGTACCAATCTTCTCATCTTTCAAGCCTATATCACTTGATTCAAGGGCAAAGACATTAAAATGACTTTTGTGCAAAATCGCGTTCATAGCCCATCGAAATTTATTTCAGTGTAACAGTCCTCTTAAGTAAAATGCGTGGCGTTAAGTCTCTGTACAAAGTATAAAGAAATGTCTGGTTTCGTATATTCACTAAAACATAAAAATGTACAAATTCCCATAAACGATATTCTTGAAACTTCACAAAATGTAGTTTGTAACTTTTCCCTTGACATAAAAAATATATTCTTCGACGCCGACAGCCGCCCTGAAAACACAGACGGTAGACAGCTAAGCTGCAGTCAGAAGTCAAAGCCTGCTTTCCTGGTTCATAGATTTAATCTTCCCACGCATCTATAATCATCACTAATATCTCTGTTACGTTTCACTTTCTTGGAACACTTTCTTTCTTACGTACAGATTCTGTACACGTTCAGCTTTTCGGATAAAATCTTAAAGTTTCGCACCATCGCCATGCTTTTAATAACTGCCTTATGAAACCCCCTTTTTTATACAGTCTTAATGCGCAGATACGTTTACGAGTATGATCGACCACGTGCCAACTTTCACTTTCACATCTGCAATGGTTTATCAGTTATCACCGTTAACCTGAAAGCTACAAAAAAAGCTTTTAATACCGCTCTCAATCCCGTTGCATTATATTCTACAAAAATATTACCCCCATAAATGTTCCATATTTTTAAGAGTTATGTTATTAGTCTATAAGAAAGTGACGGAACATCTGCTCTAATTCCTCACAAAATCTGTCCTTTGAGGCATCACTTTTATCTTCAGCTGGAGCATGCGCATTCAGAACAATAACATCACACTAACGACCTCTCAGCGCTATAAAGCACATTCCGCCACTGACAAACTCTACTCTCCTCACTGCTGGTACTATTTTCTGGTGTACAAAAAATCCTGTCCCTAATTGATTTTCGTGTCTTTTTCCACACACAAAAGTATAATCCTGTACTCGTATAGTGCCTGTCTTCTCCCACCTAACATCCTGTACACCCACTAAATTTAATCTATACCTCAGTTCCCTGTCCACTATCCTAAGTGACCCGGGTCTATATATACTTATCACATTCCATATGCCAAATCTCATGTCCATCTCCCACTGCCTGTGATGTACCAAAAGGTCAGTCCAAGTCTGAGGCATTTGAAACGTTTTCTAACATCACAAGTTTTTAAAGTAACGAATCGCTAGCACCTCGCCCAACCCCCAAGCTGTAGGACCACCCTTTGTTGGCTCTACGCGACTGCTTATTCAATATATTTGCAGCTACCCTCCATGTGTGGAAACTGTTCCTCCATCCGTAAGCTGACCACGCGCCATGCTGTGGTGACAGGGAATACCTGAGCAAGAACTCTGTTCCATGAAGTTATTTATATCCTTATACGAAACGTAGGGATATAAGTGTAAGTGACGCTAATGTCACCACCGCTTTGTACGTTCATGCCTATCTGTTACCGAGGGCAGCATCTAAACGTTACAATCTACAAATTTTTTAATTCGGTTTCGCGACTTTCGCTACGTGCAAAACTACAACGCTGGGTAACCATCCAGTAGCATAACGTCGACATCAGGTCTCTTGATTATCGGTCAAGTGGTTACAGCATTAAGCCACAAGAATAAGCAATACTCAGTTGGTTTTACATTGTTTATTCAGTGGACTGTAATCATTGTGATCTTTGTGCACAAACATCTGTTCTTCCTTGATGCAAATTGGATCCCGTCCCTGTACGGTGCGTATCGTTAGATTTAATTACAACGTAAATGTGTATAAATTTTAACCATTTTAACAAACTGTATTACGAGATCGGCGCTCTTCTGGGGTATAACGCAGCTTCGAGCGGTAATCCATTACCGACGTTTCGGGACAACGTATCAGTCCCATCTTCAAGGGTCAAGAAGTCCAAGAAGAATAGGCCTTGACCCTTGAAGATGGGACCGATACGTTGTCCCGAAACGTCGGTAAAGGATTACCACTCGACGCTGCATTATACCCCAGAAGAGCGCAGATCTCATCAGCATCGCGGCGGAAGCCTGAAATCACGGAAACTGTGTTACGGTTTCACAAATATTATATTCTGTTTGTGTATAGCACTGTAACCAAAACCTGTAACATTCTGCACAATTGATACCACAATGTACGTACCCTTATTGTAACATTTTATTTCTGTAAGTTTTATAGAAACTTCGCGCTCAGCTCCCTGAAGATGGTGAAATAATAACGCCGAAACATGTAGAAGCTATGTAAAAGATAGTACGAATAAATTACAGAATAGTGTATTTGTGGTGTTATGTAAGTTTCTCCATTCTGAACTGCATTTCTCGAGTGTACAGTTACAAAAGCAAAAGATCCAGTTCCCGAATTCTATGAGACACAAACATTCACATTGCATGAAGCTGTAATTAGAACTCGGCAAAAACAGTTCATTCCCGTATTAAGATAATACATATCAGTGCCTCTGAACGAAGTACAATAATTTATAAACACAAATTCCTTCCAACTTATCGAAGCTGTCAGTACCTTTTTAGTAAAGAAGTATAATTCATCATACACATGTGATGTGTACAGTGGGACAGGCTTGTTCGTCAGGGTAAGTTGCTAAGTTTAGATCTGAAGAACATTCTGGCACGGGATCAAAAGCAGTCATCGCTTAGAGTCCCTGCAATTCATCACCCAACAAGTACCTAGTTAGTTACAGTGGAACACTTTAATGCTGAGTTCGAAAACTTCCAGTTGTTACAGCCGCTGTACATGACCACTTTATTAATTTTCAACTCCACATGGAATAGAGAACGAATTTTTACGAAGCATGAACAATCAGAATTCAGGAATTTGTTTTGCGGATAACAAGGGATAGCTGCAGTTTACGAACTTACATATCGAACAATATACATTTCTACTTAATGGTCATAGAAAATTTTACAGGACGTCATCCCGTTGTGTTGTTTATAACAGAAATCAAGTCGAAATCCGTCCAAACACAACTAAATTCTATTTCTTATTCAAAACTCCATGTTTCAACCTATTTAAGGTCATCCTCCGGTTCACAATTTGTGTTTAAAGCATACTGAGGAAGGAAGGGTATTTCGTCAATATGTTTTAAACCCAAGTTGTGAACGTGAGGATAACCTGAACTAGGTCGAAACACGTAGTTATGTATAATAAATAGAATTTGTGTTTGGATGGATTTCGACTTGATTTAGGTCACATGAGAGTTTCATTCGGAGAGAAGAAAGGAGTCTCTATTAACCCTTTAAAGGCGAAGCGTATCTGTTTTATATAAGGACTCAGTGCGTACCGCGCTGTAAACACTCTCCACTTCGGTTATAAAAACCAATCTCTTAATGTTTTATAAGGCAAAAGTTGCTGTTTGTTCTGAGATCCGTACAAAACACATAAACGCAATGTGGGCACCACGTAGAATTTTTTAATGTTAAACCTGGTCGTATGTAAAGTTACCGCTAGGCTTTAAAAGGTTACTGGAGTAAAATTCCGGTGGTAATTTGGTTGACTAGTTCCTTTCGGTGGGTGGCCGCGCGGTCGAAGGCGTGGGTCTGCGGCCGTTCGCTTGCTGGGATTGTGGGTTCGAATCCCGCCGGGGCATGGATGTCTGTGTCTTGTGAGTGTTGTGTGTAGCCCGGTAGAAGTTTCTGCGTAGAGCTAATCACTCATGCAGAGGAGTCCTACCGGCTGTGTGGGTGTCTAATTGTGTGTGATATAGAAACCTCTACAGCGAGGTGGTCTAGGCCCGAGTTGGGCTGTTGTGCCACAGGAAAGAAAGACCCTTTCGGATAAGGTATTCCTTTGCAAACACATCGTCAAAATGAATATGAGAATGCAGCGTATTCATTATTGCCAATGTGTTAATTTTAAAATAACGGAATGCACTCACGCAAATATCGGCCAAGAAAAGAAACCACGAATTATCAATAAAAAACACAACAAACGGACCCAAAACTTATCTAAAGTCAACCGTATTTCGTCTGCTTCTGTTCACCTCAGAACAGGTGATACTATCAACAGAACAGATATTAAACGCAACAAGTTTTCACAACAGCAAAAATAATAAAGGAAAGGAAACGCCAATTTCTCACTTTCTCCTCACCCAACGAAAGATTCGTGTTATTTTTGCTTTTTCATATTATGAAAATACTGTCGAACTCGGTTATAACATCATGAAAGGGACTAAATATTTTGTGTCGTTATAAAGGAGTGTTGTTCTAACCGAGGAGTGTAACAGTGAGGAATTAATTGGTACCACAGAATATCTGACGCTATAGACGATGTGTAGCATAAACCGATGTCGTTATAACCGGGTTCGGCTGTAATTTAGAACGCATGACTTCAAGTTCTCACAATAGTGCTACTGAAGATTCAGTCCTGGAATATTACACCGTGCCGATTAGTAGATAACCCTATCCCTCGCTTTATTAACGTAATTCTTTGTGCGAAAACTGTCCATAAAACGAAAATTCGTAAAGCGAAATTTGCGCCAGCGGAAAGGCGAGGGTACTGACCCATGTGCTCGCCAGACCTGTTCTGCAAACCGTTTATAAAAGCGAAAAAGTTGTCCTTAAAGCAAAAAACAGGTACAAATTATCGCTGTGCCTTCAAGCGAAAATCCGAAGTGGACGTCCGTAAAGCAAGGGATTGGTACAGGACTAATTACCAATTGCCATAACATCTGGATCTTCAATTCATGCATAAGTTAACTACAGGTTTCAAAATAATTCGTTCACAAACTTCTAGCGTGTTTTAAGATTACTAACTTCATGGCAATTTTCTATATTTTAACGCATTAGACAATGGAAACAGTCCGTAAACTTAATGATCTTAAATGTTAAGTACAATCGTCAGAATATTAAAGAATTCTGATGTAATTGCAGGTAGAGTTGTGTCTTTGCTGCAGAATAGCAGAAGTATGTGAAATACGGACTCTTCTATTGAAAGACTAACATCATGAACCGGTAGCCTTATGGAGAAATCACAAACAGTGTTCAAGCAAAGTGGACAAGAGCATTATTACGAGAATATTCTTCCAATTACTGCGCAACTCTTGTAGTATATTTAAATAGTACAAGCCTATTTTTATAAATTTCATAGCTTACATCAGGGGCCCAAAATTTTTTTCAAAAATGAAGGACCACCTTCAAATTCTCGACGCCACAAGGGTTACATGAAACATGTTCTATACTCAGGGCTCAAAATTCAGGGTTGATCTGTGAATTTTTCTACTATGTGGCGCTTTATGCTCGGTTCATGTATACTTACACACATTTTGGTATGTAAAGAAAAAAGCTGCCCAAATTATGCTGAAAATATTAGGTGCCACTGTACAAAATTTAGTCGCCCGGGCGACCAAATGCCTGAGACTTTTCAACCCTACTCTACCTTAATTTTAAGTACGACACGTACGGACATACTTTGAGATACTTCAGTTCAGATTTGAGATTACCAAGTCGATGACAATAGTTATTGCATTCTGGGATGCGATTCTGCCTAGCCTGGTAAGTTTCTAAAGGACTGCAGGACACAAAATCAAAGAAGGCAGTAATCTCCAAGAGATTTCGCCTCTGCAAGCTGTATATTATTTTCATAATTATTTTTAATATCAGAACCTTCATTTCTGAACGTTCAATATCGAACATCTGTTCAATTTACTCAATTTTAACGTAATTACTTTCCTAGCAACTTGTTACCACATAATCTATCATCTACTAAGATAATGATAATTAAATTGTAATATCAGTTAAATTACTTTATTGGAAAGGACTGCTGTTCGTGTATTAGTTATCGTCCAGTTAGTTAACATCTCAGTTAACTGTAGTATCCGGAAGGGACCATCCATGCGTAGCTGTCCCCCCATTTCTTTCTGAAGGTGTCTTCAGTAGGCCTTCAGGTGCCAATGAAGCACAGTAGAAGGTGTCTTCAGTAGGCCTACAGGTGCCACTGAAGCACAGTAGAAGGTGTCTTCAGTAG
>BLKM01008216.1:897249-1085270 GCA_013340265.1 Coptotermes formosanus
TGCCGTATATTAAATCTGACAGGTTTCATCGAGAACGTTCAACACGGAATCATAAAGAAATTATACACACCGTTTGTGATCTCTCTACAGTTTAAAAATGCTGTTTAATTTTACCAACGTATTTTGCTTCATATTTATAATAACAGATTTGTAAGATATAAGGCTTAATGTGGAACCCATCAAAACAGTATTTATGGTCTGTGTATTATACCGCACTTAGGCTCAACACAAAATTGGCTGGCGACGATAAAACGTAATTGATTGTGGTTTTGGAATGATTAAAAACTTGAAGGAAATAACCGGAGATCAACATAAGTGGCTAATAAGAAAAGAATGGCGATGCAATGACGTACAAATTACTGTTGGTGTCGACATAAAACATAAAACGTATTGCCCATGAATGTAGATAGTTTTTAAGGGTGCATAAAACCTCTCAAACATATGCTGGCCAAGAAACTGACCATTAAAATAAAACTGCTCATGGTACAGAGTTACTAATAGTCGTATTTAAAATAAGAACATCACATCAAAGATAATCCGAAAATATCAAGTGGAATAGTTAAAGGTGACTATGAACTTCAGATTTGCCTTGGCACAGTTATCTGCAACTGAAAGAAAAATAGCCCTGCCTTACGCATGTTGTTGTTTTAAGATTTCTGTGTTCATATGTTCAGGAAACCAACCTGAGTAGCTAACTCGTGAATAAACAGAACTGAATTTCAGTTGAAAATGTATGAAGCTGGAAAAGATAGATGGAGAAAATACAATACGCAACTTAAGTAGAGAAATCACTTCAGTTTCGCTCAGATCCACTCTCAGATAAAAAATAAAATGGACTTTAAAATGAACAAGATAATGAAACGTGAACTTCATTCAACTACATTAAGATAAGGATTCATGTGGGACCTTGCAAACATGGTGGTAATCCTTAAGTTGGATACGAAGCGATCAGTTCAGCTACAAGAAGTTAACAGAGACAGAAGCTTATGGTGACAGAGATTCTTCGATTTCTTCGTAAGCTGAGCGCCAAATGGTTCAAATAGCCAGAGAAGAAGAATCCTGGCTACTGGAGGTGGGTCGTGCTACATGGCCCATTGTGACCGTCATAAACAGGCTGAGGACAAAGCAGTACGGAATAAACGCTGTGTGTGAATATGACAGGAAACTAACAACGCAACTCAAGATATTCAGATTCACAGGACTGAATGACCTTATGTGCGAGGGCCTAACAGCATAGTAAATAAATTAAATTACAGTCTTTGTTATTAATGTGCTGACAGAGCAGCCACAAGGCCAATTACAGGAACAACATAGGAACATAGCAAAATACAGGCAATAACCAACCACAAATATACACACANTCAGGCTACTGTTTAGACTTATAACCTATATTTAAGTATAAGTCTAATGGTTACTGTAGCTATCAGGGCTCTGGAGTTGCAGTATCTAGATAAGATTTTAGATTGAGGTCGGAGTCGGTATATTTTTACCGACTCCGACTCCACAGCCCTGCTAGATACATGACTGAAGTCATTCCAGAATTATTAAAATACAATGGAATTCAAAAACACAATAAGGAGTCGCCGCGAGGGACGTCTGCATTAGAGGCAACAGCTCCGTTTCTATTACGTTCTGACAGTACGAGTCTAAGTACAGCGAGGAAATCTGCACATAATGGGTACACTAGGAACCAGCCCAACGGGACAGCCGAAGAGATGTACAACAGATACAATACAAATATAGGACAGTAACCCTGCCACGAAGCAATCAACATATAGAGTGGGCTATTACAGTGGAAACATACACACAGTTCAAGGGGGCACACACAGGGGCCAAACACCTGACATTTTAATGTGTAAGTCTTGGCAAAGCAAAGTGTGCTGCCAGCTGTGCTGTTGCACGGTCAACAAATGGTGTACCTGTGTGCCGTAAGGCAGTGTCCAATATTAACATCAAAGTACTTTATGTGAGTGATAATGTTAATATGGAACTGATACTTTATGGGGAAGTTAACCGTTTGAAGACGAAGATTAAACTGTTTCATTTAAAGGCCCAGTTCGTACCGCGATGTAAACACTTTCCATCTCGGTTATAAAAACCAATCAGTTTATGTTACATAGGGCAGAAGCAGCAGCTTGTGCTGAGATAAATACAAAACACATAAATACAGTGTGGGCAGAATGAACAATTTTTAATGTTAAACCTGTTGGTGCACCAAGTAACCAGTAGGCTTTAAAGGGTTAATATTAGAAAGCAGTAACCCCCATCATTTCTGAGGGTTCTAGCGTTAATATCTCGGCTAACAAGATGGCTATTGCGACCAAAGGTGAAAAACCCGGGGCGCCGCGGTGCCAAGTCGCCCAGGAGACAAAACTAGATTTTTTAGGCTGGCGCGTAATATTTGGAGTTCCTGAGTAAGGAGCTCGCTTCATGCCACCCTTCTGGCGCCTATAAATTTGAAGCGGCTGCTAAATTTTTGACAAATTTATGCACCCCTGATCGTGAGTAAAGGTCTTCGTAGTTTCCTTTAATGGCCCCAAGAAAGTTCTGCGGTAGTACCTCAGACTAACTGTGGAGCCCACCCATCCTCTACAATAGGTACCGCGAGTCTTTCCCGCGGGTAAAGCGGCCAGAAAGAGAAGCTGACCACTCTCTCCCATCTAGTCCTGACGTTGCGATTCAGTGAAGCTATGGCTCCATTCCCCCATACGTCTTAAAGGTGTGCATAAGGACAATGCACGTATTTTTACGTCTACTATTATATTTTGAGAAACGTGTTTGGATTTATCTGGCTCAGGACAGGCACCAATTGCGGGCCCTTGTGATCAAAGAAGTAAGTCTTTGGTCTCTATAAAATATGGGGGTTTCTTGACTGTATGAGGAACCGTAAATTTCTCAAAGAAGCCTCTGCTACATGACGTCAGTTAGACACTCTCTTGACTTAAACAGGAGACAAAGAGCGCGAGGAAAAGAAGTTATAAACGACAGCACACTAATGGTAACAGAAAGAAAGAAAGAAAGAAAGAAAGAAAGAAAGAAAGAAAGAAAGAAAGAAAGAAAGAAAGAAAGAAAGAAAGAAAGAAAGAAAGAAAGAAAGAAAGAAAGAAGAAAGAAAGAGGGAGAGAAAGAAAGAAAGAAAGAAAGAAAGAAAGAAAGAAAGAAAGAAAGAAAGAAAGAAAGAAAGAAAGCTGAGACCAGGAACTTAAAAAAAAACTTAGTTTAATTTCCACCCCTCTCATCTGTTATTCAAATATGGCACAGAGATAGGAAGCTAAATTATTGGTTCCGAATGTCACCTAATGCACTACTCAGCTTAAACTCCATCTTCAAGTTATAGCTTCAAACGGCTCCAGGCGAAAGCCACGGGATACAACCGTCTTCACCTGCAACTTGTGCATATTGATGAAGAACGATGATGGCAGACAATGATAAAGACAAGCGGCAAAACAGCATCCATTCTAATGTGATACATTTGTCGTATACATTTTTAAGAATTAATATCCAAACACCTTTCTCCTGGAATGACAGAACTGGTTAACCGACTTCAGATATACACACGCATGTGTCAAGCAGCACGCAGACCCTACAGACACGTTCCTTTCGGTGTGACGAAACAGTTGCCATTCTGTTCCCTAAAAGAAAAGCACTACGTAATACATGAACGACATACGGTACTCACTCATGATCTGGGCCGTTTCAAAAACTTATTTTACAAAAATTAAACGGTACACCGCTGGGAGGATAATATCAGTAATTGTTCTGGTGCCCTGTCTTTGTGATTGTAGGCCGGGATAATGTAGTCGGTATAGCGACTGCTAGGGGCTGGACGGTCCGGGGATCGACTCCCGGTGGGGACGAAATTTTCCCCACCCTGGCGACCACCCAACCTCCTGTACAGTAGGTACTGAGTAAAGGGCCAGGGCGTAGCGTTGACCGCCCACTCCCCATCTAGCGCCGAGGTTAAAGGAAGACTAGACTTACACATCAACTCCCCGTCTGGGCCTTCATGGCCCGTTCTAGGATCAACTTGACTTTACCCTTCGTGACTTCGCACACAGCACAGTGACGCTTTGTTCCCTGCCAGACATTTTTAGCAACTCATGATAACCCTTCATAAAAGGGTAGAATTAGCCTCAAGAAGCAATTTTGTGGAACTTCCTCCAAAAATGATTTCAGGCTTCCGCCGCAATGTTGCTGAGATCGGCGCTCTTCTGGGGTATTACGCAGCGTCGAGTAGTAATCCACTCGACGCTGCGTAATATCCCAGAAGAGCCAAATCTCTTCCTCCAAAAACTCCAGCGAAAAATGATCACAGATTCTGTGGAATGGAACGCAAGCATAGGCCCACAATATGCTTTCCCGGGTAGAGTCGCCAATTTTTTACCATGTCGAACAGTTGCCCTCATCTGAGTTTACTTCCAGTGATGAAGTGTAATTTATGTATTCCATTCAAGTTTGATTAAATAATTTTGTAACCTTCTCCGAGGATTAAAACATCGTTGGCTTAGGCCTGCGTATTCCTGAGATGTCAGATTTTCTACAACATTTTTAAGACGACGAACACCCGACGAAAATAAGTAGGACAATTCCTGAATGTAAAGTGCTATTAGCTCTTCAACAACAGGCTGTATTCAAAATAAGTAAAGACAAAGGCAAAAGCCTATACAAAACAGCAAGTAAAACATTTGAAAGATATGTATGCATGTATTAAATGGAGAAACGTCTACGTTTTTCAACACTTAGATCCTTTTTATGGAAAAAAAAACAAATTTCCAGACGTTGTTAACATTTATCATCGGCTTGTGAATTCTTGTGGATGCGAAGCTTGGACTAAGTTTTTGGGAATAACATCCGATGCTGAAGTCATTAATACTACCATTATTGTCATTATAATCATAATCATGATCATTGCTGTTGTCGTTTCTATCCTTGAGTGTCCGTCAGAACTCTGTCAAGGTAACTGCGGACCGGAACGAGTGCTTGAGAACGCCTGAACTGAGCGGAAGGCCTGACAGCAAGAACCACCTATATTCTACAAACCAATCATTAGGCAGATACGGAAGACACGATACCTCGAAGACCACAAATCAACAAGAACAGCACTTGTGTAGCAGATGTTACATGTGTTCAGATAAGGCAAGGTACCTTATCGTCGTGGGAATCGAACCCCAGACTGTCCGTTAGCTGTCGCTGTATAAGTAAGGTATCTCATCTCGTGGGAACGAACTCAATACTGTCCGCTAATTATCTCTGAGGGTCTAATGACAAGAAGGCACATATATTTCTACGATAAGGTAGACATGTAAAGACCCCAAATAGCATGAACATGAACACGTTCTTAATCGAAATAAAATCATTTAACGACAGCATAAAATTACCCTGTGTCTCTCAGTTTCGAAATATTACTTTCAAGGTGTTAATATAAGTGAACACTGTAGGTTCTGTTTATTTAAAATATTGTGATCTTTCGTTCACAATCTCAACTGAACGTATAACAACACAGGCAGAGTACATACTCGTATAACCTAACACTATGGTGCTTCCGTGTAACCATTGTTGCCGTGGAAAAGCAGTAAGTATTACATATTCTGAGTGTGCCTGTAGATTTAGTTAAGCAGGATGCCAAGCGCATGCGTCGCATATTGTCATCTGTGGCTTGTCTGATTCCACCATATTTCTCCACATTATCTCATAAACGGCGCGACTTCAGGAAAACAATTACTGAATATAAAATTGTTGTTTTGTTTTTCTCTACAACTTTTGTCTGAAACATTTCTCATTCTAAGAAGAAATGAGCGCGATATTGTAATAAATGTACACAGGTCTTCATGTAAAGTACCCGTTATTCTTATCTGAGTTTAATGAAACTTCACTTTTCTCGTCAGATTTTCGAAAAATACTCAAATATCAAATTTCATGAAAATTCGTCCAGTGGGAGCCGAGTTGTTCCAAGGGCAAGAATACAGACACACTCATAATATTTAATACTTACTATTGTTCACAGCACTACGAAACATTCTGTAGCTCGACAACAGTGCAAAGGGAACCCACTGTTGCATTTCGATGGAAACACTGAACACTTTTATTATTGACAGCTACATCTACTCCAATAACAATAAAAAGGGAATCCACTGTTGCGTTCCAACCGACAACAATGTTTACGCGAAAGCGGCACAATGTAATGTACGTACATCATCATGTTTTAAATAATGGGGACGAAATCTGTTCTCTGCGAGGTAAGAACTGAATTTGTATATATAATATCCGACGACCATAATCACCCAAATAGTTAACAGTTAGTAATTCAGTGTGACTCAATGAATCATTCTTCTCAACGAAGACTTTAACTCCCACATTGTAGATTCATTATTAATTTTCTCAGCCAAGAAGTGTGTACATTTCTTGTTTCTCCAGTACGTGCTCTAATGATACCAGACAAGGGTAAACTTATTCTTTTTATACAGATTTATTAATCACCAACTAATACACACTTATTTTTCTCTCTCCAACATGTTTCGGCTGCAATCATTCAACCATCATCAGAGAGCACATTTTTCAGACAACAAGCAGCATATGACAAATCGATGAATTAATAAATACGTATAAAAATAATAATATAACTGCATGGAAGATGTACAATATTAAAAATTAAACTTATTCCTTTGGATTGCTCTATATAATTTATACGCTCTGTAATAAAGTAAATCGTCTTACATTAACACATCAAAAGCAGATCCAAATACTCACACCTCAGATAAATTCCCCGGATTCCTAACATTTCCAGAACTCAAGTACAGATATTGTATTTCCGATGCATACGTCATTACGGTAAAAGCGTTATAGCTAAAAAGAAACAAGGAAACCGAAAAAAACATACAAGCCTTGCTGCAAAAACGTTTCATGAAATGCAAGACGAGTGTAGCCAGAAGCAAAGACAGTCAGGTCAGTTAAGTGATACCATGCACATCCTGACTCCAAATATGGCTGCCTTCTCTTCCACCGTTCAAGTGCTGTTGGGATATACAAAACACGATTCTCTGTGACTTGTTGCAGTAGCGTCTATGTTATTTTTATTTCAAAGAAAAAGAAACCCGGAAAGATTACAGCAGTAGAGTTAGCAGCAGAGAAACACCACGTTACGTATTCAGAGCATGAAGTTCGAAGTGAATATACAGTACACTGCTATTGTCCTTACGTGTAACCGTTTGGTTCACCGGTTCTCGCTGTCAAAGTTATCGTTCGAAGTTCAGGAAACACCGACGGACCAATTTTTGCATAAAAATTCTATTCTTAGGCTATCTCGCCATTCATTTATATATTCCCTTGAGAACAGTGGTTTTCTGTAGAAGCGCAACGACGACATAGTACTCAGCCACAAATACAAAGAGACAGCGACAATATGTCTTTACTTCTCTTCCATGCGTTGGGACAGGCAATGCATAGGATGGTTCGGAAGTCTGTACGAAGTCAGTACTTATCTAAGCTACGAAGCTGTGGCATCGTAGACGGTACAGTGACTAAACTACGGGTTTCACGTTCGAGGAATCGTGGTTGGATTCTCGGCACAGGCAAAGACTTGTCGGTTCTTTGAAACGTTCATACGGATATAAGACCTACGCATTCCCCCATTAAATGAGTACCGGGAGCTCTTTACCCGGTGTGAAATGGCCGGGAGGTCAAGCTAGCCACGCACCTTCACCTAGTGCCGACGTTAAAAGTGAGTGGAGCTACACATCCAGTTCTGCATATGCTAACCACTCACCTCCACCTAGTGCCCAGGTTAAGAGTGAGTGGGGCTGCGCATCCAGTTCTGCATATGCCTTCATGGCGGGCACAGAAAGAACGTTACTTCACATTACTTCTTTTTTCCAATGGCACAACAGCCCCTTGGGGGCCAGGGCCTCCTCATTATCGAGGCTTCACGATCACACTCAGACACACCACACTCGGTAGGACTCCTCAGGACGAGTGATCAGCCCGACGCAGAGACCCCTACCCGACAACACGCAACACTCACAAGAGACAAACACCCAAGCCCCCTTCAGGATTCGAACCCACAATCCCAGCAAGGGAGCGGCTGCAGAACCACGTCTTAGACGGCGCGACCACTGGGAAGGGCAGGACAGGGTAGGTACCCGATCACTTATATTGTTAGGGATTAGAAAGGAGTGGTATCGCCTAAGTTGTCGAGTGTTCATATTCCCCACGCTATAGACTTCCCTGATTCTTGCCTGGCACTATCAATCAGTGCCAAAACAGTGTCATCTGTTGTATCAAATTTTCTAGTCTATATGCGATATATGACCTCATTTACAATGTAACTGCCGCTACAACAGCAAGCTCTGTATCTCTTCGCTAAAGGCCTTGCTTTCTAGAACAGTCTAGCAAAATTATTGCAGGATTTAAGCGATCCGGTTCGTTTGGATTCTATTCAAGAAGCGTCTTGGAAACGTAACGAACATTAAGTTACGTAGGATGTTCACAATTACATCGGCGTGTGCTTTGTACTACAAGGCAACGTTCAGAAGTTTTCAGTTTACATCTGACAAAATTTAAGCGGGCTGAATCTAATAGCTTAGCTCGCGATAATTACAGTTGTCCGTGTGCACGGCATACAGGGATGCGGAAAAGTTGAAGTACAGCTCCTTTCATTCTTAAACTCTGCATTACATGGTAAGTGGTTACTCTGACGCTCCGGCCACTTTACCTCCAGGGAAGGCACCCCGGGTACCCATTATGTAGGAAGTTGGTTGGGCCCGAGTGTCAGTCTGTATGCATTGAAGAAGAAATGTAGTTACTGCCTTTGGTAGCAGTAGGTGGTAAGTTCGCCACAAAAGTGACATAAGGAGGTGACTGATAGTAATAGATTTGTCGGACTATAAATTTAAGAAAACGTTAATTAGGTTTTATGATTTCTGCACGGAATTCATTTTTCAGTAGGAACACATTATAAAAAACAATCCTACACACTCCGTGTTTGGCTACAAAACTGACACTTTATGCTGGAAGGTGTGAACGGCTAGCAAGAAACGTTTTACATTATTCACTTGGTGGTACTTGGAAGTAGGGTCCATATTTCTCTGCATTTTATGGAACTTATCCATATGGATAGCACAGTACGTAGATACTGTTTAGGTTACCCGTACATCAATTTGATTTACGTGAGAGAGGATACGTTTTCGCTTCGAATTAAAAGCAGGTTTAATATGTCTATAACAATTTTTCAGATCAAAGATCTTCTGTGATTGTCGAAAGAAATGAATGTACTCTTTGCAAGCTACCATGGAGTTCCCAGTCGTTAAGTTAGTAGACAGATGTACTTATATCATTTTAAATTACAGTAGTATGGTAGAGACGTATGCCCACTCTCATACATACAAAACAGAACTGCAGTAGCCAAGGTGGTCTGCTACATTGACATCAAAAGGTTTTTCCGCCTTCGCTTAGGCTGCGTTGAGCGGGTCAAAACCAACGATCATAGGCACTATAGCTTTAGCATTAATTCACTCCATTTGTTCTTTCCGCTGTTTCATTCCTTTTGTATAAGCATTGAAACATACTTGTTTATCTACCTATTTGTTTATTCTGTGCTGTCTTTCAGTCTCGGTTTATTTCTTCGTTTGGTTAAATCACTGACATACCAATTTTTACTTTTCATATTTTTCTCTCCTCTCTCTTGTTTTAAGTGTCATTTAACGACGCTGTCAGATGCTAAGATTATAGTGTCGGTGATCAATGAATGTATGAGTGAATGAATGAATGAATGAGTGAATGAATGAATGAATGAATGAATGAATGAATATTAAGCAATGGTGGAATGATATTGATAAGGGGAAACTGAAGTACTCGGAGAAAACACTGTCCCCTCGCCACTTTGTCTGTCACAAATTACACACGAAGGGTCCTGGGATCGACCTAGGGCTTCCGCGGTGACAGGCAGGCGACTGAACGCCTGAGATATGACGCGTCCCACCTCCCATACTGTGGCCAGGATATGACTACTTGGCAGGAGCAGTACTGTGAACGGGCAGTTCATACAAAGTTGTGGATCTCAGAAGAAAGAAATAAGTTAGAATGCAATTTCATCATCTGCCATTGCTAGTTTCTTGCTTGACAGAAGGTACTTAAATTCGTACTTACGAAAGAATTTCTACGTTCAATAATAAGACAACATGTCTCATGCAACATGCTAGTATGCTAACCAGTACTGTGGTCTGGTGGCGGATATGTTAGACAAATATTCTAAAGGAAAAAGCGTTGAGCCCAACTGTCGCAACTGATATGAACAAGTTAGAAAATGTCCGAAATGCTTTGGCGCATTCGCTCTGCTATACTAAACTCCTAAATTATTTTAAAAAATTGCCAAAGATGCGAGTATAGTAGGCCTAAACGTGCCTTGCGACGTTTACACAAAACACACACACACAACACAAAGATTCTCCATATGCAAGTAACAGATTTACAGTCGATCATGCTCAATTGTTACGTTCGGACGGAGAACTGCTCAATTCAACTGTCGTTTTTTCAAGTACCAGACCAGTCAGAATTGCTAATCGAACACAGGCCATTGACAAAAGTTATTAATCCCCTTTTAACGTCATGCAACATAAAGGACACTGTAATTTGAAACATCTCTCCACCATATATCTTTTTATAACCTTAACTAGTGAGTTTCGGATCATCTTCCGAGTACGTGACGGTCCACTGTAATGACTGGACGCAGTAGCCTTTCTGTCTGTTCGCTGACATGCTATTAAACTAAACACGTAATATAAATCTCCCTATAAGATGCTTCTTAATGGATTCAAACATCAACCTCTATCGTGCATCTGTGTACAGCCGACATAAGGAATCCTTTACAACCCATGCGCCGCGCGACGAGCACATTCACTACACTGTTACGTACTCTTAAGCTCCGCGGAAGGAATTTCGCCCGGAATGCTGGGACTTTTCTTCGGTGTAATGAATCATATTCGTGATTTACACCGGACAGAAATTCTTTTCCACCCTCACGTGTAAAATATTTCCTGTATCCACAGCGCTGTTAAAGGAAATTTAAACTTTGATGTAAAAAAATGCGAAGTGATATCGTCTGAAGTAAAAGTGAAACTGTCTGCTACAAAGGCAGAAATACTTGAACTATTCCGCTCAAATACGTGATTCATAGTCCACCAGAAAGAACGTGTAACGAGACTGTAAAAGATGGCAACATTGCCCACCACTTTGTAAAGAATCCGTCTCTAACAGTACTACTTACCGACGTTACTGAACCGTATATTACCCGCTTTGAAACCACACAAGAAGCACTGCACAGTGTCTTTCCCACTGACAGCGAAACTTTACATCATTATGTCACTACTTTGTATTTGCAAGACTATAAAAATGTAGTTCTGTCATTGCCCGTTGGCAAGTATTAATAGAGATCCTGGTGCCCAAATCAGGCACCACTGAGGCAGCTATATTTGATACTGGTCAAATGTTTGGAGAAGGGCAGAAGAATCTCAAAAATTACACAGCTGAATATACTCGTCGATCATCGGAAAAAAAAACACACTTAATAGAGGGTCTACACATGTCAGTGTCGGACTCGGCAAAACTTATATCGCAGGTGAAAAATGTTCGCAGTAGATGAGAGAATTCGTCTGCAGCGATTCGACAGTTTCTTTCAGAACTTGACGTTGCCAATGAGGACAGCGACATCCGTAACAGCAGCACAGAACGTAGTTCTTCAGAATTCTTCTTTTTCTTCCAACTGCTCGACAGTCCGAGGAGGTCTAGGCCTCCTCATTGTCTAGGCTTCACGATCAAATTTATTTAGACACACCGCACTCGGTACGACTCCTCTGGACACGTGGTGAGGCCGACGCAGAGATATCTACCTGACAGCACACAACACTCACAAGAGACAGACATCCATGCCCCGCAGCCCCGGGCGGGATTCGAACACATAATCCCAGTAAGCAAACGGCCGCAGTCCCACACATTAGACAACGCGGCCACTGGGATTGGCCTTCAGAATTCAATCCTGATTGACCTGTGCTACTTGCATGAAGGCAGAAATTGACATTTCTCCTATTTAATTCCCGTTTTGTCACGTACTTAGCACGATTAACCATTCTAGGCCCAGCGCGTACTACTCGCATATGAACCACCTACTGTTAAAATCCAGGTAACACGCACTTTGCCCGAACAGTATACAGGATGATCCAGGAAGAAACGTCCCTACATTGGGAGGTGAAAGTATCGGTCATTGTGATGAAGAAAGTTCGTATGAACAAGTGCTCAATTCGGAATGGTTACTGGGTAGAGCTGTTTGAACCTACAAATAAAAAAGCATTTGCGAATGGTAATACAGAAACAGAAGTTACTTACTGCTAATTTAATTTTAATTTTAATTTAATGTTTAAACGACAAATTTGTTACACAGTAATGACAAATTTGTTACAGTTCACAATAAATGTTCGAAAATCTCACTGTCAACCTCAACGAGCTTTGTATATCGTGTGCGAAGACTGCGTGTTATTCGTCTGAGTTGGTCTTCACGTTTCTTTATGCACGCAGCAACATCCAAAATGCGTGCGACCAATTGGTCTTGTGTAGCCACGTTTCTTTTGTAAATTTCGCTCTTCATCCAACCCAACAAACGAAAATTTAACGGAGTTGGATTCAAACAGATTCAAACCGCTCTATTTCGGTAACCAGTCACAATTAGACACAGGTACGTATGAAGTTTCTTTTTACAATGACCGATACTACCACCACCCAAAATACTGACATTTCCTCCTGAATCATCCTGTATGTGTTCCATGTGATGACAGTAAACAGCAATTGTTTGTCTGTAGAACATTCATCGACTGACCTTTCTAATGCAAGCATATTTATTTCTCAGGAACGCAGAAAACGAATCCTTACAGGCTTAATATCCATTAGTCTTGAAAAGACCTAATTGCTAAATACTGTAATTCTAATTTGAATTCACCGATGTACAACTTATTCAAACTGCAGAAAACAAATCACTTCAACAAATGTGGACTCCTCATCCACAAATGATTTCATTGTGCTATATTTCAATTTTGCCCAGTGTTTCATGCCGTACTATACTTTACGGTTTCCGACAGAAACTGACGATACAGAGGCTTTAAAAACTTCTCCAGTACAGTATAAAATAAGATGCGTGTCAACTGCCTTTAGTCAGTGAAAGCGAATACATAATTACACATAAATCCCCCCAGCGCTTTTTCCCCCTCAGAAATTATACGAGTCCACGAGAAGTTGAAGCATTTGACACGGAAGCCAATCATAAATCATACCAATTTTTACAGTCAAAAGAACCTTAATATTTTGAAATACTGCAATAACCACGTGAAGAGCCTGTATAGGTAACGGTCACTTAAGACAGGGGGCAAAAATTAGTGAGGTACAGATGCAATAACCATTAACCTGAAAACAAACAATTTAGCCTACTTTAGGTAATAATTTTCATAACCCAATACGTTACATAATAAGAAACAAACACACGCAAATATCACTCTTCTACACAAGACACTGGATACAGAGTTATCGCCCATTTATCATAGCAGTCAGTATTCATCCCCCATGTAATTATTCCAATTATCTGTATCTAATAAGCAGCACAATGCTAGCAGTGATTATAACATGTAAGCCTCTATTAAATCACAGCAATCTGCGGACTGAATGTACGCCCACTTAAATACGGAAGTACAGAACACACTAATACAGAAAATAAATTACGTCTACGCGTTGTTGCGGGCCAACACTACGCGATACCTAACACTGGCCTGTCATTTTGGCACTTCGCCTTCTCAATATTTTCAAACCACACGTAAATATACACAAAAAATAAGACTGCATGTAGCATACCTTGTGCAATATTTATGAACATCACTTCAGTCCACCAACGTTTGTGCTGCTTTTACTACAGCCGTTAAATTTTCAAGGGAATTAATACACATTTACGAGTAGTATCCACAAACAAAAAATACAGACCTGGCCCGAAACGGATTATTTGTTTCATTTCATCAGGAGGGAGGAAACAACAGACGGTTGACACTTCGCTATGTGTAGTCCTCAACACATATGATCAGGATGTTCAAATGATTAAGGATGAGATGAACGGCACATGTGGCACGTGTGGGAGAGAATAAATGAGCATTAACGATTTTGTTGGGGAAGAACTTAAAATGACCATTTGCAAGAACTCGGTGTAGTTGAAAAAATAATACTCAAAGGATTTTAAAGGAATAAGATGAGACAGTGTAGATGGATTCAGTTGCCTCGGGATAAGGAACAGTGTCGTACTCCTGTGCAGAAGGTGAGGAAGTGAGAGAATAATATTAGAAAGGATTTAAAGGAGTAAGACGAAAGACTGTAGGTGGATTAAGTTGCTTCGGGGTAGGAAACAGTGTCGCAATGCTGTGTATAAGGTCACGAACCGCCGGGTTACATGTCAAGTAGGGAAATTTTTGACTAAGAGCGAAGTATTGGCTTCTCAAGAAGGATTTCGCTCAATGAAGTTTGTGTACAGTTGGTTAATTTGAACCCTGTGCGTTTGTTCAGTGAGTTCAAACCGAAGTACAGAATGCCATGGACGACGGACAAAACGATGAGCTGCAATTCTTCTTACAAAAACAGGGTAAGATTTCGCTCTTGATGGTAACGACGATTGTGATAACGATCACCGTCATAATTACTACAAAATGTATGATTATTGACATTCGGTTGCAGTACTTGTGGCACACATCCACATTGACATTCAGTCGCAGTACTTGTGGCACACATCCATATTGACATTCAGTCGCAGTACTTGTGGCACACACCCATATTGACATTCAGTTGCGGTACTTGTGGCACACATCCATATTGACATTCAGGTGCGGTACTTCTGGCACACATCCATATTGACATTCAGGTGCGGTACTTGTGGCACACATCCATATTGACATTCAGGTGCGGTACTTGTGGCACACATCCATATTGACATTCAGGTGCGGTACTTGTGGCACACATCAATATTGACATTCAGGTGCGGTACTTGTGGCACACACCCATATTGACATTCAGATGCGGTACTTGTGGCACACATCCATATTGACATTCAGGTGCGGTACTTGTGGCACACATCAATATTTTCATAAACATCGCAAAGGAGCCACCCTCAATACTGTTAAGGGCCCCTGACAGACCGTCCTTAAATTTCTCTTGTCAAACTTCCCAGTTCCATGCTGCAGTGTCAGTCACTTTAACAGGCTGCAGTGTGCAGTCTGGCTTCTGAAACTCATATCAACCGTTTAATACCCAATGCTATACATATTTACCACAGTTGTAATACTTCAAAAATATGAGAGAAGATCTGAACATAGCACCACTACAGAAAAGTTGATCTTCTGAACAAAGAACCATTACAGAAAAGGTGATCTCCTGAATATAGAATCATCACAGAAAGGTGATCCCCTGGACACAGAACCACTACAGATAAGGTAAAGGTAAAGGGATGCCTACACAGGCCTAAGGCCCAAGGGGGAGTAGAGGCATAGCTCTACCCTTTCGTTAGCCTCGACACTAGAAGGGAGTGGGTCGTTAGCACCACGCCCCGGCGGCTTTACCCCCACGAAAGACCCGGTATCCATTGTACAGGAGGGTGGGTAGGCGCCAGGGCCGGTCTGGACGGGTGCGGAAAATCTCGCCCCTAATGCGATTCGATCCCCGGACCGTCCAGCGCGTAGCGAGTCGCTATACCGACTACGCTATCCCGGCCCACACAGAAAAGGTAACGTCCTCAATATAAAACCACTGTAGAAAAGATTATATGGATGTAGATTCACTATAGGCCTACGTTCCACTGTTGCCCCACGAAAACGCATTTTTCGGGTTCCTGCCATCTCTATCATCCAGTTCTTCCTAATCAAATTCATCCCTTTAACACTAATGTTACATAATTCCGCTTACTGACTGCATCGCTAAATAAGACACCAAATAAGACCGTATGCCATGGGTTCACAAATCCCTGTCGCCAGGTCGCTGTGGCGACTAAATTTTGTATGGTAACGCTTAATATTTGTGGATTCTCAGCGTGGAACTTGCTTCATGCCACCCCTCTGGAGCCTAGAATTTTGAGGTGGCTCCTCGATTTCTTAACCTTTTAAAGCCTAGCGGTAACTTTACGTACCACCAGGTTTAACATTAAAAAATTCTACGTGGTGCCCACATTGCGTTTATGTGTTTTGTACGGATCTCAGAACAAACAGCAACTTTTGCCTTATAAAACATTAAGAGACTGGTTTTTATAACCGAGGTGGAGAGTGTTTACAGCGCGGTACGCACTGAGTCCTTATATAAAACAGACATGCTTCGTCTTTAAAGGGTTAAAAGTGTGTGCACACCTGCCGTACGCGATAATAAAACAGGACAAAATCTTTGGCACGAATTGGAGGCAGTAACCGGTGTGGCATCGGCCTGGTGACGAAAGGCTTATCGTTGACGTAGGCGTAAAAACCCGTTATATTTATTCTATGAAGACATTTTGTAACGACCCTTTTAATAAGATTTCTCAAGAAATAGTAGGTGGGCGCATAAAACACGGGGTTAGTGTTAAAGCCTGCCTGGGATGCGCAGTAACAACGTCGCATATGACACATGCACGAGACGCCACCCGTTCTTACGTCCCAATCCGATGTTGAGCATGACGTCGTCCGTCATTTGACCGCATCTTCCGCGTCCACGTTGCGTGTCCGACAGGTTTTAACCTCACGTACTGTAGCGCTGAGCGGCTCGTCTTAACCAAATGCGATGCATTCTCAGGCGGCGCGGCACCAGCTACCACCACATACACAGCTAAACAACAGCACACAGTTTCCAGCAGTACTTACGGCTGCGAAAAACAATGCGAATATTCAGATGGAAAGATCCCTCGTGGCACAAAAATTAATGGTAATTTGCCATGTTGTCATGACAGATATCTATCAGAGGCGAATATAATCTACCCGAAATTAGAGGGGGGGAACCACGTTTTTAGCATTTCAGTTTCACGCAATTAAGTGCTGGCTCCACTTCAGTATACGGGCTTAACCTTTTAAAGCCTAGCGGTAACTTTACATACCGCCAGGTTTAACATTAAAAAATTCTACGTGGTGCCCACATTGCGTTTATGTGTTTTGTGTGGATCTCAGAACAAACAGCAACTTTTGTCTTATAAAACATTAAGAGACTGGTTTTTATAACCGAAGTGGAGAGTGTTTACAGCGCGGTACGCACTGAGTCCTTATATAAAACAGATACGCTTCGTCTTTAAAGGGTTCAGCGCTTTTTGTAGGCGGGCCGGGCCGCCCAGGTCTCTGAAACCTCAACACATATCCTGGGTCTGCATCTTCTTTCATTATTAAATATATAATCAAATTTGCAGCTTCGGGGTTGTTGTTGAGCCAACAGCTTTCAATGACATCATTCTAGTAGCAAGAAGCAGCCATCTGAACAAGTACACCGTCGGCTCTGCTAATCTAGAACCAGTATCTTGGCGCCGGGTGCCCAGGGCTCAGCGATCCATCGATCCTAAAGTGTACATGCAAACTTATTTACGCATATCAACAAGGCCTTTAATGACGAATTCAAAATAACACTGTAATTGCGACAGCGCACTCAAAAGCCAGGAACAAACTCATTTCAAAACAACGGAATCTTTCAGGATATGTTCTGTAACAAAAGACGAAAGATTACTGTTTTCTGGAACGCTACGTAATGTCCCTATGAAATTATCGGCGTTTCAGAGAGATCTGCTGCCTCCATCTTCAGGGTAGAAGATTAAAGACTTCCCTTCCTGCTTTCTCCGAAACGTCGGTACTTATCTATCAAGCTACACGCCGTCCCGTCCCAAAAGGCCGTACAGCCGTAAGAACCTCAAACCTCACCCATTCCGGAGGTGTTTTGTACCTGCCAGATACGAGGTTTTCACAGCAGTGTTGATGAAGAGTAGTATTTTCTTGGATATGACGTCGTGCCTACTCGTAAATAGTTACAACTTAACTATGTATCTACCAGAAGACCTTGTGTCATATTTCAGAAGACACAAAACGTCACGATTTACACGCGGACAGTTAAGCAAATTTTTTAGAGTTAACTGACCATGGCCCCCCGAAGGTCCCCCCACTTTGACGTAGTGGTGGGGCTTGTGTGGTCAACTGATCCCGAGAGCTATGGTGGCGGTAGCATAGCTACTGCTAGGGCCTCCCATGCCAGACAGGTCAAAAGTGATGACCCCCCAAAAAAGAGATGCCCTGGTCCTCCAGGTTGCGGGTTGGGCGTGGGGCTGACAACCTCACCCCTTAAAAAAAAAGTATTGTTTCAAAACCTCATGACATGCCTCGGATAAGAAAAAGGAACAGAGTACGAAGACGGCTATGGCAATCAGAGAACCTGGCGTCGAGTTACTCGGCATAGAGGCGTGGAAAACTAAAGCCAAAGATAGAGAGTTCTGGAAGTAACGCGTAGAGGAGCCTAAGACTCGATATGGGCTGTAACACCATTGCAGCAGAAGCAACTGAACATGGACGGTACGTTTCACTACGTTGTTTACACCGTGCATTTTTGTTGCATCATTAACTAGAAAAGTACCAACGGTAACGCACGAATTTAATATACGTGACACGAAGTCTTTACAGTGCGCACACAGCGCCGGCCGTGCTCTATGGACATAAATTTCTGTGGAGTGATTCTCACAATGTGTACATAGCAACAAGAACTTTACCTCACCAGTGGCGTCACAGCTTTCGGTGTGAACTCCCTCTCCCTGATGATGGTTGTACATACGCCACCGAAACATGAAGTGAAAGTGATCCTCTAAAGACATTGTGTCACATATATCAAATTTGTGCATTACTGTTGGCACTTTTCTGGTTAATAATTGACGGCATAGTTATGAATCAGCTAACGCTGGGAGTCACTCTGATTGTCACGGCAGTATAACGGTATAAAAGAACACGTTAAACTGTCCATCATATGTGTTTTAAGACTTCATAAAGCCCACGTATCTTAGTCGCAATCATCAACCCCGTCCATTATTTCATACACGCGAGTGCATGACGTCTGTACGAAACGACAGAGAAGATACAGGTGAGAAGAAAAGCCATAAATCAGACTGGCATACGTAATTAGCTGAAAATAGGGGAAAAGTATATAACAAAAATGTAAAGGAACAGTCCGGCAGGTAAGACCCATTTTCGTGCGGTAATACAAATGATGCACGATGTCAAGTTCGCCAGTCTGAGTGACTGATGTGAGAACCCAGTCAGTGCTGACGGAGGAACAGAATACGCGTCAACGCAAGTACCTTCTCGCATACCATCAGACAGTTAAAGTGGCAACATTTATTATAATTTTAATAATACACACACAGTAGTTAACTTATGACGGTCTCAAATAAAAGAAATAACGACGAAAATATTCTACAGAAATAAAGACAGAAATATAGTCAGTCATACAAAAGAAAGCTTTCAAACACTAGGATCTATTTGGTATATGAACTGCTATGAAAGGAACGTACAGCACCGTGCATGTTGCATAGTTAATGTGCTAGAGTGCTGTCAAGTTGGAGAAGTATGTGTGTACGCAGCAGGCCTACTATATGGTGGTTGAAGGCCTTATACAAGAAAGGACGAAGCAAACTAAATTTAAACATGCTGATTTTAGCCTATTATTTAAAAAAATACGGCAATAAATGTCGCATGTAACATTACAAACATAACCCAGATTTCCACAAGTAATCCTCCAAATCTTCCGCAGGGTGATCAATATTTCTTTTGCATCATTTCTCCATAATATCTGTCCGTTCGGTGTGCCTGTCCAGTGCCTCCACATTTCAGATCACACTCACCGAAGGATCCTCAATTATATTCAGCGAAATAAGTTGCTCATAGCCCGCGGCTTATAGACTTGTTACACAGAAAGACCGAAAACTTTGTTGTCACTTATACTTGAAAAAGCAATGGAACATAAGTAGAGACCCTTCTCTTCTGGGAATGTTGTCCCCACTTCACCGTATTGTTAGATGTGCAATGTATAAGTACGAAACAGCAGTGTGTACTGCGTGTCTACGTACATTCTTCACTCAATGATGCTTGCAAATGCAAGCGACGCATTAAGATTGCTAACAGACTTAATATACAGTCTGTATCCGTTTCTTGATAAAACGGTTAGGCTTTGGAAGAATACATCAGAATATAAAACACAATAATACAAACATTCCCATCCAAGATGTTCGAGCGCGTTAGAGCATTAAGTTACGAATTCATAACCAAATTCCTCTATCTTTTATTTTCGAGGCAAGCCATTAAGAAGGATAAACACACACAGCTGCGACATCGCACGCAAAGAACACAAATAGGAAAGTAACCAAGCAAACAAACAAATAACCAAGAAACAAGGCTGTAGTTGGGTCCTGATACGGACAGTTAAGTTTTGTTCATCAGCGACGTCACATGCCTCTCCCTCCCTGTCTAGCAGAATGCTGGCAATTAGAACACAAGAGACGCCCGAATAGGTGTATTCCCTGATTTATTTCTGCGTCTGACGTTAAGAAATAGTACGTTACGTTCCGCTTCGTTACCAGAGTGACTGAGAAACCTCTAGAACCACATGGCTACATCAGGAACCACAAGTTACCGTCTAGAACTCTTAAGCATGAGAAACTCCGAGAACCAAATGCGAGATTTCACATTTGTCACCAGCATTATAAATCAAGTGGCTGTTCGAAGACATTACCTGCAGCAGGACACAACGACACAGATGCTGGTGTCACACTTCCTCGGGTAAGATTTTCGTACAAACGATGGGTAGCAAGTAACGCAGCAACTTCACTGATGTCTTGAGATCCCAAATCGGCACCCTTTTCTAACCATCAACTCTCCATCCAATGTTTTCTCTCCCACTGCACCTGGAATCTCTTCAGTCATCTTCCATTTTTCTCCTTCCTGGCGACTTCCATTTACGTGCTTGTTTGGACCACTTGCTGTCTACCGTTCTTTGTTCGCCCCTGTACATTTACTGTCTTTTTTAATCACTCCAAACAGAAGTTTGTAAACATATTTTTCTCTAATTATATGATTTGCAAGTTTGTATTTCCTTGATACTCTCTGTTAATCGTCTCCAAAAACCCATTTCGCCCGCATGCAAATTACTAGTTTCGTTCTCCTTCACAGTTCCGAACCACAGAGCTTAATATGTTATTCGGTACTGCATATATTACTCTTTTGTATACATTCCGTTCAATTTTCCTTATAACTCCTGTATTGCATAATTTACCATTCATTGTAGAGATTCCGTTTCTGAATTCCTAAATCGTGTCCTCCGCCCAGATTAATTTTAAAGCACAAACATCATAGTTACCGGTAACACAGATTTTTAGGAAGCCACTTCACCGAGCGACAAACCACATCCGCATTTCACAATTGATAAATGTGATGCTTTTATTAAGTGTAATGCAGACTACAAGCTTCATACTCTAGGTCTTTTCCATCTATGGCTATTACCAGTCTGTCGTCCGCACAGTGAAATAAACAGTGTTTTGCTCCCAAACCACTGAACGTATTTTAGAATTCTGAACTGCATTTTCTAGGTACTGACACAAAACATCCTTGATGCAAACACTCTGTTACTGAAAATCCTGTTCAAATTTTTCCCATATTTTCATTACTGAGGTGGAATTCTTCGTTTAAAGACCGTAACTGTTACTTACTTTATTATAGAATCCACCAAATGTTACTTCTTATTACTGATTGTCGCTAGGATCCAAAATAGTTAGACTAGAGTGACTTCTTGTGTTGTAATGTAAATACACAGTTTCACAAAAAATCCGTCGATGGTTAAAAAATTATTTGAGACGAAATACACGCTGATATGACATAATACGCCCACCTGTTCATAAGACAACTACGAAGCGTCTCAAGGAGACAAACAAACATTTTGCAGCATTTTCAAACGCTTTTCAACGCATTCACTATCGGTATTACGAACTGTTTACTACGCACGCTTAAACCGGCCATACACACCGTTTAGAATTACTAGCAGGAGAACCGTGGTGAACATTTTGCACATAGAGAGCGGCGCAAAAATCACTTGGCACTAAGAGACAACACGTCAGTTCAACTTTGTTACAAACTGCGTACATTATTAACTATTTAAATACTCGAAGTACTTTCCAACTGCAAACCTCGCAAGATGAAATCATTGTCCCTGAAGCGTTAGAAAAAAAGAGGAGGAAGAAGGACAAATCGTACATGTACAGACTTCCTGTTTTTATACATCGAGTGTCAAGTGCCTTTTGTGCCACCCTGTATATAAGTAAATCGTTAGGGACATACCCAAATAAAATTTAGCTTACCTAAGCTGACAGTTTTAAAACGACAGCTTCAAATATTATCTGTATTTTATAATCCTTGAAGATTTATAACAAACACTAGAGGTGTCACGCACCACTGTTTGCAAACCACAGTTGCTGCTTGTTCGAATAGCATTCGGGCAGAAACTAAAAAACATTTATGAAGCCGAGACGTGGAACTCCAAGTCAGGCAGCAAGGAACGTTTCTTCACGGATCCCTGAACAACTTAATAAAGCATAATTTTAAAAAAATACGGAAAATTAAATAAAGATTCCTTTGACAACTGAAACAACTTCATAATTACTCTTCAATGGCGTAGAAACAGCCTCCGATTCGAGAATGTGTGTCACGGAAGAAAGATTCTTTTGAACAAACGGAAAAAAAATTGGAGTTAATACCCTCACGTAACGTTATACGCTATTTCTTTGCAACTCGACAGCTCAGTTCATTTAACAAAACAAAACATCCGGATACAGTAGAATGCGAAGTACAGCAACACTGTTGATGGTCTATGAAATCAGGACCACAATTCCCAAAGAAATTATGGTAGGCCTACAGAACTGTTCACTGTTATGGTTATCTTGTTTCAAAATTAAGTTTTTCACTTCTGTTTTGGGCGAAGATTTTGGCAAACCGGATGACAGCTCGTCTGACAGACTTAGCCTGTATCCAGCAATATCAGTGAGGGAGAAAGAAACATTTCACCAGTTAAGAACAAAGAAAGGAAGACAACTTCAATGCTATAATCTCGAATATACTAGCACTGTACTGAACCAGAAAGGAATCACAAATAACAGATCTACCTACGAAGGGCGGTACGAAAGTAAGGCCTCTTATTTTTTCCTCAGAAACTATACCTACAATTATAATGAAATTTACATACATCTAGGAACCCCTTTACGAAGTTGAGGTTATTTTTCCATAAAGTTTCCGTGAGTATCTACACACTTCTTGCACCTTTGTATGCAACGCTGTTCGTCGGTCGCGTTAACACTCACTGCTGAAGCATCGGAGCTCTTCACACACACGTGTTTCAGCTCGTCATCTTTCGCAAAACGGTGTCCTCGGAATGCATCCTTCAGGGCACCAAAAAGATGTACGTCCGAGGGTGCTAAATTGGGGCTGTGGGAAAACTTTGTGCCTGCTAATAGGCTATTTGTGGAAAATTAGACGACGGACAAAGTTCAAAAGCTAAGTAATCCTAAGTAAGGCAAAAATATTTCCCATGAATTAGAGTTATTTTAAGTACTGTCCGGGCAGCAAGTTAAGTCTTGCTTCCTTTTTGCAAAGGTGGGAAGTAAATGCCGTTTCATATACTGTGCACGTGAAACTTAAGTCACTTCTCAGTGTTTCATAGACCGCACATATAAAACCCTCAGTATTCATTTCCTAACTTCAAAAAGCAGTTTTCATGATATGTAAATTTCCAAATGTTGATTCAATAGACCAAAAAAAAAAAACCTTGTCGGCACTCGCATCCGTCTACTGTTGATATAAAAATTATGGTTAATTTCCTAAATAACCTTTTCCCCATGTCTTGCTGGCTTGAGTGGACGGCGGTTGTCGTCAACTCGACACCCAAACATACGCTTGCATCGAATACTCTCAGATTTTATGGATGTTGGAATATGCAAGTGATCACGGCGCTTATGAACAACAGTAATCAAACTCCAGATCCGTCAGGCACGTAAGGTTTTAGTAACGGTTAATTTTACCGCGGCAAGGCTCGACTTCCACCTTACACCTGCGCAGGGCCACAGGCGTCGGAAGGGGCAACAGAATAAAACCCGGTTAATAAGTGATCTTACAAAAACAGCATGCGTATGTAGCCTAATATGACACGCAAAACACAAAATTCCTTTAAACGTGCAAATAAATCTCAGGCTTCATTAAGTTGATCAATTAATCATATGGACTGGCCTTATTTCGCCGGAGCTCCTCTGGCGGCCGATGAGGAAGGTGTGAGCGCGGTCCTGCATCTGCTGGGCCCACGGCGGTTTGATCCACACCAAATTGCTGAAGTGACCAGCATAGGCAGCGGGCATCATCCAGTTTTCGATACTCACTCGACTGTAACAGAACAGCCAGCAAAATTAATGAACTGAAACGAATTCTGTCTCGCCAAATTATGAATGGTACGTGAAATGACTGCAGGTGGTAATAATATTGCGAACACGAAAGACGCGATGTAACGACAAATTATGTCATACAAAGTGTAGTCTTTAGATTTAATATGATCTATCTCGTTGTGCGTTTAGAATGAAACGAACTAGGCCTACAATCTGTGTGCCCTTCAACACAACCTGTACACACACAAAGGGATGGATCATACTAAATTTGCTGATAGGAATCAAACTATTGCCATCAATAAATATAGGGACTTGAAGTGCAAGGTTTAGAGTGTAATGCGGATACATATTTTAACAAACAATGCTTAGAACAGGGGCTAGTTCCAAATTATGCAAAATTTGGTAATAAAACATCCAAACACATTCACAAAAATTCATAAATATCGGATAAACAAGGAAATAAAATTTCTCCATATGAAGAAAGATAAACAAAACGTAGAATTATAACACATTAATATCAAAGCTGCTAACGAATGGGGTAAACTATTGTTTCTTACTGAAAAATACAGGTTGTGTTGAATGGAACATATACAGTAATTTGTTTCATTGTAGTCGTTATTGCAAAATATTTTACACAAGGGCTTGCAAAAGCCTTTGAACCTTTTAATATGTGCCTATCTACATCGAATCCAATGCCAGAGTCTGTATTGGCAAGTAAAGTAAGTAATTAAGTATTAATTATAAAATATTTTTAAGTTTAAACAGGCCAAAAAGAGTGACTTTTCTTAGACTGCTTGACATTTAACTATTTATCAGCCAACATGGCATAACATTGCAGAAGATGTGAATGTTCGGAAGAGAGCTCACTGACGAAATGGAAAAGGATTTATTGAAACAGTAATATTTATTTGAAATAACTACAGTCAGTTCTGCTATAACGCGATAGTTGCGTTCTTGTGAGACATCGGGCTGTAGAAAATCCCGTAACAAAAGTACAGTCAGATCAGAAAAAACTTGGCCCGTCATCCAAACTTACATCTTCACACTCGTCGCTGAAATCGCGTAATAGCCAACACGTGTACGCGAAAGTTCGCGTTACACAAAGAGCATTCACCTATTCATCAATAGCGTTATAGCGAATTCGCGTTAACGAAACAAGCGTAATAGCAAACTGACTGTATTACCAAATTTGCTACGAGAACTGCAAGAAATCTTACAGTTTCTGTCACGAGATCCGTCCCCAGAATCGAAACAACATCCAAATAGGAAGCAGAGGCACCTACTATCCTACTTAGAAGTTAGGTTGTAATTTTTTGCCTGTGCAGAAACAGTCCAATTGGGGCCTAGGCCGCCTCAAAGTTCAAGTTTCTAGATTACACACACGGTTAGACTCCTCTAAACGAGTGATCAGCTCGTCGCAGAGGCCGCTACCTACAAAACACACAACATACACCAGAGACGAAAATGCATGCCCCCAGAGGAATTTGAACCCATGACCCCAGCAATCGAACGGCTGGACACCTACGCCTTAGACCGCAAGGCAATTGGAACGGGTTTTAAATTATTACTGCATACAATTCAAAGCAACACTTTTGTAACGGGGAAGTTACTTCATAAACACACTTTTCATCAAAATATTTAACTCAGAATATTACAAGTTTTTACCTATCGCAGAAAGACCCTAACACCCCCCGCTAAAACAAACCAATTACGTAAGCTTAGTGTACCCAGGTGACCGAAGCTCTTTGCTTGAACCTCCTCGGACATCCTCTTCACAGTTCCCGCATCTTTTGAGGCTAATATCACGTTTCAATACGATCGCAGCATAAGTCAATTTCATCGCATTCAGTCCTCTAATTTTAGAGATGTTACAGTGAAGACAAAAGCCAGACTACGTCAGATCTGCGCAGTACCGAGTCAAGTAGTTGGATAAAATTGGACTACAGAGACAAGTACACGCCGGTCACAACAGCCATGCTGACTAGGATGCGTACTGTTTTGACCGCTCAGGCATTGGACCAATGGGCTCGATTATCATTCGGAACATGGCGTTACTTCGCGTTCTTTTAACCACTGTGTTGTCCTCAGTACTCACGGCTCTTTTGGTGAGCATATCCACCGTTCAAAGAGTCATACCAAAGGTATGAGTTTGCAGGCTTCCGCCGCCATGTAGAAGAGGTCTTCGCTGTCTTGGCGTTTTAAGCAGTGTATGTTGCTAGCTGGTTACCAACATTTCGGGATAATACATCGATCCCATCTTCAAAGGCCAAGCAGTCCAATAATGACTACTTGATTCTTCAAGATTGGACCAATATGTTTTACCGAAATGTCGGCAATCAACTATCAACCTATACCGCGTAATATCCCAGGCGAGCGAATGCGTGACTTTTAAGAACTGCTGTATGACGCAAAATACTAACGCTACAGTAAAATGTTTATTAAATCCTCCTACAAACACCATTCTGGACTTACGTGTGCCCAATTTTGAATCAGTCTGCAGACATCGCTTTTGCTTATGGGAATAGTTATGCGTGTATCAAACGTGCATGTTCACGTTTCCGCGAGACATGTTATAATTCGGCTATGTGCTCGAATAATGTATGATGACAGGATTTGATTATTGTAGCACTTGTCATGTTCGGGTATGAAGATGCGATATGAAAAGGTCTTCATATTGATCCTACTACCATTCAATTACCGTTAGGACAGTCACCACCGAATTCGTTCTAACAACCTGTACATCAGCAGCAGATTAATGAATTTGAGTAGTGTTTAAATTATTGCACTAAATAATTAATATACAAGCTTCAGTATTGGTCCGTCATAAGGAATCACACACGTACAAGTTCCACTGGAATTAATAAAGTTTACCACAATACAGGCCTATTAAACAGCCATTTACGTTTTGTTAAAAATGTCATGTGTTAACACCCACCTTCTCATCTGCGGAAGGAAACATAACCATTTCCCGAAACGTCGTGTTCTGTTCGGAATACCAGACAAAAGACGAACTCTAGATACCAAGTACAAGAAATCCCAAAAACATAAATAAATAAATAAATAAACTATTGCAAATTTTTCGAAAATGGGTAGTAAGGGTCTTTTGCTCCCCTACGTTGAGTGTACAGTAACTGTCGTGTGTTACGGTCGGGCAACACAAATGTTACACATGCAATACCAGGCGCACGCATGGTCTATTCTTTTTCCACCCGAGAGAAAACATACATGACCCCTTGCCCGTCCTCTGCTTCTCACCCAGGAAGCTCATTATGTCTGTAGGTCTATACATTCATATTCCATCTCTCTCTTGGGGGAGCAGGCCTCAGAACGAGCCAATCAAAAATAAGATTAGTTTTTTTTCGTAATTATGTTTCCCCCCTCCCCCTCACTGTAATAAGTACTAACATTATTCAATATTTTTAAGCATGATAATAGTCTCCCTTGTAAAATTCGTCCGCCATTTACTTCTGTCGCAAAGCCGAATTAACCAATCAATATAATATAGTTCCTGTTACAATTTGTGTGCAACAGCAAGAAATTTTTCCACAAACAGTGACAGGAAGGCGCGCTAAAGACAGCAGGAGAGAAATGTCTTCTATTCAGAAAGACAAACAATGTGTTATATTTCCTTTCCATTCAATTTTCAAACACGTTTTCCTCAAAAATAAGCATAAAGTGTATTATATATACGCCAGTGACGGATTCACGAGTCAAGATACCTGTAATGTGTACAACTCGAACCTGGCACGTAGCCTACATGTTTCGAATACTGACCGGGGGACCGGAAATCCGCAACATTTCGCAGTCCCACAACTGGCCAAACAATATCTGCAAACCACCGACCGCCGCTTTTTTTTTTCAAGATCTATATCACACTTAAACTTCTACAAGACGTAATCTCTGCAGCAAATTCAGTATCAGTAAGCTCGCTGCACAGTGGGCCTATACAGCGTGCCTGGATAAACTGAGTTAAACGCATTAAGCTGCAGCTCTAAATGTTACCTGCACGAGATCCTCTTTCACAAAATTCTACACGGTGGAAGTGACTTTCCTCAGTCTGTCCGTTTGTGCATTTAATCTACAAAACCATACAAAAAAAATTTAAGTTTCATATTGAAGAGGCCACCTTACTAGTAGGGGCAGCGATGGCACAGTTGGTTGAGGCACTGCGCTACAAACGGGCAGGTCGCGGTTTCGATTCCCGATTATGTCAGTGGATTTTTTCATTGGCACAATCCTGTCGATCGCACTATCGCCCTGGGGTCGACTCAGCCTATAACAGAAATGAGTACCAGGAATATTTCCTGAGGGGTAAACGCGGCCGGTGCGTATGGCTGACAACCTTACCACCTTCATGTGCCGACTGTCTAGAAATCTTGGAGCCTCGACCTCCTGGAAACCTCTGGGCCTGTCCAGGCCTGTAATGGGACTGCTTTACCTTTACCTTAATAGTCATCGGCAAAATGAAGCCTTTGCATGTAGTGACTGTACAATGACATCAGAAGTGGCCAAATTACTTTGTTTAATTTTGTGCTTTAAAATACGATATGACTTCTTTGTTGTTACAGATTTATGTTGTGGTGTTTACTCCGAGAAATAATTTGTGCGAAAAAGAGAAAAGGAACTCATAAATATCTGATGAAAGCCTTCCGCTTCTGGAGTAACTGAATAATCCGTAGGTTATGTAACGACACTCTTTCAGATGTAGAAGCTGCAAATTTACAGACCGCAGATTGTTAAGAAGAGGGAAATACAGAAGCTCATGGAGGAAACAAGGTATGGTATATGTGAAGCTACTGTATCAGTGACATAGTGAACAATCTACCAGGCCCGTAGCCAGACCATGAACACAGTGGCTGCAGCACTTTCCTATAAGGGTGTACAAACGTAGGCAAGCTACCCTTGTACGGGCCTGGACAGGCCCTGAGGGTCCCAGGAGGTTGAGGCTCCCACACTTCAAGACAATCGGCACATGAAGGTGGTAAGATTGTCACTCCTACGCACCGGCCGCTTCAACCTCCTCCCAGAAACATTCCTGGTACTCACTTCTGTTAGAGGCTACCGACCCCAGGACGGGTGCATATACGTACATACCTTTATATACGTAATTCCCTATTATGCATATACCGTATATATATAAACACATTAAGTATGCATAAGCGTAAATAGCATCTTTGTCAGGACCAGGAAATCAGCATTTCAACTACATAATGCGCTCTGTAACATTGCACAAAACATCTTGCATTTACATACGTTTTTGAAAATGAGTTCATTTCCAACTACGGCGGTTGAAAAGAGGCAACACGTGGATCCAGTAGGATGTCGCACGTATTTAGAGGGCTAATCAGCATATTTTTTCTTCGATATTTTGAAAATTTCTAGTGGGTGCATCCCCCTGGCTATGGGCCTGCAATCTAGTAAAATGTAAAAAATTCGGCACAGTCAATTTCTGGGTCAGGTACCAGGTGAATATATGCCAACGGCTTACAGTTATTCTCTCTAACCTGCTGACATAACGGGGACCATACAGAAATTAAATTCTCATCTCCCTCATGCGTGGTACATATCCCACCCAATTAATGTTGTGTTTATTGCATTAATGGTATTTCACGTTTGCTACAGTAGGAACTAAGAAATTTCTCGTTTCGTAATTTTTATTCATAACTCTGCCACTTCTTTCTTATATGTCCAAATGTTTTAAGCACATGCATTTTTTTCCTCAACCAGCATTCATCTGCCTGTCTTGCAGGTTTGCGCTTTAAGCAAGTCGCGTTTTGTACCGGCGGCTAGAGAAAGCTGACAGAGCAAGAAGGCGGCAGGATGTAATGCAAGGGAATGCAAATGGCCCACAACAGACAAAACGTGACCGCAGAGGTTGACACGCGTGCAGACTGGAGACACTGGATGGCACGTATCCATCATGCTACCTAGCAACGTGTACATCACTACAGTACAAATGCTGTGGCTTCAAAGTCTAATACCGCGGTTACATGTTTGCATTCTTGATAGACAGGGGTCTTATGTTAGACAGCCCAAGTCGTAGGAGTCTTAAGGAATACGCAATAAACTGGCTCTCTTTCAAGCCATTTGAAAAGTCAGTGCATCTTCACAGTGAATCACATACTTTTCGGCTTATGACTCGGAGTGCTGCGTCATAAATACGTTGTACTCTCACTGAATTTGTGCTGCATTCATTAAAATGTACCTTAACGATACCACTGTAAAGACCATGTAAGTCAGTATCTCTGTGATGGATTTCTACGGGGACTTTTTTTATGGCTCGAAAGCCCTAGTCGGCCTAGGCCTCCGAAGTATCGAGTCTTCGTTATCACAGTCAATGACACACACACGCGCGCACGCACACGCACACTCGGTAGGACTCATCTGGACGAGTGATCAGCCCGTCGCAGAGACCTTTACCTGACAATATACGACATTCACAAGAAACAGACTTTTATGCCAACATGAATCTTCCGGTTCCATAAAAGGCAGAGAATTTATTGTCCGGTTGGGCAACATCGCGAAAAAGGATGCACTGTAGAGCCAGACTGTAATGCTAGTGAAACGTTCCTTTTGCAAAATTATTTATTTCTTATCATTTGTTTCCTTATTTTTTCTTTTCTTACAGTCCTCCTGTCTGTGCTCCTTTCCTACCTCCGACGTTTCCTGGTTTCTTTCTAATTCCTTTTCCCTCTTTCTTTCTTTCTTTCTTTCTTTCTTTCTTTCTTTCTTTCTTTCTTGCTTTCTTTATNCTTTCTTTCTTTCTTTCTTTCTTTCTTTCTTTCTTTCTTTCTTTCTTGCTTTCTTTATTTCTTGCTTTCTTTATTTCTTTCTGACTCAGTTTTTTAACTCGAATGATGTCGGAACGCCATATTTCAGCAGGTTATGACTATCAAACGACATATAACTTTGCTATGCTAATGGAAAATCTAAAGTGAAAAATAGAAGTGTTAAGGCGATGGACAACAGCAAGGAAAGAAACTCCGCGAGATGAGACTTGCTTATGCTATTTATGTATTAAAGTATCAGTAAGTACAGAGATAATATTATCCTTTCACACCGTATATACTCTGCAACTCAATCGCTAAGCATTTGGCCACGACAACAAAAAATAAAAACTGTAAAAAATAAACCAAAAATATATAAGACTAACTTAAAACGTCCATTTTAATTTGTAGCAGAGAGCAACTCTTAAAATCCCAGTGTGATCCACTCCAGTTAAGTCAAAGTAATGATAAGTTTTTCACATAACCCAATTCCAAGTGCTGACAAAAAAAAGAAGACGCCAATCAA
Organism: Coptotermes formosanus; assembly: GCA_013340265.1. Lineage (NCBI taxonomy): Eukaryota > Metazoa > Arthropoda > Insecta > Blattodea > Rhinotermitidae > Coptotermes > Coptotermes formosanus. The sequence goes on from BLKM01008216.1 coordinate 928,997, forward strand.
ATTACGTCAGGTCTACACACTTAGCAGGCCGCGAGATGCCGCCGACTAGCTGACGACACAACGTAACAAACACAACTGGTGAACTGTTTTACTGTACTATTTTCTTTTTTTTTTTAGGTTGAAATATGGTTACTGAACAAAAGCGTGGAAGTTTTGACATGTTTACTAAATGCTGCCATGAGGCCAAATACGGACACGTCTCTCCAACCCGGCACAACCATAATTTGACCTTTGCCAGTTGCCCCTGCAACTTTCCACAATCAGTGTTGAAGGTTTATATAAAATTGTGCTTTCCGGCTTTGATGTCTTGTATGTTTTATATTTTATTATGAAATAAACTTCTGTTTCCTTTATATAAAAATGAGTTTCCACACAAGGAAACCCTGCTTGTCGTTTTTAGTTTCTGTGCTCTTTTAAGAAACTGTTCAGGTGTTGTACTAAAAACACAACAGACTGACATACATACATACATTCCCACATAATACATGCATACATACATTCATACATACATACATACATACCTACATAATACATACATATATAATACATGCATACATACATACATACATACATACATAATACATGCATACATACATACATACACACATACACATACATACATACATACATACACACACACACATACACACACTACATACATACATACATACATACATACATACATACATACATACACACATACATACATACACACACACATACATACATACATACATACATACATACATACATACATACACACACACATACATACATACACACACACATACACACATACATAATACATACATACATACATACATACATACATACATAGCCCACTGGCCCAACAAATCTCTTTTAATTGCCCACAACGGTTCACTAAGAATATTATTTGAATAATCTTGATCTACGCAAACGACTGACTGCAACCCTCTACATTAATACTGTCATCGAAACAGACTGAAACATTTCACTTCATATCATCCATACAAACTGAAACAAAAATTGCCCATTCACTAAGATGCCACTCAAGCATGTTTAAAAATAGAGTTCTCAACACGCCATCATTTTAATTATTTTTTTAAATTGCGTTTTGACATTTAATAGCACCGAAATGACGAATCCAGACTGCACTTACTATGAGATCAACAATTTACGGAATCATAGTCAGCACCTGAAACACTGCACTATGTCACTTAGTTTCTAAACACCTTCTTCTGTATATGGTGGAACAAGTTCGGAGACAGGAATAAAGTTTTAATTTTCTCCTATAAGAATACTATTCAAAGCCGTCAGTTTCCTACTTCATTGTTCATAGACCCACAAATGATCTAGGATCCCTTCTGGAGTAAACTAAAAGAATCAAAAAACCTCTAACAAATGGACGGAGATTTTACACACAACAAATAACAGCCACCTTAATACTGTCTTCCCGTCGTCATCTCAGTCTTAGAAGCGGCCAATTTTAGAGCCAGAATTCAGTACGCAGCTCTTGTTTCACAATCCCAACCTACTGCATTTTACTACACTGAAAATACTAAGTGACCTACAGGCATGTGGCCTACACTATGAAGTCTATCCTAGACTGATATGTCATCCTTCTTAGGTAGGATATTTCTCAACGGTGTTTTGTTTTCAAAGACACACAGCTTAAATTCTTTCGATGAAGTAGTATCGGACAGTAACGGCAACAGCATTCACTATAGCACAAATACTTATTAACACAATCGATAAAGCTCCATATTTCGGCTAATTGTAAATCACTACCAGGCTATAACTAATTAAAAAGTAATATATTACATGCGCAATACAATCACATTGCCAGGTAAAAAAAATTGAGTTCAACTTGTTACACAAGGAACACAATATTCTAAGCTGCTTGGCTTAATGTGGCTGCGTGTCCCTTTGGTAATTTCATGGTTAAAATGTGTTGAAATTAAATTAAATTTAATTCAATTTAAGTACTTCTAGATGTAGTGTGGTAATTAAGTTGTGCGTGAAAAATTATGATCCATAAGATTGTTCTGCATATGAAGTATCGGTCTTGCGCACAAGACATCCTTTATTATCAAGCTCACCCTTGGCATTTATGATGGCATATAACCTGTAATATACATATCGATGTTATGCGGATGATGTACTGGTATGGCCTTATTAAATAAAACAGACTTACTTGCGTAAGGTGTCCCTTATATAAGGCACTTTCACTTTCACCGCTGTATGGTTTATTAATCGTAAACGGAGGTCTGAGAGTATACGTAGGCCTTCCCGTGTGTTTGGTTGCCAACTGTAGCAATCAGGTTGTTTTCTACACGAACAGTACCTCCAGACACGCGCAATAGAGTTTTATAGTATCGTCTCAAGAACTGTATCAGAACGTACAGTAAACTTATCATTTAATTGCTTGTTATTGGTAGTCTCTTTATAGATGTAAAACCTTTACAAATTGCTCGTAAGGCGTTCTTTGTTCCTTGTATCATGGCCATAACATCTTCAATTTTACCAGAAGTATGAGAATTATGTAAGGCACGTTGGGCACACTTGGACGCCGTACTCCTCGTTTTGATGGAATGCAAATGTTCTTTACATCGCACGGCGAAACTTCTACCAGTTTGTCCGGTGTACTTTTTTCCCACGCTCTTGGCAAGTTAACTGGTGCACTACACTGGCGTTATATTTGTTGCCACTTTGTGTTTTTGTTCTCAAGTTGTGCCCTAGTAGATTATTAGCTCTATATGCAATTGTTATATTAGATCTGCCAAAGATTCGTAATATATGTTGTATCATTGCCTATGTAAATAAAGGCCACTGTTTATTGTAATTACTGTCATTGTTGTCCACAGTACGTAATATTGTTTTTTGTTCATTACCTATTCCTTGGTCTAATATGTCTGTTATGGGAAAAAACACTGTTTTAAAACACGTTTAATATTGTTATCCATCTCGTGTTTCGGATTCGTTAGACGGGTACGTGTCGAGACGGTTCACCAAGTACCTCAGAGCGGCTTGTTTTTGTTGCAAAGGATTGCAGGAGTCCTTAGGAATTACATTGTCTATAGTAGTGGGTTGCCTACGTATATGTACAGAGTAAAGTAACTCATTATTGTTCATCGTTATTGTGAGACGTAAGAAGTTTATACTTAAATTAGACCCAAATTTGTGAAAATGGAAGTTCCTTACATAAGGATAAACCTTATACAATTAAGTCACTTTTAGTTTATAAGGTCAGCTTCGTTCAAATTACTATTTAAATGTCACTATACCATCCAAACAACATCTGTAATTATATTACAGATTAAATACCATCATAAATAGCAAGCGCCAATATAACAACATACAACACCGCCTACACAATACTGACTTTCCACAGCTATAATAATTTTACGGGTCGTAATGACTATACTATATCTAAATACATTTAATTTTAATTTTAACGTCAGCATATTTTAATCATGAAATAACCAAAGAGACACACAGCTACACTAAGCCATCCTGCTTAGAACACTACGTATGTACATTACGTAACAAATTGAGGTCCATCATGACTTTATCTGACAATGTAATTTTACTGTACATGCTGCAGGTTACTTTTCAATTACTCATAGCTTGAGGATGGCGTCTTATTGGCCGAAACATGTAGCTCTAGCAATAGTGTTAATAAATATTGGTGCTAGACTGAATACTGAATACTAGGCACAACGGGATGAACAATTTAAAGTATTTAAATGTGTATAACTCATTTATGTATCCGTAACCTGATCCCTGGTGATTTGCACGTCAATAAAAACAATCGTGTGATTAAACGTTATTGCACATGTCGCTAAATATTCTCTTTGATAAAACAATTTAAGAAGTCCGATATGAATTCGGTGTAAAGGCGTGTGAATTCCACAGTGAATGAATGAGCTGGACTCAGCGGTTCACTGAAATAGATTGCAGTGTGGTCTCAAACTGAGATCTTCAACGTACGTGTTACAACACACTGGCAACGAAGAGCCGACGCCACACACACACACACACACACACACACACACACACACACACACACATGCACAACTTCATTAACACTCAGGCACAAGGACTCGCAGACTTTGAAGCTTTTAAAACTCATCAATCTACCCAGCTGACCAAAATGCATATGCCTTGCTATTACTACGATCATAAAACACACAGGTGCACAAATGCCAGGCTAAAGGTCGGCCGGGCAACTAAATTTTGTACGGTGGCCGCTGATTGTCAGTACGGAACTGGCTTCATGTCATCCTCCTGGCGCCCACGATTTTGAGATTGCTCCTATTTTTTTGGAAAAATTTTGCACCCTTGATTTAACACGTGGAACATCCTGTACAATCAACTCGTGCCCGTTTGTTAGCAGTTCGAAGGTCGTTCCCCAGTATTTTAGAACTGGAACTCTATTTTACTTCGAAGTCCGCCAGACTAATTAAACCACATTGAATACTACCACCCAATTAGTTGCACCCCAACCCCAAAGCATGCGTATGTTGTTTTTACATCCACTTAACAATATTTGTATTGAGTTTCTTCCAACGGAATACCAATCCTACTTTAAAATAGCGTAAAAATAAAGAGGTAAAGATATTCTGTTTTCATTACCCAACCAGTTATATTACTTCCCTTTATAATTCAAAATATTATAATCAACGATTTTAAAAACAGAAATAAAAACACATTTTCCTTAGAAATCATTTCTTCCGTGGCGATGATAAACTCGGGAAGAGTAGCAGCGAACATGCGAAGGTGCAGCGGCTGGCTAGAGGTAGTTAAGTATTAATGATACCTAAATGTATGCCATAACGATGCCTTGTATCAGAGAGGGAAACCAGTAGCTGCAGAGGTACTATTCAGACAAATAGCTTCAAGCGAACGCATGAAATATGTAAATAGCTTCCACTTTCCACTACAAGTCAAACAGCAATGAAGTCCTTCTATATCACTCACGTTCATCGTCTGTTAAGAAGAGGTCAACAAAAAGAATCTAGTTGGCTGATCTGGCAGGTAGCTGGTATCAATTCAGAACGACGTTAAGTTGAAGTTCTTAGCATTTTGCTTTCTTCCAATCAACATACCCGACCTCCCAGACACTAGTGAACAACATGACACGGACTGCATTCTGACAATTACTAGAAGTGTGAACTGGTTGTGAAATCGGTTAATCACACGTGCAGATCATGCAGCTTCAGGAAGGTTAGACGTTGTTGGTGGTGAAGAGGGACGGAAACGGTCGTGCACTACTTTGTGTAGCTAACACTTCATGAACCGAACACGAGTTTCGAATACAAAAAAGGTAACAAGAGATAGCGAACAAGCCAAGCTTAATTGAATCCATGGGCTCTACAAAGACTAACTAACTCCATGGAGCAGAGGCCTTCTTGAAAAGCTAACAGGTCCTCAGCCAGTCAAGAAGTTCTCCGCATGTTGTGGAACTCGAAGGTTCATTACCGAATTTACAACACCCCGCCACCTGTCCCTATCCTGAGCCAGCTCAATCCAGTCCATGCCCCCATCCCACTTCTTGAAGATCCATTTTGATATTATCCTCCCATCTACGTCTGGGTCTCCCAAGTGGCCTCCTTCCCTCTGGTCTCCCTACCAAAATCCTGTACGCATCTCTCTCCTCCCCCATACGTGCCACATGCCCCGCACATCTCATTCTTCTCGATTTGATCACCCGGACTATATCTAGTGATGAGTACAGATCTATACAAAGAATATTAGGAAAACTTTAAATGATCCATAACAAAGCATGAAACAGATATGGTGACTAAAACCAACAAATTCACACGAGTTTATGAAAATATGTTACAAACGTAGTAATACCTACTACATGTTTCGGCCACTAATGTGGCCATCCTCAGGCAGACGAGTAACGAAGAATACGTACATTATGTCACAAAAGTTTTTGAACCAATACACATGAAAAATATTGAATATTAAAATTACATGATTTAAAATATGTATTACAGTTTTAACTATACTTATTCTTCGTAACGCACCTCCCTGAGGATGGCCACATGAACTATCGAAACATGTAGCAGGTATTACTACGTTTACAACTTGTGTGCATCTGTTGGTTCTAGTCACCACATCTAACACTTGGAGAATTATAACTTTTTAGACAGCCCTAATTTGCTGCAAGTTTTATTTTTCCCGGAGGTTAACTGCAAAAGAGAAAATTGTCAAAATAAGGAAACAAGCATTATATTGCAGTACTAACAAAGTTAAAACAGGAATGGTCATAACTCAGACCTGGTTCTGTTAGTGAAAGAACGATTGGTGTTCTGTTTAACGGTTATTAAATGCCAATATACATATAGGGACAAGTGAAAACATGTGCAGCATTGATATAGTGATACTGACAGGAAAATCGAAATATTCGACGAAAAGCCCTCCCCAGTGTCACTCTGTCTGCCACAAATCCCACACAAGGTGACCTGGGATCCAACCCAGGCCTCCGCAGTGAGAAGCCGGCTACTAGCTGCCTAACTCATAGATTGGCCAGACTCTACCCTTGTTCTCTCGTCTCCACATCTGAATACCTCTACACGTATCAATAATTATTGATTATTATTACTGATTATTAATTATAATTAAAACCATTGTGCCTACGTCATGACCATAGGCCGTACATTCTACAGTTCTTTTTAAAATAAACATGTCTGTTTTTAATGATAGAAATGATCTACACCTGCTCAGTGCTTTCAGAAACAACCAGAGGCAATCACACAGACAGACAGCGGTATAATTAAGCATTTAAGACTTACGTACCGCATTCGACACAAAGAATCTACAACTACACATAGCTCAGGGACATCTACAGACACCTGCAAACAAGACGTTGGATTAAACAGGTCACTTGTTACACGCAGGGTGTGAAATCATGAAAGCCGGAGCGTACTTCGAATACGCGTAAAACATTAAAAGTATTATTTATAACAGCCTAATAACGAATGCGTTCCCGAAAGCGTAAGATTTCGACCTTTAAAGATTAAATTAAACATTAATGAACATTATTTTCATGTACGTTAAGACATAAGAGCGGTACATACCCCTAATTATGCAGAACAAAGAAAAAACATAATAAATAAATACAAAACCCAAACATTACCAGCTGTATGTAAATTCAAAACTAATAAACTGAAAATATGACTTGGGTCTCGCTTAGGGTGGCTGGCTTTATGAATCCCGTATATTCCTTTCGTTATTTACACGTAAATAGCGAGCGAAGATTTAGAAATCCTGTACATCCCTTTATAAAATAAATTTAATCTAAACAAGGGTCTGAGATCTGAAGAAACAGTCAGCCAGAAAAACAACTATTACTTGCACGTTCGATAGACCCATTTTAGAGTGTGTGTCCCCCTACTAAAAATGAACCGAGTTTTTAAACAGATTAACCGTCTCGTGCTAAACGGCAAGGAATTGCATTTCACAACACAATGAACGGATAAAAAGTAGCTTTTATTTTTCAATGCAAGTGAAATATTTGAGAGCGGTCTATTACAGACAAGTTATAACAAATTACATCACAGCCTTATATGTCTATTAAAGCAGACAGTAAATAATATGTAGCATCAACTTAATACAACAAAGTGTCTTAATACGGTCGCATGACATGCGCAGACGGAAGGTCTAAATGCCGCATGGTGCTGAATAGCTGACTACTCTGTACGTCCTCTGAGCACTGTGATGCACTGCACAGCAGTACAACAGCTCACACTCTTAACTTATCTATTTCTTCAATCTCCATCAACATTACCCCCTACTTCTTCTTCTCTTCTCCTCCTCTTCCTTGTTCTTGTTTTTCGAAATGCAATTGCAAATCCCCACTTCAGTTCCTTCAATGGCTGCCGTATGCCTGACGGAGTTCAGTTCCGCGAGGCGAATGTTTGAACAGCAGCTTATGAACACGTCACGAACGCTTCACTATGGACAATGCCTTGTGATGTTATCATTTTGGTTCTACGTATTGAGAAATGCTTCGCATCATCCAGGGAAAATGAACTGGGTCGGAACCTTTCCATTCAAGCTCCCCTATCGCAACTCTGAATTAATAACAGATTACTCGAATATTACGCGCTTCTTTACTCACTTTGAAAGTTTCTTCGACGGAATTCAAAATAACGAATTTTTATATACCTCGTTAACTTCCTGGTTTTCCTTCATGTGACAGAGTAGCCTGTTCCGATCTCATTCATCAATTCACCTTTCCACAGAGACTCAGTGTCTCCTCGTCATCTAATTTCATACAATAACTTAACTTCACATACCACATTGTCATTCATTCGTTGTACGTCGTCCAGCTTGTTGTGTCTCCATGTATTTGTGTTTCTGAGGATCCACGTTTGTTGGATATGATGCCGTGTCGACTGGTACGCAGGCAACTGTAAGTCCTTGCCAGTCAACACGGTGTCACGTCCCAGACGGCTTTAGTTTTCAGGAACAGCGCTCTAAGAAACTCACATCTCGTGATTGAGTTTCGTTCCATCCATAGGCGTAACTTGGGAGGCCGGGGGGGGGGGGGGGGCAAATGCCCACCCCCAAGATTTTTTATACCTAAGAATAGTTTTTTGGCACTGAATTGAAGAGGGGCAAATAAAAAATTGGTGTGAGAGTGGAGGGAAAGTGACGTATGTGTATGAAGCGCTGGTTCAAACCAATCTTGCCGCTCTATCTAACCTGACACATACGTAAAATAAAGTTCCTAATACCCACGGTTGACCCCCCCCCTTCCCCATGTTATTAGCCAAGTTACACCTATGGTTACATCTCATGCAAGCACAACTACGCGTTCTTAGTCCCGGATATGGTTGCTTTCCATGTGTATATCAAAACTGCCGTACGGTAGAGCAATTAGAAATTGAAAGAACGAGCAACACATAAATTAAGAAACTGAACTTTATAGATTTAAGAATGGTTTGAAATTACCATGTGAATCGTACTCAAGCCCTCTAGCGCAATACACGCGCATCGCTATAGCAACTGTGGCTAACTTACGTATTGGCAGGCATGTGGTTCTCAGTTAGTTCCGCGCTAGAACACAATAAAGACATCAATTATGCACAGAGAGAAACGAACAGGAGAGTTACAATTCACAGGCACATATATTAGAGGCAGGACTCACTACTCAAAAGGGTATTAGAAGAACATCGCCCGAGGTGACGAAACTAAGCAAAGGAAACAACTGCACTGCTTTGGGTATATTCCGCAACGTTTCTCTCCCATCCAGCAACGTCGGACATGCAGGCCCTAAATGTCCTGCGAAGAGTATACCCCGACTTGTAGTTTTCATTATCATCATCACCATAATGATGACGATGATGATGATGATGATGATGACATGAGGGAAAACAAATTCAAGGTGCGGACTTCTGAGGCTGAAGTCACGGCTAGCGCCTTCTGGGACAATTAAAGACTCTTGTTAGTGGCATTCTCGAAGACAGGTGCCACAGTCAATCCAGAGCGACATGTGAAGACAGTAAGGAAGTTAAAACAATGAATTCGAAGGGCTCTGCCAAACAGGAAGATGAATCAAGCCCTCATCCTCCCTATAGTCCCGATTTAGTACCCTCTGATTTCCACCTCTTTGGGCCCCTGAAGGACGCCGTTTTGCGGACGCCAACTGAAACACAGTGGGCGTGAAGAGTTCTAACGCTTCAGCAAAGAGTTTTACGCGACCGGCACACAGCGTCTCGTGCAAAGGTGGAAAAAGCGTCGATAATGAAGGGTACTTTTTGGAAAAATAACCTCAACTTTGTAAGGGGGTACCCATGACATATGTAAATTTCATTATAATTTTAGTTACAGCTTCTGAGAAAAAAAGGAGGCATTACTTTCATACCGCCCCTCGAATAAACGACCTTTTTACCAAGCTCTCACATGTATTGATTAACACACACGTCTTTCGACTCCTATACTGGCGACATCATCAATGTCACCTTCTTCGCTTACGTACGTTATGTTTGCTTCCAAAGTCTTCGGCACATATCAGTTTGTTAGTTGGAACAAATGGCATATTGCCAGCAGAGGTGTCGAAAAGCGAAAAGTCATGTTCATAAAAGCTGTTAACAACACCACTGAGATTATCCATTAGGAAGCTTCTGTACCGTCAAAAAAAAAATAGTTCGCATAATGGCTTTGAAGTGTATTTTACGCACTGTCATACGAATTTATCACAGTGGCTACACAATGATCCAAAAATTAATAAAAGCATGAAAGTTCAATTGTGTCACCTGAGTCACTGTTACAGTACAGAATGCGAAAAAGATTATTCTACATAATATCTAGAATACTGTCCTTTATAGGATACTTGTTTTCACTTCTGCTGGTAATCATTAAACAGTTTGTATATTGTCCATGAAATGTAGATAGGCGTTAAAAATAGTGTGGTTGTTAGTGTACAACAACAAATATTGTACATGGTTTTACAGCTTTTGTTATAGCTTATAATGTAACATTATCTTGGTATTAATTCCTGATAATGGCAAAGCATGTGATGAATGCAAGCAGTAAGGAATAAACACAATAAAGAGTAGCTTCCACATATGTGAGATCCGTTTCGAAACTAACAATTTTCAGACACATTTTCTTCAAAATAGGCCACCTTCAGGTTTAGAAATCAAACACAAAAATCTCCATTATTTAAATAAGAGAACTAAAATCTATATTCACGAATTTTAAAATCCTTTCATTCATACTCAGACCACGCCAGTAATAAGTATATTACAATTTACCTATTTAAAAGCACCAATTACATGAGTGCTGCGATAGGAAGAGTCCTGAATGAGAAACAAACTTAACATCAACCGGAGTTTAGATAACCCTTGGAGCGAGTTCTGTCCCTGAGACACCCAAGTCAATCACCCCACAAACAGCAACGTAGAAACTGGGTTCAGGGGTACGCATCAGAACGACATTCGTTCTATAGAGAAGCGAAAAATGATTGGAATGTTGTGCCCGTCGGATTTGTTTAACTAACATGCGGAACAGATTTATTTCAGTAAACAACTATAAAAAATAACCACTACATTAAAACAAAAGTTTGTGAGAATATAAATATGTATATAACCGTTTTCGTTTTCGAAGTGTAAATCCTCAGCCATGTAGCAGTATCTTAGATTTAAGCATATAAACAAAGTGTATACAAGAGTATACAACCATGTAACAAGCCTCCTGCATGTTTCAGCCTTTTTCGGCCATCTTCAGGGAGATATTCAACAAAGAAAAAGAAAAACACAACCCTCGCTAATTATGTCACGGATATGTCATTGTAAAGTTAACAAACAGGTGTTAAAATTGCATAAAAATAATTAAAAATCATAGTGCAAATTACACGCAAGTGACTCACAAAATTTATAATTTGAGTGCAAACATCTATAAATTATAACTTTTACGATATACTTACATATAATTCGCACTACATTTTTAAATTATTTTTATACAATTTAACGCTTGTTTTTTTAAATCTACAATTGTACGTCCATGACATGATTAGCCAGTGCTGTGTTTTTCTTATTCCTTCTCCACGAACTCCCTGATGATGGCCGAAAGAGGCCGAAACATGTAGGAGGTAGCTACATGATTGCATACTTTTGTATCTAACTGTTGCGCTGTTGTTGGAATAAACACTGTAAAATTATCTCATGACACGGAACACGGATAATATTAAAAACTTCGCTTATTTTATTATGCTCTATCAACTTCAGAACGTCGCTATTAGCTTCGGAATGCCACTCAATACGGATACCAAGCCATGTCTACCTTATCGGCTACGTAGCACTCATTTCCGGTAATTTTATCACCACTCTTTACCTCAAATGCTTATTCATACATGTCGACAAGACTTTCAGAACTGTCCAGCTACGTACGCCGCGCACAGCAGAAGTGAAATGCTGTTCGTGGGTGTGAAGAACTGCTTAACACAGGTGGACAATACCGTAACCCATAAGGCCGAAGTAACGTAACAGGTGTCGTAGCGAATTTATAAGTCGGTTCTCCGTGTGTCAGATCCTTCGAAATAAGACAAGACACTGACTGACAAACTAAACTGGAAGATGCTATTTGCTAAAAAGCGAGAGGGAATAAGACGTGTTACTTCAGAAGAAAAACATTAGATTATACTGGGGCATGTTCAGAATAATTTCCAAGTGAAAGTCTGCTGCCAGAGTACGGTTTTGTAACTGGTCGTGTGACACGATGGTGTAGTTTATCATTGCTAACTTATTTTATTGATGAAACTGCTAAAACGGACACGTAAATACTGAAAGTAAGAGGCTATTGGTCGTAAATAATGCCAGACTAACACACGATGTGCCGTTACATGACATTAAATTCTGAGAATGGTGTGCTGCCAGTGCGACAATAATAATCGGATCCATTTTCTTTTAGGGTACAATAAATTCAGAAAGATATAGAGGGCAAATACGCTATTTTTTAAATTAAGGTGATGAGGAGTAGGATTACGGATTCTTCCACCAAGACTGCGCAACCGCCCTTACAGGCAATAATTCAAAGACCGCCATACGTAACACTCTGGGGACAGAACAATTAACTAGTTGCACCTGGTGGCCTGCTCATTCGTTCAATCTGAGGCCGTGTGTCTACTATATGTTGGGAGGTTTCAAAGGTAACCTCAATGCCATGCCAGTCTCAGGAGGTTTTTCGCCGGTCTCTCACTTCGGGGGTAAGGATTCGGTCCCCACGTCAATCCACGCAGGATTTGCAAAAATAAAGTGGCAGTGAGACAGATTTTTCTCCCAGTAGTGTGGTTTTCCCCTGGCAGTATCACTTCACCAATGCTCCATACCCATTCATTCATCACTGACGTTATGTAATCTTAGCAAATGCGGCGTCGTTTAATAACAAACTCAAAAACAACAGTAACGACGCTAAACAAAGAGAAGACGACCTTAAAGAAACCAACAGGCGTGCAGTATCGGAAATTTCTGGACAATAATTTCAGTTTTTTATAATACGTTCGCGAAGTGCCCAGGAAGTCTCAGAGATAAATGAGGCCATTTCCAGCAGCTGTTTCAATATGCAGCAAGTTATACTTGTAGTACTTAATACAGACAAGTAGCGTAGAGTCCACGAACGGTGTCCCGGCTTAGTACCCCCTGCAGGATTCATCAGGAGACACTATGGAATTAGACAGACGACTCAGGCATGAGAGTCGAGAAAATCCCTATGTAAGTGAACGTCGTACAACTGAAAAATACCACTTGGTAATAATATGTACGCAGGCTACATCACGAATCCACATACACAAAGTTACAACATGTTGCCCAGTCAGTACAATAACTAAGCTACACGCTCGACGACCGAACAAATGGGTTTGATTCCCGGTAATTGAAAGAAGAAGGGTTTTCTCTGGCTCTGCACTCCACCCAGAGTCCTATCTCATGGGCACCGAGGCCTCTTACACCACGGCCAAAGCAGCAAGGGCGTGAGCCTAACCACTCAACTCCATTTAGCGCAGAGGTTAAGAACGCGCGGAGCCATAACTCCCTCTCCCTATGTTCCCTCACGGCGTACTGTATTGGAAGCCAAGGTCCACAAGGGAATACAGTGCCTGAGAAGGAGAATACATTTGTAAACTCATTTCTTTCTCGTCGCAACCCAGTGTCAACTCTAACTCGTTATGACCTCACAAACCCTGATAACGACTGACAGTACGTCAGGGTTTCTCATTTCAACTTTTTTTTTTAAATGTTACTTAGCAACAATAGCAAAGAATCATAGGAATAGTACAGGTCTTTATGTTTTTCTTGGTTTTTATTTGACCAAGAATAAAATGACATACTTGTTAGAGGAAAAAACACTGAATACTGTTGATAATGACAACGATAATTTTCACAATAAATAACAGCACTGACAAAAACAACAACAACGCTCATACCATGCATGCTGACGCTTTGGTACCCTTCCCATAAAAACTTTTATACCTTTTGCCTTGTGGACTTAGCTGCTTACTCCCCTTTAAGGCCTTCGCCCTAAAACCTGAAGCCATAATTTTGGATGACATTTACTGTCATATATAATTATTACTTTAAAAATAATTTATGGTAGAAATGTGAACAAATAATCAGGCAGAAACAAAATGGTGTTTTACTAATCTCTGTCATCACTACCATGCGTTACGTAGTATATACATATATATATATGCAAATATGTATCCTAAAAGTAAATAAGAAGGAATAAACTTCACGTACGCAGTCAAAACACTCAAATGACTCATAATTAGCATATATAAAACAGTGCAAAACACGCACGCAACAAAAAGTAAAAACTGTATTAATTTCCACAGAATAGCCCCAACGTACTCCGTTCGTGTCGTAAGAGGCGACGAAAAAACGAGAAGTCAGTGCCTGGGGGTAAAACTGGGCCACGCTGCTTCCAGGGGTCATATATATGGAGACACAAGGAGAAGGAAAACTCACACAAAATCCGGTCCAGCAGACAGGTAAGGGGCTAACAAGCCCTTTCTATCAAACGTCCAGTTGTTCAGAAGGCCTGTGATTATTCAAGCTGCAATGATTTAACGAAACGACGTTGGAAGTGAAACAGTACACGCACATAGCTCAAGATACAGAAGAATAAGCGAGAGCTACAAGGCAGACTGAGGTCAAACTTAAACACCGCAATGCCAAAGAAGAAGAAGCTTTACACCATTATTCGATAACTCTGTAAGCAGATGCGTAATGATCGATTAGTACGCCTGCAACAGAAAGTCGACAAGAAGCAAAAAGCCTAAGTTTAACTTATATGACTGTCAGACAGTAAGGTGACGGCCTCTCACAGCTAAAGCCCGATTTCGACCCAAGGCCAGTCCATGTGGGATTTGAGGTACACAAAATTGCATAAGGACAGGTTTATCACTGACTACTTCGGTTCTCCCTGTCAAATTTCATTCCACCAATTATCTATACTCATACTCATTCGCCTACCTTCGACCCGCTACTTTCTTCGGTGCGCAAATTTATTTACCTTTTAAAGCCTAGCGGTAACTTTACGTACCACCAGGTTTAACATTAAAAAATTCTAAGTGGTGCCCACATTGCGTTTATGTGTTTTGTACGGATCTCAGAACAAACAGCAACTTTTGCCTTATAAAACATTAAGAGATTGGTTTTTATAACCTAAGTGGAGAGTGTTTACAGCGCGGTACGCACTGAGTCCTTATATAAAACAGATCCGTTTCGTCTCTAAAGGGTTAAATACGAAAAAATCATGGACGTTAACACCAGCAAATATAATGTTGCAGGGAACAGCCCCTAGTTGTCTATAATTTATCCCCTACACGTTCCGGCATTTTTTGTTCCATTACCGGAAAGTTTCAATTAAGCTGTAAGGAGAAGCTTATAAAGATGCAATACTGCACATATCAACAAAACACTTAAGTACATATAAATATAACAACAGAGGTTAAAAATACAGTGGAACTCGATTATAACGTCACGAAAAGGACTGAATATTTTGTGTCGTTATAAACGAGTGTTGTTCTGAGTAGAATGTTATGGTTAACAGTAAGGAATTAACTGATACCACAGAATGTCTGATGCAGTAGACGAGGTGTCGCATTAACCGATGTCGTTATAACCGGCATCTACCGTATAAAAAGTCAAAATGGCCAATAATTGATTAAAACATTTATATCTTATATAATGAAATTCAATTCATGTTAATTAACACTTCTACAGTGCAATCGCTGCATTTTTTAAAAATGACTGTACAGTTTCACATGTAATACTTGCACGTATCAGGCTTACACGTAGAACATAAAGACTCAGTACCGTCGACACAGCTATTGAGTTTCCATAAGTTGGTCACCTGTCTAAGTTGGGCGGCTTTGAATGGAGCCAAGGGTGGCTAACATAGACAGGTTTCACGTATGAAGGTTCCACTCTTTACTTATATTAAAAACACTAAAATAAAATTATAGATGTATCAGGGATGTACAAATTCCGGGCCCCAGGTCGCCATAGCAAGTGAATTTTGTACGGTGGCGTCTAATATTTGTGGGTCCTCAGTATGGTACATGCTTCAAGTCACTCATCTGGTGCGTAGCACTTTGAGGTGGTTTCTGGATCTTTGGAAAATGTGTGCACACCTGAGATGTACCATTCAGTATACACTTTCAAGTCGTTTTGTAAAAGGGCATGACATTAGCAGAATGAAGCGCGCCTCTTCTCAAAGGAATGTAAAGGCAATCAGGATTTTGTTTTGTTTCTTTGGCGGAAGGATTCATCGCGTTCGAAACACTTTGAATTATTACATATAAAAGTTTGTAATTGTAAACACATCATCCAGTTTTTCTAATTATCTCCGAAGTTGTAAAACTTCAGAAAGAACATATTTTTTTTTTAAGTGGTGAAGGGCCCCGCAGCAGACGCTACGGACGCACCGCAGCCTTGAGGCTTATTGTGCAACCCTCTGATGAAGATGAAGATGATGATTATTTTTTGTCCTTTTCCTAGTAATGGAGCACCGGTGGAATGAAATTGACAGGGGAAAACCGAAGAACTCGGGGAAAAACCTGTCCCAGTGCCACTTTGTCCACCACAAATCCCACATGGACTGACCCCGGGATCGAACCCGGGCCTCCGCGGTGGGAGGCCGGCGGCTAACCGCCTGAGCCATGGCACGGCCTGAAAGAACATATTACACGCACATAAAAAAAACTGTGTTTTCATTCTCGTCTAAAAATTTACTTCGAAACACCTTCCCCTCCAGTATGTATCCAGCGAGTTAATACATAGGAACAGAGTTCTTCACATATCGTGTCTTTTCGTTCATACTTTACATATCCTAAAACTGGAATGGCCTAATGACATTTCGCAAAATTTTCTACCACTAAATTTCAAGAAAATCCGTTCAGCATGTCTAGAGTTCTTACACACGCACAGATTGACGAACGGACGGAGCGATCTTAACAGGCACTCCACAGCGAACGGTATTTCGGCACGATATTAAGGTCTCCACAAAGTGAAGCACACAGAAGGTGACTTACGAAAAGTACGGTAATAATTATAACCCTGACGTTTTGAGGAGCGTTCACAAAATTGCGAAAAAAAACAACTACTAGCTTCGTCATGTCTGTCCGTCTGTCAATTCTTCTTAGAACGAGAAGTGTTTGAGATAAAAATTGTAGAGAAAAACAAAACACAGTTTTATGTTAAACAACTTTTTTCTGAAAACAGTGCCGTTTATGAGATAATGTGCAAACATATGGTAAAGCGGGACACGCTGCAGATGACAATATAATACGGTGCATGGGCTTTGCATGCCAGATAACTAAGGCTACAGGAACACACTCATAATATTTAATACGTATTGCTTCATAGGTGATTAATTCCGTCTGATCTTTTAAAGTGTTTTACTGCAACACTTATAAAAACTGCAAAACTACGCAACGACTTGTTTACGAACTGTTTAGCCAAACTGTACGTCTAAAGATGGGCATGAAAAAAGGAGCAGTCATTTGTTTCGACGCAGCGTTTATGTGTAACGTGTGAAAAGAGTGCAAATTAGTTGGCATATGGCTTCTTTCAAAAACTGGTACATGTAATTTACATTCTGCCGGTGACATAAATTTACAATAAAAGCATTGTTGTGCAACACTCAATGTCTTTATATAGTTGACAGTGACAAGGGGCTCAACAGAATGCATTGTTGTCTCCATTGCAAAATGGTTACGCTGAAAATTCACCTTGTTTGTAATGAAATGTTTTGTTAACATTTTGCAGAACGAAGAAAGGGGAAGCCGCAAAGCTTGTAGATCAAAAAGCAATTACTGAAGTACAGACACTTTGTGACATTTTTTGTAACCTTCGCCAAATAGCTAAGAGAGTGGTTGAAAAAAGAATTACTACAGCAGATACTTCTTATGCCATTTTGTGAATACTCGCCAAAACAAGAAAGAATTGTTCAAGACGCATTTACTAAAGTACAGACACCTCATGCCATCCTTAGAACCTCCGCTCAACAGCGAAGGGATATAAAATGAGAAGACAGCAACAGAAAGAGAAAGAGTACACAAAGAAATTTTAAAGTTGCCACTTACTTCGGAGGAACTAACCACCAGTGAAGATATAATACAACAAAATTTGTGCAGCAGGTCATTTGCAAAGCGAGAAGACAGCAACGAAGCAGACGTTAAAGACAAGAGGGTGAACAGAAAAAAAGAGACCGAAACAGACACAGATATCGTACCAAATAAACGTAACGATAAGTGGCACTAACTAAACCAATGGAGGTCGCCAAAATTTAGTAGTCTACGTCATCCAACAATAATTCAGGTGCATTTCTCATGTGTCTATTCTTACGTTTGGAATCATGGTGTAAAAAGGGCAGCTACACAGGCAAAAGAAACATATAAATATTGGCATGTTGATAAATATTAGAGAAATGTTGTGCCTTAAAAATTATGACATGTCATACAACACAAACACTGCATAATGTGCACGATTTATGACACATAACAGTCCTTACCGGATACAATTTGCAAAATAGCGGTTGCGAGCTTCATGGCATATGCTGACGATCCGATCCTTCTTGCATTATTACATTGTGCCTGTAATGTACCGAGACGATTCTTGTGGCACAGGCGTATACTGCCAGGGCTGGACAGAACTGCATTACCAGAAACTCCTTGCTCAGTATACTTAGAGAGACAAAATCAAAGAGGAATAGATGGGCAGGACATTTAGAGCGTATGGGAGATATTAACTGTACCAACAGTTTCAGCTGGAACCTACAGGGAAGGGGTCGCTTCCGAGACCCAGACATAGGCCTAAATGGGACGATAATATTAAAATGTATCTTAATAAAACAGCATGTGAAGAATCGATTCATTTGGAAGAGATTTCACTAAAGACGTGGATTTGCTTCATCGGCTGAGCGACTATTAGCTTCTACCTATGAAGGGCCCCAATTTATCAGGGCACATCAACTAGTTACGGGACCACATGGAAGACACTGGCGAGCAATTAAGTACTGACAAACGAATATATTACTGGAGAAGTCGACAATTTAAAGACCTTGACCTTGGGCAGGGCTATAACACATATAATAATTTGTGCGTGTATATATACATATACATATATGTACATACGTATACATACACTGATATAGGTTACATATCGTGTCCAGTTCATTCTCTTCTTTTCGCCAAATGACCAAGAAATTCCTTAATATTTATGTTACTTTGTGTGTCTGTGTGTGTAATATGGGCTAACGCAACGACATTCTAAACACACAATATGGGTTGCAAAGAGAGCGCGAAATAAGACAACAGACTGTACACAAGACACTTTGTAGATCGCCGCTAGGTCTGGATATATATGCAGAGATAGCAAACAAGAAACTGGCTCAAAGCTGCATAGCTAAGGATACAGAAAATTACCAGTTCGAATGACGACTACATAACTTATAGACAAAATGCATGAAGACATAAACCCTAGCATTACACATACCTGCCCGAGGAAAACAAAGCACAGAAAGACGTAGAAGTAGAGGGAAATGCCGATTTTCTGCTGAACAGTTTCAAGTATCGTGTCCTTATACAGAAAGAAAATATGTAAATATGCAGGCCTGCTATATGTTAGTCTCATTTTACTGTTACTTACAGAGCTTGTATATTATTTCAGGTCGCCATATTTCTAAATATTGACTTTAAAATGAAAATTAATTTTCATTTAACAAATTTCCGCTTAAGTCACGAATTTCAAGGAACGCAATCATTTCGCCAAACACAGCTTGTGTTCTGTTTTGTTTGCATATGTCACGGCAGTACTGTATGTATACAGTGGTACCCGTTTAGAATTATTCCGACGCAGAGTCCAAACGGCGGAAAAATGGGCGACAAAATAAACATTTAAACAAAAATAATCCTCTGCGCCCAACGTACCTAAAATTACTAAGCCAAATAAAAAGAAATTCAATAAATTAGCGCGATTATTTAAGTTCGTAATTTCTGTTACGAGCGGTCATTGTGATTACTCGCCCCCCGGGCGCCAGAAAACCGAGCTACGCAACTGGTTACACCAACTCTTATTCTTAATGTAATAGAAATGCAATCCGACTCCACATGATTAAAACACGTTGACCTACGCCTATACGCAGCACAAATACCATGAGAACAAAGCATTACAGAAGACAACGTCTTTAACCAAGGCCTCCGCAAAAATTTCTGGCACGGATCACAGTAATACACAAACGCCTATGGACATTCTAATCCTTATGGACATGTTTTTGTACTCTTCTGGTCTTCTTCTATCCCACATCATCGCGTCCTCTTACTTTCTTGCTGTCATGTAGATGAATATGGCTACCACACCCGAATAACATAGCAGGTGTAACATACATCATTTTCATGCGACAGCCAGCAGGAAGATGCCGGGCTGAAGCTGATACGTGTCTGGAGTGCCTAATTACAGGCACAACGTTTCTGTTAAGAGCGCTCCTCACACAAGGCACTAGCAACAGACACTGAGTTGTGATTCCTAAGACGGCAGCTTACAGAAGAAAACTTGGAGCCAGAATAAGCTGCCCCATAACGTGGTTCTCAGACCAACAGTTCATGAAATATGGTACTTCTTGAGCACCTGACATTTAACCAGAAATCGACAGACACCCAGACTCATCACCGCTACCACATAAGTATATCACTGTACCTTAGAGTTTCTCAACCTTTTGGTATTCCCCGCATACTTCGGATTTTCGAAGTTCTCCCACTAAACTAGGAACGTAACAACTGTTATGTTATTCATACCGTGCTTATTCTTACAATTAACACATTAACCAAGTTATGCACTCAATAAAATACATTCAGAAGCAAACATAAAACTCCTACAAGCTTCCGCAACGGGGTGCCATCATCAGGGATTTATTCATATACTTTATTAAGTGCACAAGTTGGTTAATGTACTGATTAGAACTGTGACAGTTAAAATTTATAAGTAAACCCGTGTTTATATTATGTTGTACAAAATATAAATTTACCGTAAATCAGGAAACGTGATGAAGTTTTCAATTTAAATCTAATTTAAATTTCGACTTAAAACAAACAAATAGTTGTGTCCAAACTTTACACAAAGGTGCCCCTCAGCTTAGAAATGACTTCGTCGAACCCCCATCCCCTGTCTTAAATACATGTGTGTGTGCGTGTGTGTATAAGGGACGGCGTTATCTGTTTTTCGTTCTTAAAACTTTCATTCATATCGGTGACTTCATAAATCATTCCTGTATTCAAAGATTCATGACACACAGGTTAAGAACTAATGTTGCACCCTACCGTACCTTTTCTGATTTATTTAGCGACGTTATGGGTGTCCACGGGGCACGCGGTGGTGCATCTAGTTGAGGCCCTGCGCTACAAGCCGGAAGGACGTGGGTTCGATCCCCGATGGTGACAATGGAAGTTTCATTGTCATAAACCTCCCGGCCGCAGTATGGTCCTGGGGGCCAACTCAGCCTCTAACAAAAATGACTACAAGGCCGATTTCCTGGGGGGTAAAGACGGCCGGTGCGTAAGGCTAACAACCCTAACACACTCACGTGCCAATTGCCTTGAAACCTGGGCGCCTGAAACTCCTGGAACCCTCAGGGCCTGTCCAGGGACTGCTTTAGCTATTGGTGTCCACACTAGTTGGTGTCAATGCCAGATGGGTGACTACAAATATGAAGCACTGGAGATATGATGACAGGGGGAAAATCAAAGTCCAAGGAGAAAAGCCTGTCTCAGTACCACTTTATCCATCACAAGCCCCACACAGACCACCACTGGATCGAACCCAGGCCTCCACAGTGGGAAGCCAGCGACTAACCGCCTGTCTGTTACAGTCCACTTCAATCCAGCTGACACTTTCAAAACATAACGGTTGAATCCTGGGAGTTTATAGATTTTCGTAGTGGTGTAGCTGAGGATATAATGCCAGGTCACGGGGTAATCGGTTCCCGACGTTTTCAGACAACGTAGTGGTCACATATTCAAGGGTCAATATGTCCAAGAAGAACCCCACTGATATCTTCACACCTCAATCCTCTTACCTTGATGGTCAGGCAAAGTTCAACTAATGTTTTACAACAATCGTTATGGTAACCGTCATACTTATGGTCCTTACTATAAATAGCCTTCCTTTTCCCAAGATGTGTAGTTTCTGTGTCAATATCATAACAGGCTATAGTCTCTAAAACTTAAACAAGAAAGAAGCCTAACATTCAAACAAAGATGTTAATGTATACAATGTAATTTTAAAAAACTGAATGATGATTTGAATCCCATCCAAAAGCTCTACAGCAATACTTCCCATGGCTAGTCCATGTAGTGGCTAACATACGCACTAAACCCCACATCTTTCGGTGTCCCCTATTAGTCCTGCGGTGGGAAACAGGAGATAGCAATAATATAATCCTGTGTGGGACTAATAATTTTCTCCTTACATTTGTTTTCATGCATTCCTAGTATGTTAACATTAACCTTCTACAGGTCTATGTATACATCTATTATTACTAGTCTTTGTATGAATTGATGAAGTACCCACGTCACAGAGTTCTTACCCATTCGCTTGGCACAGGCTAGTCAAGAACAGGATTTACTGCAAGAATGGCTACATAGTGTAAGCCACAAACACGTATCACAAGCGCAAAGTGTTGACAATCCTGCCGTTAAAAGTGCAATAGCATTCTACATCCTTAACGAGCACTCTGGAGAAAGATTATTAAGTATCAGCCATATTAATATTAAAGCCCACCACAGGCCACAATACTGAGCATTATGGTATTGTGCAAAAACCTGAAACAAACACCTTTTTAAATTTAAAAAAAAAAAGGCAATGCTTAAAGTCCAAAGTCTAAATAACGATTCTGAAAACTATACCTTCTCAGTTGTGGTAACCAACTGACCAGCCAGCCAGCCAACCAACCAACCAACCAACCAACCAACCAACCAACCAATCAACCAACTGACCCACAAACTAATCAACCAACCGACCAAGCAAATAACCAACTGACCAACCAACAAATAAGCCAATCAACCAACGGAGTGACTACGACACCCACCAACCATCACAGCCAAAACAATTACTCCTACAATCAAACAATCCACGGAGACATCTGTGTCTGTTTTAAAATTTCCCAAAACTATCACTGCACTGCATTTTTGCACAACATTCTCTCTGCTACAATTTTTCTATTTCTGGCTTCTCTTTAGCCTCTTCCTTCACCCAGTTATTTCATTTTTTTTGTCTTACAGTATGTCATCAAATCCATACCCACAATATTTCTATAATGATGTTCAAAATGCAGTCTTTTGTTGGATAATCTATTTTGGTAATCTATAATCTATTTTGGTTAAAACCCTACAAC
Source organism: Coptotermes formosanus (assembly GCA_013340265.1). NCBI lineage: Eukaryota > Metazoa > Arthropoda > Insecta > Blattodea > Rhinotermitidae > Coptotermes > Coptotermes formosanus. The sequence goes on from BLKM01008216.1 coordinate 952,382, forward strand.
TCTCTCCCTGCATCTCTCCCCACCAAAGCCTATAGCTGTCTTCATATGCTGTCACTGTTCTCTCCCCACCATATCCACGCAAGTGCAATTCCTCATTTTGCACATTCTAACACATGGCCACCTACCAGATGCATCCACCACACTTCTCACTGTTCAAATTCCATTACCCAAAAGTTTTCTCATCATAGTTTGAACACGTACAAAACCAATAAACCAAAACATGTATTATTACTAACACAATTCAAAAATTTTTAAATAAAAAATATGTTTCATTCCAGCAAAAAAAAATTTATAATTGACATTTACATACAACATTCCAGTTGTATAACCTAAGTCACTGCATGATTTGTTTTATTCCTGACCATTATTGATTCTCCTGTTACATAAGAAACTTCACAGACAAATGCTACTGTGTAAACATGATAGAAGATCTGACTGCAGTGGCCTCACCCAACTGGATGCCACAGCATAACAGACATAAATTCACTTCACACACTGACAATGATAATCAATATCAGTCATTCACTCTTAACGCAACTAACTTGGCTTTTGTCAGTGCTGAAATCTATAAGACACTCCTAGACATAAGTGTGAATACCATTCTCCAGGGTGTTGACTTCAATCTCAAGTCAACAAAAGGAATACCAGCAAGCAATTATTATGTCTACATGGTGCCCAGAAGACCTGAGAAAGAGTTCTCATTCATCACTGCTAATTGACACATTGAAGTGAGTGAAGTGAAGGAAGTATTTTGTTATAGGCTACTTTGAATGCAGTTTCTTTAGAACAAATAATGACAACATTCCATAAGGAGTCTCTGCTATTCAGAATTTTATGCAAGGTATTCAGTTCCATATCTATGTGTTTTTCATAGCATCAGCTACATAAAACCATCTCTGTTCCTAAGCCACAACTTTTTGTTGCTATGGTAGCCACTGTTTGGATTCATCTTCATAACAAACAAGGTCTAGAAGAAAAAGTGTCTACGTATTTGAGTAACTATAAAATATTTATTTAGAACTAATATAATCAGTAATATGAATAGTAATGTATATTATACCAAAAAAGAGTTCTGTTACAGAGTAGGCAGCACATATTTACAACATGTTTTGTCAACTTAACTGCATATTTTACCCCACCGAATCAACTCTACAGGTAATTTTAGCACTAATTTATAAAGGTGACTGGGAAAGAAGAAGGTGGAAAGTGGTCAAGATAACTTTTCACTCCGCATGAAGGGACTCAGGGCACTGACATTAACCACAGATAGGATACATACTCCCATGTCCAAGATTTGATACTGGGATCCACCCACACAGACAAAACTCAGACATAATACCACGGAATTAAACCTGCTTAGTTACATCTTTTAATCCACTCTGCACTTACTCATATTCCGTCAAAACTAGCATATTAAATTTGTGCTACTGTGTAGCATTCCACATGTGTTATGTTTTCAAGGTGAACAAATTTATGTATATTAGATCATGGTAACCACAAATAAAAGAAATTAGTATACGCATTCCAAAAAAATTTTGGGAAAATGTATTACATAGAGTAAAATTATGTCTAAATCAAGATTTAAAAATTCCAGGTGAACAAATATTACTGATCTTGTGCTGAATATAATGAACAACCATTTTCAAGGAAAGATGTTTAGTACACTTTTATGCACAATTTCTTCCTGCATAATACTCGTATATTCATTTCATGAAGCCTGATACTTGAGATTTTGCAGAATGCATATTTAAATTGTGGTATTCTCCGTTACCAATCTTCAGAAGAACTGCTGCCTCCACTCTCACACCAAAAAATTGATAATAGGAAGTTCTTCTATCACGCTGGCAATACCCTACGGTGCTGCACAGTGTCACAACACAGAAGACCACAGTGGGCTTTCATTAAGTTTTTGAAAAAATTGGGCATTATGCTTATGCAGAAACTTACATTTTCATATAGAAATTATATTCAACCAGCTTCAAATAAGGTGCTATGCTCAGTCACTTTCTTTATTAGAAGTAACCACGCCATCACCAGACAAGCAATTAATGAACCAGTTACAAACAGGTTGTGCCATGGCTCAGGATGTAAGTTGGCAGCCTCTCACCACAGAGGCCAAAATTCAATCCCAGGTCAGTACATATGAGAAATGTGGCGTACAAAATGGCACTGGGACACATTTTTCTCCAAGTACTTCAGTTTTCCCTTGTCATTTTAATTTCAACATTGCTCCCTATTCCACTGAGTCTATCACATTGCCTTATGGTGTTCTTTGTATTTATGTCACCCAACCGTTGCTCTTAGTGTTTTAGCATATTTTGAGAGTTAGATAGTCCTTAAAATGTCCAAGAAAATAAAGGCAACAAAGCTTTATCAAATCCTAGCAAAAAGAAGGCAATAACTTTTGGAATGAAAGTGGATGTAACAAACAAGGCAATGAAATGTGTCACTCCATCTCGTATTGGTAACACTCTCAGCCTGAATCATATAAATACCAGAAGAATTATCTATCATGAGAAAAAGGAGGCAACTGTGCAGAGGTCTTTGATATCCTATTTTACCAAGCTTCAGAAAGGGGAAACAATATCATTAATCTCTGTTCCTCTGTCCACCTCTGTTGGCTGAAATGGCCCTTATGATCCCACGGAATAAAATACGAGTTAATTTTTTAAATTATGTGGATGTCTAATGTGCTCTTTAAAAGTATTTACAATTCAAACTGCACACTCTGTAGGCTAACGAGCTTTATTCATAAATTCAGGTACTGGTAATTAAACTATTTCTTATGGGAGAAAAACTATTTTGACTTACAAACACTGGACTTTCAAACAGGTTTTGGAATATAATTCATTTGTAAGCACAGGACTTACTGTATATAGTTGTATTATCTATTCACAGGCACTGTACAACATGATATAATGCAACAATTAAAGTTTCTTCTTGGACCTTGCAAGCCTCACAGACGAGACCGTTAAGCTGTCTTGAAGTGCTGGGAATCAAATGCCCAGTGATGCAGCGACATATCCTAGAAGAACTACGACCTCAACTGCAAAAGTTATTTTACGTACAAAACAGCCGGTACCAACGCTGTACACAAGAAATATTTTACAAATGTCCTTATACAGCTTCAGAATTTTCAGTTGAGGCACCCTACCTGAAGGGAGAGAGAAAAAGAACAAAAACCTTCCTTCAAGACAGTATCTGGGGTGAGAATCAAACCTAGGACCACCCAAGTACAAAACAGAAGTCTTACCACAAGAACCACAAAATACTGTGCCAACAACAAGCCAGCACTCTACCATGTGCACTGAAAAAGCCGATCCCATTCATAAATATAAAATTCTCTTTGTATGTTAAATGCAAGCGCGCACCCAGGGGGTGAGAGGGCTGCAAGGCTGCGGCCCTCTCCCAAACCCCCCAAAACTGATATTTAATAAACAGATTTTGTAGATATTATAATATCAAAAACTTTTACTCAGCCAAAATCAGCCACTGAAATCGGCTGATGACTAGTATATGAGAATTTTGAAAAATAAATCAATAAAATTAAAAAAACAAGAACATAGGACACGGTGATTGGGCCATGGAACATATATTGGTATGTATATAAATGCAGTTACAGATAGTGTAATGTTGTACTTAGAACATGATTTTCAAAACATAATTTTTAAAACAAACATGAATTATATATAGCCTCAGGGTCAACCCCCCTCCCCCCCTCCAAGGAAAACTTCTGGGTGCGCCCCTGGTTAAAGGCAATGCATCACAACAGACTCACTAGACAGTATACAGACCTGAACAATTCGTGCTTGTCCCAGACGGTGTCAGCTGGCATGTCTTTCGGAATAAGCATGTCAGGATGTGAGTCAAGGTGTATTATGGTATTTCCTTCTAAAGGAAGATGTTTTGATCCCATGCATCGATAAATAAATGGCAACACCTACAAAAACAGAAAAGATAATTATATAAGGTAAAGGCACAGGTTGTCCCTGCAAACAACACGAGGGCATGTGAGGAAATTGATGTATAGCTCCACTTATTATTGACCTCAGCACTAGACTGAGTGGTGATCTTCACGTTCCGGCCGCTTTACAAGCGAGAAAGGCCCCCTCCCACCCCCGTACCCACTGAATAGGAAGCCAGGTGAGTCCCGCGGCCGGTCTGTGCACTAGTTATTTAATTCATACACAGTTTAAATAGGCAAATATTTATCTTATAAGTCACAAGTTCATATGGCCAAAAATGTATCTAATAATTCTCCAGTTCACACAGGCACACATCTAATATTTCGCCAGTCCAAACAAACACACACTTACGTACTTTTCCAGGTCATACAGGCGAACATTTATCTAATATTTTTCAAATTCATACAGTGCAAGAACGTCAAACCCGCTTGAATTCCTTTGGCAGTCCGCGATATTCTAAAAAAAGGACTGTGTATACGCACCAACGATCAGAACAGAAACCTTCGACTGGATAAAATCGTAAAATGGGTTATAAAATTGGGAAGATAAATGTTTCTGTTCACAAATTGAAATCAACAATGTTCGTCCGATTTTGACGACAGCATAACGTTAAACGTCAATCCAAAACACAATAAAAGGAATAAACAATTATGCTTACCGACAAAATATGCGAATTAAAATCAATTGCAAAAAATAAACAAGAAATCTTCTGTAATACATATTAATGAATCAAGTAAAGCGACAGTTAATGCAGTGTTATATTCGCCAATTTAATTGAAACCAAATCAAAGCATTTAAAGAAGTACAATTATTTCGAGTGTTTAATTAAAACAGTTAAATCGTACGTCCAGAAGGAGTACATACGCCTAAGTAGAAAAACGGTGGCTGAAAGTATGAACGACACAGCAAATTATTTTAGAAATCGTTTAATTTCGAGTGGTGACGTTTCTGAAGCTTACTCAGCAGCAAGGGACGAGAGCCCAGGTGTTAAACGATAGTGCTCAGGTTGCAGCATGTATTCGCAGTTGTAATTCAAATTTTGTTAGAAGTGAAGAACTTTTAGAATTAATTCCTATGCACGAAATCCTCACTGGAGAAATTTTTTGTGACATAAATAATCTACCAAAACAATGATAATCCCCTTAGGATTATATCCACACTTCGCGCCTTTCCTTCTCGGTGTTGGAAATGAACATGTATATTTGCCACATTACACTGAAATTCAATGTTTATACTGCAGTAAGGTGTTGAAAGAATTTTTCTATTTCATAAGTGAGTTTAGTGAACTTTTGGAAATTAAACAAGATATTAGCGACATCAAAATATTAAATGGCGAGCTTTGGCATTTTTTACAGATCTTACAAAGCACCTATAAGTGAAACAAATGCGACAATACAACAAATAATTTAATAACATCACTGTGTGAACATACAAAAGCTTTTCAAAACCAAGTCTGATTTTAAAGAAAATCGCCAATTCTCAGCGTCATCATGTGCAGATCTCTTATACTGAATTTCACCCAAATCGTACGATAAATTTGGACAGTACGGACAGAAATTGACTCACTCGTCGAAGTAAAATATGGCTTCCACTATGCCGATTTTCACGAAATCCCCTACCATGCGAAAACATTTTGTGGGCATCTCCCGTAACAATGTTATCCAAATCGGACCAAAAATGCATAAATATTGGCAAAATTTCATTCGCGCCTACAAGAAAAGTAGACTTCATTACACTGACTTTCACACAACTCTTCAATGATCAAGACATTACGTGAAAATCTCACCGAAATAACTTTCGAAATCAAGGGGGCAAATTCTTTTACGCCCCTAAGTAAAATACGACTGTCACTGAGCCGATTTTCACGAAACTCAGTCTCTTTCTACATTTTTGGTAAAGAGACCCTGTACCGAATTTCATGAAAATCGGACAAACGGTTTAGTCACTGATAGGCCTGTTAGGTCACGGACAGACAGACAGATGGATATGGTCCGTACACAAGGCTTTAATTCTTTACTTCAAACAAGAAAGCCTAAAAGGCAACACTGTTTTGGGGTGGGGTGTCAAAGATGCCAATCACCAAGCGATGCAGGGGTTTGGTTGGTTTCATACGGTCATTTGCTAACACCTGGGACAGAGTATGCACACTTTTATTTATTTTAAGTATCTATTCCTATTTAAACAATGACACTGTCAGTGGCTCTGGCTCGATGGTGTCAAATGTATAATTATCAGTACATAATGAAATGGGAGAAGTGGAAAGAAAAAGTCATGACCCAGTTTGACCTACTATCCCAGAATTTGCTTCCAGGGACTTGGGAAACCATAAAAACTACAGCCAATCATCAGATTGTGGTGACTGCTCATTAAATCATTCTCCATGAATATTTATTTCCTCGCTGTGTTACTTGAAAATGTCTGGAATTTCCAGCACCTTCATACAACTTTCGAATGTTTTGATGTGGCCCATCATTTCATGAAGAAGAGGAAAGCTGTAGCATTTACACCAGTCTTTCACAGCCAATTACGTACTTTTCGGTAAAAATAAAATATTAATGATTTTCAATATTGCATGTTAAATCAACTGTACAAAAAATACTGAACTCATGGCAGCAGCAAATGCTATATTGCAACTGAACACGTAGATCTGTTGTGCACAGAACAACGCTATTGCAGCACATGAACAGTTACATTTGTTGGTCTGTTTCTAGCAACAGAGTGAACATGTGTCCCATTATTACGTAGCCAGCAACACTGACTATGAACGTGAACATGAATTGAAAACATCAACTGGTTGCATCTACTCTCAAAATTTATCAATCCTTCTATTAACTCTCAATTTATGACACAGATCTACAAAATAATTACTGTATCATACATTCCATGGCCATATATGCATGTAGCATGTTTACTGATGTTATATGTAAGTGCTAGATAAACAAAAACAAATTACTTTTCAAATCCTTAGAAATGATGATAGAGTATAACTCCAACTATCCAGATTAATTGGGACTGCAAGATGTCCAGATATGCAGAAAACCTGGATAATTGGATTTTTCTTTGAAAATAGGCTACATTGACAGTTTAAAGTGAAGAAAAAGTCCACAAATGGCTTTTTTAGGCCACATATTTATTTATGTACAGCCATAACACCTTACAGTACTGTACTTGATCTGATAACCAGCAATTTCAAGGCAAATTGGTTTTGTAGAATTCTCGACAAAGTTACCTGAAGGGCCAAGCCAATCCAGATAACCAGCATCTGGAAAATTGGAGTTATACTGTACTTTGTTTTAAAACACTTGTGTGACTATGTGACTTTAAACACCACAAAAATCAACTTCTAACTGACAGTTTTCACATGCCCCCGCCCTGAAGGTAAGCCCAAAAATGGTAAAATATATTGAGCCATACATAAATAACCCCATTTTATTAGCTGAAAATATATGTCATACAGTTGCATTATTGCTTTGAAGACTGAAATATGAAAATGCTTTTCTCTCCAATGCTCTCTGACAACTGAAAGAAGCTGCTTTGTTTGAAGGTTCCCAGGCTTTGCCACTTTGTCCTTCTGATAAGAGCAGTATTAAGATGAAGATGTATATGGGGCATTGGTGGAATGATACTGACAGAAGAAAATAAAATTTGAAGACCATATTTAATCTACACTTCACACATGAAAATTCAGTTTGTACCTCTACAGAAGACATAGGGTGTTTCCATTATAAAGAGTGATGAGCTAATGCTGCATACGAAAACAATGGGTGTTTATTACCCGAATCATACGAAGCACATTAGTACATGGCATGGGCACAATGCAGAGTTTTTATTGTTAAAACTGGCAGTACATACTATATCCAATAGGCCTTAAGGAGCTGTATAACTGCATACATTAGAAAATAATACTAGAATGAAATGAAAATACTGGGTAAAAAAATGTGATACTATTATAACCTCACAGGATGAAAAGTATGGACAGGGCGAGACCAAGCAGATACTGGAGGGTGAATTTTGACACTTAATCCAAAAGACAGGGAGAGAAAAGAATGTATAATGTATTCTGTTTGACTCAGGAACAAGAAAGTCTGGAGAACAGGTTACCAAAAGTGCTCAGATGGCCCAATTATGTTCAGTTTCACAAACACGGTAATGTAAGAATATATGAAAACAACCAATAAACTGTATTCTGTATGCTCCAGAATGTTGATACTTTCTGCCCATATCCTGTACCTCAATCTCACATGAACATCCTGAATAAATGAAACCCACATCTCAGAACGATGCTACTCTTCTGTTATTTTTTCAGCTGTTCATTCTGGTTAAATGTGTCTTACAAAAAATTCAACTGCAACTCACCATGGGTAAACCTAACCTCACCTACACTCTCTTCAAGAATTAGTTTATTTCAGAATATCTGATAATACTTCTAATGTTTATTTTAAGTCTGAATGGCTGCCATTTTGCTACCTTCGTATTGTGACTGTCAAGCCTAAGTAACGTGACACAGCTTCTGATCCATGCATGGCGTCTGTATATAAATCATCACATATTTGTGAACGAAAAGTATTTTGACAGTTTTGCTTCATGTCTTCGTCTTTTGTAGTTCATTTATGCAAATGGGGTTAAAATTCTTGCTCGCACTCCACGGTGTAGCTTGAATGACATGCCAAATGCAGAATTTCGTCAAGGGGCATTTGGAATACAAACATATGAGTACTGTTTACAGGCACAGCAAATTAAACTGAACTGAGTCGTGCATATACTAGATCATTCACTGCTATTATCAGATGTTTCTATAATAAAAGAATCCTAGGGGTTTTAAAATTTTCATATTCAATATAACGTCATTTCAACCACGTGGTCACCCCGCATACTGTCAAAGAAACATGAACATAGTAACATAAATCGACCTTACACAAATGTTTACACAAACGTAATAGTTGATGAAAATGTAAATAACTGAATACCTCATTATGATTTTCCGCAATAAATATAGGAAGTTCTTTGAATTTCTTTTGTGGTATCACAGTTTCGAAAGACGTTCCAGCCACCGCCTCCATCGCGCACGTGATGAATACACTAGTCAGAATGAATTACTGCACACAAGAAAAACGAATATCGACCGCAAATACTACGAAATAAAAACTGTTCGGAAATTTATAGTAATATACATTTATTAAGGGGCGGCACTTGTACCCACTTTAAGACGAAAACAACTACACACTTCCCACAGAGTATTCTGTAGAGCAAATACTTCCCTCTAGAGTGTGCTATTGGGTATTCGCTACCTATGGTTCAATCTATCAGCGGAACCGGACACTACAAATCCAGGACGTTCCGAGATGCTAGGACGATTACGATTTGCTATACCTAATCTACCAAATCGGTTAGAACAATTAAATATCTTCGGACATTTACAAAAACACTGTAACATTACTGACACAAAAGTCGTTCACTTCCTAGCCGTTGCCACGCTGCCACAGCCCACTGACATACCGATAAGATCCGTGCCTCCAAGTGGAACACTACAACTCGACTGCGTCCTTTGATTTCATGCATCACACTCTGTGTCAACTCAGCGCCAGCTTCAAAGTTCACGGATACACTACCTTTGGAGTTCGGACGTTCGTTCTCCAGGGACATTACGCGGCGTAGGTTGATAGTTGGTTAACGACGTTTATGGACAGCCTATAGGCGTCATTTTTTTCTGCAATAAAGTTCGCTGCCTTGTGATAAGCAGTTTCTTACACAATCGATTGTAAACCACACAAAAATCAAGTGCATTTGTCACATTTTTCTCTTCTACAATAATTTCCTCCCGCCCTTCTGATATTACCTTACTTTCTTCGTTGCTTGTAGTTCAAGCAGTAATAGATTTGAGGTTACAGGAACTAAAGCAAGATGAGAGCACATCAGAAGAACCAAAGAAAATGGTCACAGAAGAAACAAAATGACAAACAGAATACCCGAACTTTGTTTTCATTTAGGACTGCAGAGAATTAAGCTGATCATCTAAGGCAGCAAACTTAGAACTGCAGAAAAAGATGGGCATGATATACTTTCCAAAAACATCAGTAACCAACTACAAACCTTCAATGTGCAACATTTCAAGAGAGTGAAGGCCTCAACTACAATGCAATGCAGCCTGCAGCATACCTTCAGAGTCCATAAGATGCTAGTATGACAACTTTGTGCTGAAGGCTGCAGCTGCCAAGGCTCTGGCTGGCCGCTCATAAGCGAACAAACAGTCGATTCCAGCCAAGCAACATTCATCCAGCTCATATCAGTGAGGGTTGTCTCATACTCCCAGAGAGTTAAACCAACAAGCAAGTTCACGTAACACAGTTTGGACAGTCCTCTATTAAACCATATAATGTTTGTGTGCCGCAGGCCCTTTCAGGCAAAAACATGAGAAGGGCAATCTTCGTTGTGGACTTTTGACCTACTGGCTGTATGACTGCTCTTTCTTGTCTGTCTCCAATGCTTTAACCAATACAGTCCAGCTGTCTCCACCGCCATCCTCAGGACGTGCCACACCATGACAAGGAACCCATCTCACATGATTATGAACATGACAGATCCTCAGGTTCCATAAAGCGTTGATTAGCATCTCAAGAGCACCTCTATGAAATCAGTTTATAATTTAGTTCACATCAAAGACTTACGTGTACTGCATTATGAACACCAATCATTGGGATAGATGAACATCACCTAAGGAAGAAAGACTGAATTATAAATGTCTATCAACACCCATGTTGCTGCTGGAAAGAAATATATATATATTATCATATAGATATTGTTACATATTACAGAAAGACGTTCATATACCACTTGATGGACAAACAACAAAGCAGTGACTATGATGGCTAGTGGTTCTTAAATGTGTTCTGCCAGATGCAAAATGACAAAAACCTCTAAAAATACTGGCAGAATGTACGGCCAGACACTGGACAGATTCTAAACCTTAAAAATTAACCTTCCCAATAAGCAATACACTATTATTTACACCACTTCAATTCATGAGTTTTTGTACTGAAAATGGCAGTATCTTAAACTGGTGTGCATAGAGAAAATTATGAAAACATCTCCATTCAGGCTACTTTTCTATCTTTTATGAAATACATAATTTTTATTGCGGAGTATTTCTGCAATTTATTCATCAGTACATAGTTACTTTTCAGAATATTAAGTTCAAAAGTATAAAACAGCATGCTACAAGACGAAAGGGTTAGGCACACGATATTGTTTCAGAACCATTCCTCTTGGGTTCAAGAAGTCAGTCTTCCATCCATTAGCATGAATCAATATAACATAATAAAATTCTGTATTAAGTTTGTGTCATGCAGTCACCTTAACACAGTATCACTTGCACAGCTGTATCAAAATGGCATCCAGGAAATTTTAAGGAATGGATACAAAGTCACCATCATCTTCACAAGAAAACTTTTAAGAAGGTGGAAATCCTATGGAGTTTTGGTTGTAAAAAACTGCAAGATAAGATGTTCTTTACATAACTCATTGTTTCAACCCAACATGTGAAATGTAGTGTGACCACATTTACAAGTTGCCCACGGTACACAGTAACTGGCCGCCTCCGTGAATGACACCAGCCTCAAATTGTTCTTATTGTGCGATGTGATGGGTCAACTGACCGCACTTGCAGGGGAGTCTCACACAGTGCTCAGGCATAACTTGGGAAAGTGCTGAAACTTCATGTACTGATGAGGCAATATGTACATGGCACAGCACTAACTAAACGAGGTAAGTCGGATGGGTGCGTAACCTGTCCCACTGTGATGTATCCTACAGATGTTGTTATGAGACTGTTAATACTTGAGAAGAATTCTTTCTAGGAACCATGCAGTGCATGACCACTGAATACCAAAATCTGAACCAGTCTCTCGGACCCAGATGCAAGGGTAGGGGTTCTTTTTATATATATCTGCCTACAAGAGTTTTCATTCTGTCGGCAGTCACCACACCTGGAGTAATTCATATGTTGCCCATCCTCTTAGATTTGGCATATAGTGTGGTTCACAACAAAGTTAAGTTGAGTGGTTCCTGTTATTTTGATGACAAGGAGCTATGCACTGTGCCCAGCCTCATGGCTTTTGAATTAGAGCTCTTGAAATAATATTGTAAAGACACTTGTATCCTGCAGGATAATAAATTACTTTCATCTTTATAAAAAGAATTCAACCCCAAGCGAGTGACTTGTATTAAGGTGGTATACAGAAACTGACGGTTCCTAGTAATTGTGGCTTTCAAATTACAATTCTTCAGTCAATGTCAAGCAGCTCTGGACAGCAGAGTGGTGGGACCAACTTTTGAAACCTGTGGGAGAGCTCTACCTTATCAACTCTGAAACCCAGCGCACCTGAGACCAGACAAAGAGATATACATTATACAAAAATAACTGTGGTTGGATTTTCTTATTACATTAAAGTAGTTAATAAAGCCTTTGTTTTAAACATACACAACCTATAATTATAAAATTACACACATTTCTGAATTTTATTTCTGTTCCTTCCACATAATGGTAGCTGTGCTCCAAACCTAAACATGTCTCATGCATTAGGTCATGCTGTCACAAAAACACACAGGTTTCCTTCCTTCATACTGTTTTCATGCAACCCAGCATCTCTCCATCAAGATATGGTAAACTTACTAGTACCACGATGTTGTAAGACATGGAAGAAAAAAAAATAAAAGGAAGACTTTTTTTAACACCATAGAAGGATCACAAATTGACAGAAAGGACATTTTTGAAAATTGAAGAGACTGACGTGCAAGCTAGGCACACATTGCCATGGCACCTAGACAATTCGTTGTGGTGCACAGAATTTTAGAATCATGTACCTACATTAATGTCCGTTCAACTATGTTTGGAAAACAGGCTTCAAAAAGCACTTTGTTAGTACACAGCATGCTCAATGCCACCAATGAAGTCTTAACTGCCAAAATGAGTTTAGTGTAATATGAAAATGCATGGAAGGAACTCATTTAAGTGTCTCTGCTGTAACTGGCATGAAAGATGCAGCAAAACCAAAAGGGAGCAGTACTTCAGGGGGTAAGTGGTTTCACATGTCCAGCACACTTTCATAAAAGGCTTTCTTTTGTCCCCCCAACCAGCAGGTTGCAGGTCTTTCTGACATACTTTTATCTCTGTCAGCAAACCACCATGTTCTGGCTACCCCCTTCTGTGATTGTTCATCTCACTCCCATCACATGATTATTGTTCTTTATTTTTCATTATCATGTTCACTTCATTTCATTTTTGATCTTATATGCTTTTTAGGGTTAGTTATAAAAAAAATTTGCAACAGGTGGAATCATTACAGAAGCATATCCTCAGTGTGTATAAATATCTTGTGATTTATCACACACACACAATATCAGCAATAGCAACAATGGAAGGTTCAACTTTGTTGTTACAAAAAAATCCATGGAAGAAAAAAATTTAGTTCCTATATTTTTTAGCTCACTTGTAGATTCAAGATAATCCATCAACCTCTGCAACAGAATGATTAAACAAGCCACATATCATGAAATGACAAAACATTTTGCAAAACAGCCTCAGAAAAAACTGAAGATGGTTTGGCAAGAACTTAAAAATAACGACTGCAATAGGCAGCAAAGTACAAAATATCATATCGTCAAACAAAATCTGGCTTGGTATTATTAACTGCCATGTGAAAAGTCAAAGGCTGAGCACCAAGTAAAGACAAAAGACTTCTCAAATAACTCATGCACAGCAGATGAACCAAATACTTCTAGCAACATTTTACCATCAACTTCAAAACACCATAAATGCAAAACGCAATACTGCTGATTTTTTGATCAGCTAAATCCCGTTCTTTACCATCACAACCACCTGTCTCTACACCTTCAATGGATAAGAATGATCCACCAATTGTTCAGTCTCCTCAAGCATCTCCCCCTGCAGGTCAACAACTGATTCATCCTATCACCCATCTGTCCATTCAGCAAACCACCTACCATGTGGCTGATGCATTTTAATTTATTTTGTTGTTAATATGACTGCAAAAAAAAAAAAAAGAGAAGATGAGTTTCTTAATGTTTAAGAGTGAAAGTAAAAGACAGCAACTGGTGCTTATAGGCACATTCATTATGATTTAAGAAATTTCACCCTACGCAAATTGTTTTTGGAATGCAACGATTGCATAAATCATGGAGTACTGTACTTTAAAAAGGTTGCATCTTCAACTAAAAAACAATGTGAACTATGTGCTGTTTAATACAGAACTTCGCTTTCAACACGTACTTCAAACAATCTGACAAAAGAATCACAGTGTTCCATTTTTTTTTGACCCACCTGAGCAAAAGTATACTGAACAGCAAGCCTACTACTTGCTGAACATATATTTCCAGTATTCTGTGCACTGAATGTACTGCCTTATTTGCTGTACATGCATTTTCCACATGCTGTAATACCCATTCACTTCCACATCACATCCAAACTCACACAAATCAAAATCACTGTACTGTTCTTGACAGTTATTTCTCCACTTGTAATAATCACTGCAATCACTGCATGAACATATCCTTGGATAAGTACAGCAGTCCACAGAATTCTGTACATTAGTGTAATTCCTCAGTGAACACTTTCCACGCCTCCTACAGAATTCAGGGCTTGCACTTTCAGGTATGCTGGTTTCATAATCTGACTCTTCAGAACATGATGAAGAGGCCTCACTTCTAGGACCATTTTGTTCTACAGACGAAGTGCTATCAGAACTATCATCATACATACTTGCATGATCATTACAACTGAAATTACTGTTGCTATCATTTTTGGAATGACCCAAAATCTTTCTTGACAAAACCGTCTCTTTTCTAGCTTCTAGATCTTTTGAACCACCTACATGTGGGTAACATAATCGTTGGTTCTGAGGTGCTCTTGAACTATCAGCCTCAGTTACTGGCCATGGACGTCCATCTGCTAGGTGCCTTAACAAATCATCTGTGCTCCAATTACTGGTTTCTTCTTTCAACTTTTTACTTGTCACAGAAATGTCCTCTTGTATCATATCACAAACAACTTTTGATAGATCAGTTTCACTTGAAAGGGTTGCAGCCTCTTTTCTTGAACAGTTTGCATCATGTGTGTTTGTGTCTTCACTAAAGTTTCCTAATTGACTTGACAAGTCTTCATATGTGTTCAGTTTGACAATAACATCTGTTCCTTGCGTCAATTTGGTAGCCAAGTCACAAAGTGCTAGTTTCTCAGCAGTTTTATTTTCACATTTCGCTTCATCACCTAACAAGGATATCTTGCCCATTTCTTTCGCCAAGTCTGTGGCAGAAGTTTTTCTCACCTGCTCATCATGTAGGTGCCAAATGCCATTCAATTTTCCATGTAGTTTCCCTTCATTCTCTAATTTCTTGTCATTACACAATCCATTCATATGTTTCCCAACTTTTTTCTTAACTCCACCACTTCCAAAATTCTTGTCACCTGAATCTAAGGTATCACCTTTACAGTCTTTGGCATCCCTTCCCGGTGCAATACCCCACATTTCTTCGAAACTTGAAACATCACAGTGCCATAAATCAATTGACGTTACATTGCTTGGTAATTTGGCAACACTCATTGATTCACCAATTGTTCCCAGCATTTTTCTGAAGTGACCTAATTCCGTACCATCAGCTACAAGCGATATTGCAATACCATGAGAACCATAACGTCCGGCCCTTCCAATACGATGCAAGTATGTTGCACTGCTGTGAGGTATATCGAGGTTAATAACCAGGTTTACATTCTCTGCATCAATTCCTCTTGCTGTAAGGTCTGTTGACAGAAGTACCCGGCAGCGAAACTCACGGAGGCTTGCAACAGCTTCAAGACGATGGTGCTGCTCTTGCCCTCCTGTCAACCATATTGCAGCCCATCCCACTGTTTTCAACTGATTGCAGATGCTTTGAGCTCTAGAATTAAAAAAAAGCAAAACTCTTTACTGCTATAAGTACTATAAACAACAACAACAACAAGAACAACGATTTTGAAAACAGAAGACTGGAAGTATTTTATTCATAAAAAGTGTGCTACAGAAATCAAGTACACATTTAAGCATTTTACTCGCAGCATTTCACTTTCTGAAAACAACTCCCTGACAGCGACTCTCACCCCCCTGGAAAAAGTGTCCAACTCTAAATGATCCATAACCATGCCTTGAGTACTCATATATGGTGACTAAAACCAACAAAGGCACACGAGTTTATGAAAATAAACTATTGTTTGTAATGCACCTCCCTGAGAATGGCCACATGAGTGGCTGAAACATATACGAGTTATTACCATGTTCGTAATATATTTTCATCAACTTGCATGCATTTGTTGGTTTTAGTTACCATACCTAAGTGCCCAACTCATCTGCCTGAAAGGTTCAATAGTCTGTGGGATACTACAACACTGTCACTGCAGCGTCAAACGAGTAGATTATACATACCTTGTTTGGTAATTAGAAAAGACAAGGCACTGTTTAAAGGACACAGATGACAGGATGTGGAGCAATGCTTCAACTTTATAGTTCATTTGCACCATAGGGTTCAGATGAGGATGCACTAGGTAGACAAATTGCTTGAGACCCAACAAGATTGGTCCTTCTGGTCCTAGGTTGACATTTGCAGGACTGCGCATGTAACGACTCAGAAACATGTCCAATTTGCCTGGGTATGTTGCACTTAATGCCATCATCTGCTTGTTGGTTGGCAGTACTGAAAAAATGTAGCTGTTTGGAAAAACACAAAATTAAATTCATCAACTAACCCTTGTAGCTGTTCCATCATCACATGTGCATGTGTCTGATGGAAATGAATTTAAACACAAGTCAGAATCTATTGTGATCACCTTAACTTAAATAATTTTAGGTCTACACTGAGTTATACATGATCAAAGGGGACACAGGACTTCATAGGTCATGTCACTGGACATGACAAAAGATAAATAGTAAAACTCTGAAGTCTACACAGACAAAGAGGAAAGAAATTTGTCATCAAATTAAATTCCAACACTCTCCGTGGTGAACACTGGCAGAATATACTGGAGATTACATAATATTTGTTTCTGCATGCATGTAACTCATGGCTTTTTAACTTTCATGGACACTTCTTTGCTTCAATGCCACATTTTCTGTGCTTACTTCCACAAAAGTTCAAGAAAGAAGGAAATGATAGTGGAAACCATTTTCAACTTGCCCAATAACTAAGTCATGACTGTTCACAGGACAAGCACAACCAAATATTTTTCACCCTTCTGACATTCAATCAGGCTTTACTTTACTAAGCGTGACCACCAACTACAGATGGGTCTTTTAATCGTAGCCCAAAGTATAGGAAAAAACAATGCCAGCCTGCTTAAAGGAGTCAGCCCATGTAAACAATGCCATGCAAAAGAACAAATACAGAACAGTGGAAGATTTCAAATCACAGGCTCAGAGGTGGACAAAAGGAAAATATGAAAACATCATGTCCTAAATGAAGATAAATTGCATGATACTAGCACTCAAATGGCAACAAGCCCCAGAAAATCTATGCACTGTTTGGCTATTCAAAGTGGAAGGTCAAAATTCTCAGTCTGTATGGCACCAGGATGTGTAAAACTATTCCCATATAAAATTACAGCTGTACAATTCCTTCCTGTGAACTGGCAAGCAAGAAGCTGGTACTGTAAGTGGTTGCAAGAATCGGTAGACAATGAAATTCTTGATCTGAAACTCAGGTTTTTTTTGATGATGGTTTACATTACATGGAATGTAAACAGCCTGAATAAGATATTAATGAACTTGGTGTTCCACAAATTGCCATGCAATTAATGAGGTTCCTTTGCATGACCTTAAAAGTCAGAGTCTGGTATGTGGTAACCATGCACAAAATCACATGGCCCATGTTTTCCCAAGAAACAATAAACTCCTACCAGCATAGTCACTTAATTCTGGCACAATTTCTCTGAGAATTAAAAGAAGACACACAAATGTACAATTATTTCATGCAGAACAATGCTACAGCCACCACATCATACTTATTGATGACTGCACTAGAAGAGATAAGCACTAAATAGTTGATATATCACACACTATGGCCTCTCAGATCTCCAGATCTGAATGTATCTGATTATTAATTGTGAGAGGCTCTGAAAGACAGAGTTTATGTAAGCAATCCACTTTCCTTTAAAAACTGAAAGACAATATTCAAAAAGAAACTGCCAATATTTCAAGACTAACCCCACTGCATGTCAAGAAATATTTTAAGAAGGTGCAAGGTCTGCTTAGAAGCTGGAGGTGAAGCACTTCCAGAGTCTACCAAGTGGTATGTTGAAACAGAGTGGAAAAACTGACTCTAAATTCCTGGAAGATGCAGGTTTTGTATGCAATAAAGCTATCCTGATATATGCCATTGTCAGAGACACAATAACAAGACCATATACTGATCACATGAACCTACTCTGAACTTCCAGTGTCTGTCAAACCTAAGAACTGACAACAATTCGTACTGGCTAAAATAAATAATACTAATGTTTGTATTTGCCAGAAGAAAGTAAAGTGTGTTACTTCTGCCACGAATCCTTCAATAACAGTCTCAGTGCACTAAACAGACCTTTACATTCTTCACACACTGCTTCCAACATTGCAGGGTACAGGTGTGATGGCATTTACAGGTAATATAAATTTCAAACCCCTCTGTCCTGGGCAGTAGATGCAATTTAAACCCCAATATCTGCAGTTGGTTGGTATCACAGTGAACAAAGTGCCCCCTTTTAACACAGACGCCCCTAACAATATCACAATTAGCTTCATGCGAAGGTGAAATTCCTCTTCGATATAAGGCGTCTAATGCCATGAACTAACACCAGACAGTGAAGTCCTTCTTCAGAAGTTAATACTGTAGTTGCCAAACTAATCCTGAAATTCTCCACATTTTTATGGAACCCAAGTGTTCATTACCATCAGATACGGAGCACATATGGCAGTTACCAATTCCCGTTATCACTGTAGCACCTGAACAGTTACTGGCTAACCAATGAAACATAAACAGTGACCCCAAAACCCTGCTACTTCATATACATAAGGCTACTTCATAAACATATGTATAAAGTTGACCACGACAATAAGTTCCAAGCAACAGTAATAAGATCACCATTTTGACATACTGCTCAGCTCTACTTTCACCTTTCACTACTCCCAATCAGTATGTGAAGAGTCAATGAAAATTCACCTCACTGCTCAGCAAAACTGCAAGCTGTGAAGGCAGACAGTACATTAACCTTTAATTAACATGAAAAACACGAAGCTTTCAGATATTTCACATTTAAACATCCGCACAGATGTCTTGAGTCCATCTACATTTGTACATAAGGCCAGAAGCATTTGACAAAAGATATGGAAGCTTCAATATTTGGACTGACCCACACAAAATTTTGAATTCCTTGCTGTCCTGTCACTGCATAACATGAACAGTACTCTCATATGAACACAAAAAATGAACACTGGAATAGATGAGACACAACTCTATTGTTCTCTTCACATACTTTATATCCTTCTGGAAAGCAGGCTCCATCAGCTTATCAGCCTCATCCAAAACAAATAACCGTATGTTACTTGTTTTTAAGTACCCCATCTGGATTAGATGCTTCACCCTTCCAGGAGAACCAACTGCAATATGGCAATGATGAAGCTTTTGTTTGTCTTCTTCTAACGGAAGACCACCAATGAATGAATGCACCTTTAAACCTGGAAATGTGAAAAGTTATTTTGCAATTTTAAGTAAACCACATTCCATGCAACAGATTAAATACACAGTATTTAACCCAACAAACCGCACAATCAATAACAAACAAGTATTTGTCATTTATGATGTCCCTCCTACATGTTTCAGCTTCCAAAAGGCCATCATCAGGGAGGCTGTATACAAAGAAATACATATACAGCAAATTCTGTCAAAGGATATTATAAATGCCAAAGACTGTTTATTACTGACTGTGCAATATGTTGGATTAAATACTACATATTATTCTGTGATACTGTAATGCACGTACTGGACTTTATACATAATGTAACATAGTTCACACATGACAAATTTTAGCAATGTCTATGCCACAAATCATTATGGCATAATAGCAACAGAAGCACGAAGAAGAATAAGGTTCACTCAACATAGTTGCAGCACTGACACAACGTTACAAGTTTTCAAGTTTTCATGGTAGTGGGTGTTCAGATTATTGTGACACTGTATAATCTTTATGTGAATAGTCTCTTTTGTAACCAACTCCATGAGGTACAGTTCCCTTGAGAAAGAAACTGCCACTCAACTGTACATGAGTTCACGCAATCCACGAGATCATTTCACCATTCACAACAACACAACACTAGTACTTTGCTGAACCACAAGATGCAAATCAACATCCGCAAATCTTCTTTCTTTAAGACTCATTTCAGTGTTACCAACCCAACATTTGTCATAACAAGAGTGAGAGAGACGGCACGAAATGTGACAAAGTTGTCACCAACTCTCCTGGGTGACCACAGAGTATGCATACACAGTGTAAGTGTAAGTAAGGTGGACATAGGCCATTCAAAAATTCATGGAAACAATGGTGGAAGATTTAGAAAAATACATAATCCTCAAATGCTTCCACTTTACACACCTTCAGTAATTCTCCTGTCTTGCTGCAGACACACCACACCTGTGGAAGACATCGGGCACCATAAGCAATGTCTTTTCTCATTATGCCCGCAATTTTCCACTACACTGTCGCAACCACTTCACTTGAACATATGCCACAAACTGTTTCTATCAGTTTCCAAAACAGGTCATAATCACACAGGCCCACGCTTGACAAACATAGTAGATGTTCCAATACCTCATAATTCCATTGTTCCAACATATCTGTCACTGCCCAGGTCACAAGACCCAATGCTGCAGTGCAGCACAAAAGGACCTGTATACTTCGTCACAGACAGTGCTCCTTTTTGGGACAGTATACAGCAGCACAGCATATGAGCACCTTTAATGATGGTGAGACATTACATGAATATTATAAATTCAGAACTCAAGACCAATAGGTCTCATTTGCTTTTATTCTAACATCTTCTTATGAAACAACATCAGTCTCTTCTTTTACTATTTTGCACAGACAGGGGCCATTTTCAACTTCACATGGTGCCAAGTAACAAGTACCAGCACAGTTTCTTTTTGTCATGGAGTACTGACACCATTTTATCTCTAGAAGTGATTACTGGCACTTTCTTAACCAAAAAGCACCAGTTATAGAGCAATATTTTCAAGTAGTTGACACAACTGGCCGCAGTTACACAGTCAATTCAAAAGACTGCGGAAAACCACACAAATCTCAGTTGGGACAGCCAACATCCTGAATTGTGACGCAGATGTTTCTGCCATGCCAGTTCTCTCAACAGACTGGTTAACCTTATGCATTTACATATACAAGTGACGTAGTGTCGAAACATACCTTTCATTTCACTACCTACATCTGTCATGACCTGTTCGATCTGAACGGCAATTTCTCGAGTGGGAGCCAAGATAAGCACTTGCAAACTTCTGCTACTGACAACCAGCATCTCCAAGGCTACTACTGTGAAAACACACGTCTTCCCTGTTCCAGATTTGGCTTGAACAACAAGGTCTGGAAAATAAACAAACGGCACACTAAAATATTTGAAACGTGTACCAAAGTGCCCCCACTAAACAGGATCACAGATATTCAGCTGAAACAAGTAAAGCCTTCTTATGGCCTTTTACTATCTTCCAAGGCTTTGTTTCCCTTGAATTTATGTGGCAGCACTGATTTAACACATAACTAAAAGTGTTTAACAATATGAACAGCAGTGACAACTGGGATGTGATGACAAATAGTCTGGCAAATATTTAATGGCCTTCCAGAGAAATCGCCTGCTTCCCTCTTCAGTGTAACAAAGTGAATGGCACATAAAAATTAGTGTAAGATACGCAAACTGCAGCAAAGGACATGGTTCTGGTAGCAAACCAGTGGGAGATGATATGATGACAGGGGCATGACCGAAACAACCACAGAGAAAGAAGGATGAGGAGGATTTGTGGCAAGGAACAGGGACAAGGAAATTATATTCTAGAATGGGAAGGGGGAGATGAGATGGTGCTGGTATCAGCAGGGGTGTTGAAGTATCCAGTGGGACAGATGAGCGGGAAGAGAGGTGAGAAAAGATATGTTCTGGGAAAGTATACAGGGGACATAGGTTAGTGCAAAATTTGAACAGAAGTGTCAAGGCATCAAGTGGAGAACCAAGTATGATGATCCACCAAGTACTGTGAAAGGACAGCCAGGCCAGACAAACATACATTAAAATGTAAACATGGCACACTGTATTCCTAAACGTCGCTTAACCACTACTAACATAAGTAACTAGGTGCAAACTGTTCTTTGTCCTCTTGGGTTAAGCAAGAGTAGACACAATCTGCATGTGAACGGGTGATCACGTACAAACACTACACATTATTAACCTATGCCTTAGTACAACAGTATTCTGCGTGATTGGGTTTTGCAGGCTCCATGGTAACACAGAAGCAAAAGTTTAACTTTGTTGAAGCTGTATTACTTCTATTCCAATAGACACTGGCCAAATGCAAATTAAACATGAGGGATCAACCATGGCTGTGGAGTTGGTACAAAAAACCTCTGACTCTTGATTCCTTCATAAAAGCTCAATATGTATTAATAATGATAAACCTACTAAAATGGTAAATGGTATCATAAGACATTTTATCACCACCACGTGAATCATCAGGCTACTTTTTAGATTTATAACCTATATTTAAGTATAAGTCTAAATGGTATTGTAGTTGGTACCTATAACTAATTCAATGGAGCAGAGTCCTTCTTGAAAAGCTAACAGGTCCTCAGCTAGTCAAGAAGTTACCGCATTTTGTGGAACCTGAAGGTTCATTACCACATTTACAACAGCCTGCCACCTGTCCCTATCAGCTAGTACCTATTTAAGATTTTATATCGAGGTCTCTCAGACTCCACCCAATATTCCTTCCAACTCCGACTCTGACTACGACTCCACAGCCCTGGAAACAACCAATAAAGCCTTCATCTTATTGCATAGACCCCTAATTCTTCACATATATATATATATATATATATATATAAAACTGTCGTTTAATTTTATTTTTATGATGCACTCCTCATTCAGGTACAAATCCTGTTTACATTAAATCTGTCAGAAAACAACTACAAAATTTCACACAGATGCCATGTTTGTAAACTGTTAACTTACAGACAACATTCCATACATGTTGTGCAGGTATGTTTATGACATATCTCCATACAAAACTACACCATACCATCCCTAGCTTCACTAGTCTGTCAGCATCATAAAATGAACACTTAAGAAAATAATGGTAAAGTTGCCACATTGTTCCTTCACATTCTAAAAAATTACCTAATAAAATTTACTTATTGAAGATCTAATAGGTTGGAATGGTGACTAGGCTACAGGCTGGCTGATCCAGAATTCAAATCCCATCAGGGGCACAAGAGTCTTCCTTGTTCCCAAAGATCCAGAGCTACTCTGAGCACTGTTCAATGGTATCAAGGGTCCTTTCCCCAGGGGTAATGCACCCAAGGCACAAGACTGACAGTTCAACTCCATCTTGTTCCAAACGCAAGAAACAGCAGAGCTATACCTCCCCTGTGCCATATGCCTTCATGGTGGAAGAACTCTGTCCTTACTTCTGAAGATCTATTGCCATACATCACATCAGAATGCTAAATTAAGCACTTACAGTGCTGCTCCCACATCACTATAATGTCTATGTTGCTGTTACTAAAAAATACAATGTTCAATTGGTCTCCACAGCATAAAATTCATGCCAAGCTTCACATAAATTGGTCAAATTGTTCATATATTGAAATGGGATGGATGCACGTATGTGCCACACACACACTCAAGCACGCACACAAACCTTTCCCAGTGAAAGAAGACCAGGATAAAAATGCCAAAATGACTGGTTCACCTTCAAATATCATACTCGACATCTTAACAACTGGGTTAGTTTTTGCATATAGGAAGGAACAAATACAAAATGAAAAACAGTGCATAATGAACTCTACTGTGCACACTCCTTCTAATCAACAAACATGCCTTCCATGTAACCCAGGTTTCATTACCATGTTCATGCTTCTGCTACTACTGTCACAGACATTAACACAAGAAAGTTGTAATGATTTACACAAGTTGCTTATACAGGAGAAAAAGCCTATTTAAATTGACCAGGTAAGCCTTTAGGGAGTTGTCAATTTTAATCCCAGGGAAAATATCTTTTGCAAATATATAGAGATGCATGTTGGATATATGAGACTAGGTACTGGCCAATGACAAGCTTGGGTGTTTGTAGTGTTGAATCTTCAGGACCTGACAGGTGAGTCAGGATCTTACCAAAACCACATCTCCCAAGTGGTATTGCTTTAAGCTGTATAGGTGATGGCTTCCTAAATCCACTTTTATGAAGACCCTTCAAGGTCAACTCCGATAACAGCATCCCAGTGAAGTCAACATCTTCATTGATAAACACATCCTGCGTTCGGGGTTTATCCTCCAAGACATGAGCAGTTTGACGAGGCATCATTGTTCAGCAAAACCTTAACGAAATTATCTATATCGTTCTTATTACATATAATACCCAAACAAAATACCTAAACGAGAAATCACAATCAAGGTGATATTCTTCAAATTGCACTTCAAATACAACTGCTGCTACACAACATAATTAAACTGCCGACTATGCCACTGTTACCGATAAATTGAGTTACGACAAGATGAAGACCGACGTTTTCAATGCGTTAACTGAAGCTGTCTCTGGATTTACGACCCTCTGTAAAATCGTACGTGGTTACCCAGCACAGAAAAGCCGATTTCTGATCATACAACGTCCTAGAAAACTCCGTGGTAAGCGAACCATACCATGATCTGTGGTTTATCTAAATAAATTAGCAACACCAGATGAACATTTTCATTGCCTAATTTCAACTGTCAGTTTAAATTTGCAGTTTGTATCGCTTCTTCTCTACGTAAACCACACGATATTTGTACAAATCAATTCGATAGTATACGACAAGTATTTAAATCGATTGTCACAGTAATGCAGAGGGACAAGCGTACATACCTCTCTCCGGAGGGTAAGAATCATCTCTGTGTTGGCGATGGTCGTTACCGCTGACATCACATTTGTCGCTGCAAAATGCAAACAGCGCAGCATTGCCAACTTACAGCACTTACAGCAAATGCATATCGAGGTATCGTACGTTGGTACGAACGTTAGCGATGGAGCGAACGACTTCGCGTGTGTGGGATGTGGACGGTGTGTGAGGAAACGTAGGGAGGAAATAATTGATAGCTAAAAGAATAAGTGTTTTAACATTTACGTAACTTGGTCCCAATAAGCAATTGCTTATTGTTAAAGTCTCATGTAAAAATTATTGTTTATTTGGTTCCCACATGGTTTACGAGGATCCAACGTTTTTCATCAAGAGTGGAGATGTGGGTTTTGCTGATAGGCAAAAAAGCATTTTTGACAAATTAACAGTGGCTGAGAAGGAGCGGAATGAACGGCAACAAGAAGCAGATCATCATAGTGAGAATAATAACATTCTGTCCACCGGAAATTGTGTACCTTCCGTCAGAAGAGGCAGATCCGAGATGAAACAGTTCAGAGGTAAAGAGAGCATTTTCAAAAGACCAGTTGCGCTTCCACCTCGTTTTAAAAGCAAAGATGTTCCAGATTACCACAGGAATCCACATAAATGGATTAAATATAGCTTAGGGGATGTATCTCAGGAGGATATGTCTGATCGAAGTAATACGGCAGCAGCGTTGTCCTTTCTCAAAGAACTGCAGGAACGAAAAAGGCAACAAGAAATGGAAGGTGACGACAGGGGCCCAGAGCAGATCACTTTCAAGCAACCCAAAAATAAAACCAAACTTTTGACTCAGCATGATGCATCATTGTGTCGTACTAGTGGCATGACTAGTGCAGAAAGTACAACAGGCAAAGACACAATCACGCAACCATCTTTTCGAAGTTCGAAATTAATAATGCCGGAGTATGTTGTTGGAATGACCAAGAAGAAAGATAAGAAAAAGAATGATAAACATGCTCATTTACCTCAAAATGAAAACATCACATCTGTAATAAAACTACAACACTTGGCAGAAGATGATGATGGTGAATAGATCACAGGTGGGTGGGACATGTTATGGAAAAGAAATAAATTGGGAAGAAAACATGTGTATGCTTGCTTGATAATCACTATTTTCAATACGTTTTGTTTTAGTAATTGATGAGGGTACATCTATCCCCAGATTTTTAAGTTAGCAGTTACATTTTACGTAGTTATGCCACTGGAGTGATAAGTTCCCTGATCATGACAAGGGGTCTGTGCCGTAGCTGAGACAGTTACTCTGCAGTTTCTGACTGTGAAAGCCCAAGTTTGATCCCAGGAGAGAGTATGTGCAATTTGTTGTGGACAAAATAGCATTGGGACAGGTTATTTGCCAAGTGCTGTGGTGTTTCCCCATCAGTCCATGTGTGCTGCATATTCATATTTTCATGTGCCAGGAGCACTTTGTAGTCTGAATATGAACAGCATTACTAAATAAACTACAAAGAAAAAATGAACAATGATGTGCTCTCAGAATAGCAATACGTATAGATAAAGTCTCAGGTACTGTACATCATGGCTCTGCAATTGACATGACAGTACTAAGTAAAGTGCTGCCGTCATTATAGATGAATGGTTGTGTTCGCCTGTAGCAGAAGAGTTTGCCATTTTAACTGTCTAGTCACTGTTTTGAAACAGTTTCCTCCTTTCCTTTGCGTCAAATTCCCAAGTCAGCTGTGACTTTCTTCAGAGGTGCAGGCAAAGTTTTATCTGATAAGTAGTTATTATATATTCCTATTATATGACTTTGTATGTTTTGTTTTTTCAGATGTAATCTACATCATGGGGGAGTGTCCCATTTCTAAGAATTACAGTAGGCTGTTAGAAGTGGAGAAATTGTATATATTAAGACAATATATACTTCATGCTTGTTTCATTTATGATTTCACTTGATTATGCATAATACTAGCTGGTTTTTTGTGGGGTAGTTAAATTTCAATAAAGAATTTGAGAATTCTGAAATGTTCTTTGCTGTAAACAGTGTTGTTACATAGTACAGTGTTTAATTCCATGCTTCGACCCACATGTATAAGAAGTTCACATTTCAGTCATGATGGTCCTTTAAAGCAAAACCTTTCGTAATAAATACCTAGAACCAGATATACTGTTCTTCCCAGCACAACACCTTTTTTTATTTTTTTAACTCTGCATGTTTCAATTGATGTCAGCCACCACCGAGTAATATTTTACATTGGTTGTGACGATTTGTTGAGAATGCCTCATGATGATTGACATTGATCGAAACATGTTAGCATTAAAATAAAAGAAAAAAGGTGTCGTGTTGGAACAGTGTATGTCTGTATGATCAACTGAACACAGGGGTATGGCTACCATTAAATAGAACCAGACAATTGTTCCTATTGAACATCAAGTTTAGACTAATGCTACATATCCAGTGATGTAATATAATTAATTACAGTGAACAGAGTCACAAAGTGAGGGCATGACATCTATTAAGTGTCATAAGTGAAAAAAGGTAAAGGGTTCCCTATACAGGCCAAAGGCCCAAGAGGGAGTAGAGGTATAGCTCTACCCTTTTGTTAGCCTCGGCACTATCCTAGTGGGGTGGCTAACTTCATGCCCAGGTCAGTTAACCCCCAGGAAAGATCCAGCACCCATTGTACGGGAGGCTGGGTGGGCCCCAGGGCCAGTCTGGACAGGTGCAGAAAATCTTGCCTCCACCAGGATTCGATCCCCAGACCATCCAGCCCATAGCAAGTCGCTATACTGACTACGTTATCACAGCCCATAAGTGTCATAAGTATATGGACGCAACTTGGGTGAAAGGCAGCACTACAGCTAGCGCCTGTGAAGCAAGGCTCTTGCATAGTGGTTACAACCTATAACTCTGCAGATTTTGATGCCATACAACATGTTAACAAACTGGAAAACCACCAAACAGTCTTTTATGCCATGGTAAATGCCAACGAATTATAAATTCATTAAATGTATGTATATCAAAGCATTAAATGTTGATGGGGCCTGGCACCTGTGACATGTACTGAGTGTCTGCCCATTCCAGTCTGTTTCACTGATTTGAGTGCACTGTAAGTACTAGACACTGCAGAATAAATAAATTTGTATGTCAGTTTTTTCTTCCGTTCACCAATAAATGAAACTTGTTAAAAATAAATAGTGTTTTTCATCACCATTCAAGTTCTTACCTTTTTTACGTTTCACTGTCTGAGACAGGCCTACTGCTGCTTGATCCACTTTATATCAGTTTGAAACTGCAAATATGCAGAGTGTTATATGAAATGCTAAGGTATATTACTGACAGGTACTTGTGAAGTTTATTGTTACAACAATCAGTGTTCCTTTATTTTTATTTTATTTTTCGTATGTGATACTGATAATTCGCAGGAGGAATGTACTTTAATAATAAACATGATTATGTCATATGTCACAGTGTTCCTCAGTCAGGAAGCAAGTGTACTTTTTCACATCAGTTTGATGTCGATGTGAATGTAGTGTAGCATTAATTACTCAGGTTAATGAACAGCTTCATGGGGTCACAAGCCCTGTTTTCATGCCAACATTTTCTTCATTACTGAAGTCTATGAAAAGTATAGAGCATATTTGTACAGTGCCATGTTTGCATGTGTGTTTTTATTACGTACATGTAATGAACTCTAAGTTAAACTGATCCTTCAGTACTGATTTTTTATACTTACATTTTCTGCCCATCTCTGTCCATTTTTCTAAAATAAGGCACCTTTTCACATTGGCTACATTTCCCTTTCTTTAAGGGACCTGAAGAGGATGGATGTTGGCATGTTATTGGCATAATTCCTTTGCCAGATATGGCTGTTCAGCATAAACTGTACACTTTTAAAATCTTGTTCAGTTAAGGTTTGTGTCTGGTATCAATTAGTTTCAATTTTTATTTGTCTTGTTACATTTCATGGCTTTTCAGAATAGCCACTGTTCATTTTATTATTGCTTTTGTCTGTCTGTCAGTCACTTATTACTGTTTGCTGTAAAGCTGCAAGTCTGTGAGCTGTAATGGATGTCATAAAAATTATGTAACTGCAAAGGTGACCTAACAGGGCTTGTAACAACATGCACGAACATGCAACTACAGTAATGCACAGTTTAGTATATTGTGAAATGTGTCACTAGATACTGTTTTTATTCATAAGCACTATCAAAGCTGCACCATAGCTCATGCAGTTCAGCAGTGATGTCTCACTGCAGAGGACTGGGTTCAAATGTGGGATCTGTGGTGGATGAAGTGGCACTGGGACAAGTTCCTGAGTATGTCATCTTGCCTTGTCTGTATCATTCCACCAATACTTCACACTCATATTTCATCCATCTAACACTGATTCTAGATAATCTTAGCAATTGGCAGTCTTGTTACATGAAACATACAAAAAAAGTCATCAGTGCAAAACTGAAAATGTATGTTTCATCAATGACATATTCAAGCTTACATTGACAGTTTCTATGAACAGGAATATTCTGACTGACTGAACTGGATGCTTCAATGTAAGATGCAACAGTGCTGCACTGCAATGTGCTCAATTGAATTAGCTACATGGACTGGAAAACTGTAATTTGTGCGTGGTAGTTTTAAAGTTTGGATAAATGAGTATCAAAATCAGCATGAAGTATCATGGACAGGCAAGAATTTTTCCCATGGCATTTATGCCAAAAAGCAGTCCCATTACAGACCTGGACAGGCCGTTAGGGTTCCAGGAGGTTGAGGCTCCCAGATTTCTAGACAATCGGCACATGAAGGTGGTAGGTTGTCAGCCATATGCACCGGCTGCCTTTACGCCCCAGGAAATATTCCTGGTACTCATTTCTGTTAGAGGTTGAGTCGACCCCAGGGCCATAGTGCGATTGAAAGGATTATGTCAATGAAAAATTCCAATGACACCACCGGGAATCAAACCCACGACCTGCCGGTTCGTAGCACAGTGCCTCAACCAACTGCACCACGGCAGCCCTGGTATTTATGCCAAACAATACATATCTGTAACTAACAGCCTTGGGTCAATGTTGCATTTAATATATTTATAGGCCCATCTCAATACATATTGTGTCTGATGATGACCTTGGTCAACAGTTTGTCTCACTATACTTTCAAGTTATCAATCCACGAAATAAATGCAAGGAAAAAAATATAACTACATAAACCAATAACTAACCTTGTATCTTATCACAGGGGTGTGTACTATGCAAGTATAAGGATATTTAATGCATTACCAACATCCACTGCAAATCAAGTAATGAGCAAAAAATGCTTTATAAAAAACCTAAAAATATTCCTACTGGATAAACCCCTCTTCTCGTGTGAAGATTACTTTAACTTACATATACAGAATGAGGATTGAAGATGTGCTTTCAAGTCCTTACTAACTCCCTTGTGGAGTTTGTTAGTCAACTGTCAATTTTAGAACTGTATTGTTATGTATGTTTTTATTTGTGGATGTAATGTGCACTTTATATTTTATGCTTCTTTTATTGAATCTGTGATACAATTGTTCAACTTCTGGAACTGTATTGTCATGCATGTCTCTGTCTGTTATTATCTGACTACTGATTTTTTTATCATATTTTATACTGGGGACTTGTTCTACAACCAGTGCCACCTGTGACTGATTGGCAGGTTGATGGAATGCAAATGTATGTAAATGTACAGTGTGACTGCATGAGTGAGTCATGTGCTAGACACAGCAAGAAAAAGTATGATTTCTCTTTATGCTAAAATGTATTGTTTTAATTTATCTAAGTTCTAAGATACACACAACATCATGTGTGTAA
The DNA here is from genome assembly GCA_013340265.1 of Coptotermes formosanus. NCBI lineage: Eukaryota > Metazoa > Arthropoda > Insecta > Blattodea > Rhinotermitidae > Coptotermes > Coptotermes formosanus. The sequence continues at coordinate 983,357 of BLKM01008216.1, forward strand.
CTTGCTTAATAACATTGTGGGGGGGGGGGCAAACTCAACCATGCCTCTATTCTACGTCCCATAAAACAGGTTTTTAATTTTTTTGTCTTTACACCACCCAAATAATCATTTAGAAAATATTTCTATTTTTTTAGTTTGCCCCTCTTAAACTCAGTAGCCAAAAAATATTCTTAGGCAGAAAAAATATTGGAGAGGAATTTGCCCCCCTTGCACCCCCCAAGTTATACCTGTGCATAAAATGTAATGTGTAGTTCTGTAGTTTCACTAAAAAATTCCTACTTTGTGTGTTTCTCCCTTGCTTCCATACTGTGTCATTATGACAAGAGCACCATGCTTTAAAAAACCATCAAATGAGATACATGAGACCATTATCTTAATTGACACTTGTTGCAAAAAGTTTTTCTGATCTTGTAACTTCAGAGAATTGGGGCAGAAATTAAAAAAAATCACAATATGATGACAGAAGTATTACATTTCTGATGATATTTAAAAATATTTGGAATTTCTTGAATAAATATTTTTTCTCTTATGGGATGCAAAGGTTACTTTCCCTAATGCAATAGCTAACTCTGGAAATCTTTCAATTAACTACTTATTGCTATTAATTCACAAAAGAAAATATAGTATACTATTTTAATAACTGTCAGTCCAGTCACACACTGTACCTATGGGTAAATCTAAGAACTCTCACATAGGAACATAAGTATTAAGTAGCCAATGGCATAATATACCCTTGTGCTGCAACATCGTCACTTGTGTTGAATTATACTACCCTTTGATAAATTATAAACTGCTATATACAAACAATAGTTAGGCCTAATATTTAATCAGTCCTTGGAATGTAACCTACATCATAGAAAAAGTATTGTGAATGGAAGCCATCAAGACTTGCCTTCCAACAAAAGCAATACACAAATGTCAGGCCAATGAAATGATATCACAACCTTAAACAACTCAATTCTCTGAGAATGTCACTCTCATTTGCTGTGAATCACATTAACCTTCTCTGATAATACTACCTCATCTACTTTAACTTACGTAGACATAACATTTACAAGACTGGGCATCATTTCTGCCTGGATTGGTCCATAATCAACAGCTTCTCCGTCCACAGTGATATATCCACCTGATGTTTCAGGTATTAATCTGAACGCAGTAACAGGAATCATTTCTGCATGAGGGATTAACAAGTGAGTTCCAGATGAAAGCCCCAGAAGGAACTGTAACATCACAAACAAACTGGTTTATTTTCTGATCTCACAGAGCACGAGGAGTTTTAACTGTGTATGCGTTTATGGAGATGTGTATATTATATCATTCTGGTCAAAGTAGTTTTCATGTGCTTCAAAAGGTTACAGTTCTGTGTTCAAAACTGTGCCATCTGAGGGACAAAAATGTAACTTAATTCACTGTTTTAATGGACAAAGGTATGAAATGGATGAAGTACAGGAGGAAAAATGGTAAAAAGATGAAGACATGGAAGCAATTACTCTTCGTCAAGTTTCAACAGACTTTTGCACTGCTTTCAGTAGAATACAGTTTGAATGTGTGCATAACCTACGATGGTAATTCAAATGAACACGTCACAATGCCAACAAAGAAACATTTTTATGGTTCTTCATGCAACCAATTTTGCACTACATATTGCACCTCCTCATCAATACAAAAGTGGATTGTGCTAAAGTCAGTTCTTTGCCTGATGCAACTGTCACCTGCTGCCTGTCATGCTACAGGCAAAGCAATCCATGCTGTCATGAACTTACAAGATGTTTTGGATCCCTAGTATTATTCATATACCAGAAAAATCAAACTGACTCATCCAACAGAATGTGCCATTCAAACTTTTTCCACTCTTCATTTGGATTTGCAGATCCATAACTCATAGTCTGCAAAGTCCTATCCAAGAAAATCACTGCCCTGTGGTCCATAGTGGGCCAGAATGACCGTGTGCACTTCATTTCACATACTAACTGGCATGGAACTCAACATACACTTTGTTTATTGTACTACACACCTAGCTATCCATCTCTTGACCTGATAATACAAAAAGCTGCTGCAGCCCTAACATTCAACAATAGCTCTCATCGGAATAAAACATCCCCAGTTGAACAGAGCAAGCCATTTCAAACAGCTCAAGCAAGGTGTCTACATTGAGTTACATTTCATGTCTGCTAAATAATATTCTACCAGAGCCAAGATTTCTACATGCAATAACAACTTCATATTCCTCCTATTGACATACAAGAGTTTTAGGTACATACTCTGACAACACAATGAAGACCCACTTTTATACCAAAAATTTTTACATATATCAATGGCAGTTACACAGTAAGTTTAGTGTAGACAATAAAAACTGATCATGATGTTACATGGCTATGAAATAATGACAATTCTTGAGAATACCAGTAATGTAAGACTGACATCTTAATCTCCAATTTAATGATTTTTATGACTGGTATGCAACTTTCCTCTCTCTACACTTGTCACTGCAGCCTGAAAATGGCTTAGGATATTTAAGCCAAAAATATGTAGTGTACATATGGAAACAAAGTGACTGTTAGTAAACTGTTGTATTTGAATGCCTTTTTAATACCTAAATGTAGTCAAAATTCAACACGCTTATCTACACATACACAGCTGACCTGAAGTAGCTGGCCCCGACTGATACCAGCACGTACCACCAGCAACCAGATGACTCCATCTGCCAACTTTGAATTAGGAGCAACCAGGCAGTCAGATGCAATATGCGACTGGTATGATGCATGGACCAACACAAAGTCACCTAAAGGCCACACAAAATAAATGTAAAATCTGTTCAGTTTAAAGTGATGTCAGGGCATGGAAAAGATATTAAACCATCACACGGTTCATGTTAATACATAATATAAAGCATGCCAAAACCAGACATTCTGCAAAACTTTTACCAACTAAGAAACAGAATGTAAGGTGGATAGTGGATGGAGTTGGGTCAAGATCATATCCCATGGTGACTTCAATATTAGTGGTGTTGAACTATGTGTTCCACCACCAGATAAATGGTTAGCTATTGGATTCAAAGAATGTCTGTCTATGCTTTATACAAACTGAGTATGGACTACAGGAGGGGTCCAAAACTTTTTTTCCAACAGTACACACCATTTCCAAATTCCAGACACTGAAGAGTACCATGAAGTAAGTTCCATGCTGAGAACCCACCATTCAGGAGTGATGTGTGAACCTCTGGTGTGTTACCAGTGTGTGTGTGAAATGACACACATTGTGTATGCACGGAAAATGTTTAAATAATTGTGCCAAAAATACTAGGTGCCACTGTCCAAAATTTAAGTGCCTGGGTAACTAGGCACCTGGGATTTGTGTGCCCCTGCACTTATGTATGAAAAAGGGAGCCATACATTCTTTGGTTCTTTGGAATCTGCAAATTTGAGACAAGGCCAGTTTCTAGATGCCTTCAATATCACTGAGCACAATTATGGCCACACTGGAATTGCTGCTCATTTTTGTGACAGTGTGGTATATCCCTAGACACATAAAATGACAAAAGTTAACATACACTGATGAAGCAGGAAGACGTTGCAGTAAGACTGTCAAGTTATATTTCGGAGGTGTCTGGTTCGAATGTTGCCTGGGTCACCAGACATCCTGATTGGTTTTCTCGTGGCTTTCAAAGGTCTTTTCAGGCAAGTACCAGGATAATACCTCAAGCTGACCACAAGTCCTTCTTTCCAAAGCCTTTCCAATTAACCCTTTAAATCTTTATGTACTGCCAGTTTAACACTACAAAATTCTACATTCTGTCCACACAGTACATTTATGTGTTCTGTATGTATTTCAGAACAAACAACAATTACTTGTACAAAATTAACCGGTTGGTTTTTATACCCAGAAAAGTGTATGTATACAATGGAATTAAAATATAATTCAGATTAATCTTAATCCTTAAAGGATTAATCACACACTAATTATCTTACCACTAAACACTACATAGTCTGAGATAATGATGACATTATAAAATAAACCACAAAACATCAACTGGCAGCAAAAAGTATATGAGATGGAGAACAAAATAACTTTACTGCTGCCAGACTTCAAGCACTGTAAAATGAACCAACCGTAGGCTACACTGAACCTGACAGAATGCTTAGTGGTACCTTCAATACTGCTCCAGTGATCTGGGACAGGTTGCGTTAAAGCAGGTAGCTGAGAGGGAGGCCCGTACATGCGGACACTGCTATTGGACCTTCGTGGCTGTATGTCTTCACCTCCCTGCACAGCCATATATGATGTATTATCTGCTACAGACCGGTACTCTGAGCCTGCAGTGGAGAAATATGCAGAGTGACGTGATGCAGCAGAATAATATGAATCAAGCCTTGGACGACCAGATTCACCTCCATCCCTGAAATCTTCCAGTGCATGCCCCATTGAGGTTTCTAAGCTCAATGCATCTGCAACTGCATCCTCAACACAATCTCTTCCCTACAAAGAATCAAAAATGTATTAAATCTACCAGTTTGAGAACTCTCAGACTATGATAATATCAATATTATTGTGACAAAATATAGCTTTATTATCATTCACTCAAGCCAAATACAATTAGAAGATATAAAACAGTCACACAAACAAAATTAATTGCAGTTTGAACTCACTAATAAATAGTAATTTAATTTTTATTGCCTGTGCATTTATAACGGTTAGTGTATAATATGGCACGTAACAATATCTGCACAATGATGGCTATGATTAAAAACGTGGAGTGGAAAAGACTCTACCATATACGTAATTATTGTTGATCTCTGTGTGATAATTATTGGAATAGGAACTTCCTACAAACAGGAAGTATTATTATGCAATCAAAGAGGGTTTAATTCAACTCGCAGAATTGTATCAACTCTAGACATTGCTGAACTCCAGTGGTGCCTGAAGGTGTTTCACCCAGTAACCCAATTTTTTTTATTTTGCACAGGAAAACAAGAAAAATTCAGCATCCCATATATTGCAATAATTATCACCTGGGTTTCTTCCTCCTTCCCACCTTTATAATGACCCACTAAAAGCTTATTACTTTTTTTTTGAAAAAAAAAAATGCCTACACAATGTCGACAAAATACACGTGTTTATATTGTCATCTCTACTCAGCCTAAATCATAAACAGCATGAAACATACACATGACATGAAGCAGCAGAAACTTCTGGGAGAGAACTCTGGTTTAGAGACTGTAGGAAATATTTTGTAGATGTTAATACTCAAAGCACCTACATATTTTCAGCTTCATTCATAGAAAAAATTGTGAAAACATATGCACTCAGGCTACTTTCCTATCTTTGATCAAAAATACTTTGATTGCAGAGTATTTCTGCAATATTAGTCCCACAGACTGTTGTTTTTAGAAAGTTAAATTCGAAAGTACAAAGCGGTATGTTACAAAAATCAAGAAAACATTAAGTGTTTCAGTTTGAGAGTTTAAGGTTATGAAGATACCAAAAATTAAAGGCTGTATTTTCATACACAAGAGTTGTTTTTCTATCATGTAGTATGTTAACACTGTGTCCACAAAACAGTGCTACAACCTAAACTGGGCCACAGCCTCAGTCCTGAACTTTAATGTGCTGAATGTTCAAAAGTCATACCTATGGACCGAATCATGTAGTTCCTTCATATACATCAGGGCAAACATGCCCCTTGATAAAATTTCAACCAACACACAATTTTCATTGAAATCTTTGCTAAATTTGAAAGCAATATGGCAACATGGTATGGAGAACACAAAGTGGGAGAACACAAAGTGGTGATGAGGTCATGATTTCTGTAAAAATTGTGAGTCAATCAGAATTTTGTCAGGGAACATTTTGTCTCAGTTTTCTTGAAGGAATTGTGCCAGACACCCTACATACATTTAAGTCACACTCTTGCATTCCTCATTTCATAGCTTTAATGCATACACCTTTAGTAGGCATAACAGGCAACAAAAAACGTTTACATGTTAAGTCTGGAGGTTTGTGTTAGTGGTCCAGGGTTTGACTCTAGTTCTGGCTAGGAACCAAACTTACTGCTTACTCTATCCTGTCACTGGGGAACAGAAAAAGAAAAGCACTCAAAATGTTATGTTTTAGCCTTGAGAGACGTTCGGTAAATGCCATACTGCATGGCCTTGGACTCTAAATACACAGAATTCTTTTAATCTGGATATTGATACTCTGGAAATCCTGATACTTTGGCAGTTGGACAAGGTATTGTGTAGGTGGTTTACCAGAATGTGTTCCAAAGCAAAATCTATGACTGGGCCTACGATAATTGAAGAAGGTATGTCTCTTTATGATGATATGAAGATAACCAACAACTGCACAATCTCTGATAACCGGCAGCAAAGTAACAAAAGTTACCTGCAAGAAATTTGTTCACCATATGTACTCTTTGATAACCTGGAACATTTGATAATCAGCACCTGAGTGGTCCTATCAGTGCCAGATTAAAGGAATTCTCCTGTACATACGTAGAAAAATACTGGGTTACACTGGTGAGGTAACTTTCCAGGCTTGTACTGTGTGCACAATTCAGGTTTTTTATTGATAAACAGTGGGTTAAAGAAACTAGTATGATGGAAAATGCCCAAAAAATCAGTCACAAGAAATAAGGTATCTCCAAATTTCAACATTTACCATGTTCTTTACGATTCTTGCCACAACTGACTGCAACAACAGTCGCGTATTACTAAAAGGCTCCAATACTGTACAAAAAGTCATAGTGCTGTGTTAAATGGCATTAGTGTTTATCACCTTTCCAACAAGTAAAGCCTATGCACTTTATACAGATCAGAAGCATTACAACTGATGAATCTACCTGCGGTGTATGGTAACGTAAATCAGTGCTGTCATGGTAACTGCGACTAGGATGAACAGGTGTGTATGAACTTGCTGGAAAGATGTCAAGAGGCTGGTTACCAGACTCAGCACAATGGCTTACACTGCGAGTTAATCCACTTGTATGGGTCTGTGGAGATTGTACCTTACAACCTTCCACTGGGAGGTACCACAGTTTTCCACGGTATGTCCTCAATCCTGCAATCAGTCATTGCCACAGTAGTATCCAAGTTAAGTCAACTTTATATAACATGAAGAAATCAGCTACAATAAAATCATAGTGAATTAATGAGGGACAAAAATGAAGTAATACTGTGCACAGCTTGTAAGCCACTAGCATGAAAATCATTTTATCAAGACTTCAGTATTTCTACAAGTAGTTCCTATTATGGGCTGTAGCTACTAAGTATACTATGAAGTCACTATGTTGTTGTTGTTGAAGATTCAAGTCTTCTGGGAGGTGACAGTGTGTCAATAAATGAATCACATGGTCATCTGCCAGAGAACTCTTATTTTCAATGGTATCACTGTGACAAACTCAAGTCAGGCAGAGTATTTTGTTGTGTAGGAAGCACAGCCTATGGGATTAAGAGAGAAATGTCACTAATGGAGGGGAGGCCTCCTCACACAGCTGACAGTTACATGTCTCAAAGGTTTCACGGTAACACAAGTCAATAAAACTTTCTTGGGCTAACAGCCACATCATAAAAAAAATCAGAAATGTTCCATTTTACTGCAATTACTCCTGACAGTCTTTGGCTGCTCAAATGTGCAGACAAAATATTAATAGTGCATGTTTCATTTATTAGTGTCTTCAGAAGTGAGGAGTTGTTTGACTTTCCATTCCATGAACAACATGAGCTCATGCTGGATCACAAGATTGTTGGTGACAACCTGTCTGTGCAGGTGAAAATCATAAGGTAATTCCTTTTATGTATGAAAGAGGCCACTTGGAAAACCTATGGTAGGTGGGAGGGTAATATTAAAATGGATCTTAAACAGACTGGATGGAAGGGCATGAACTGGATCTATCTGGCTCAGGCCAGCGACATGTGGTGGGCTGTTGTGAACATGGTAATAAACTTGAGGTTCAATAAAATGCAGGGAATTTCTCAACAAACAGATAATTATTAGCATCTCAAGAAAGGCCCTGGTCCATTGAGTTGGTTAGTTAATATTTTCACTGCATTTGCATTTTGCATACAGAAATATTACATTCCTGTTAACATAACCAGTGTCTCCTTTCATTCACATATGCTACCCAACCAGTCTTACACCAGTTCACAACCATAAGGCATGCTTGTACACTTCCATGCAACAGGTCAGAGACATCACAAATATATTTTTATGCATATATTGATTGCTTCAAGTGATTCCTGGTGCCATCTATGAGTGATATTCTCATACAATATGGTTTAGTAAACTGCATAAGATGCATGCATTAACTACAGACTGAATGGAAGAGCTTCCTATTAATTCACAGACAAGGAACACTGATAACAATTACATTCAATTTCCAAAAACATGTTTCAATACATATCCACAACATTTGCAACTTAACTATGAACTCCAAATTTGAATCTTAGACACATAAATATTACTTCTAAGAAAACAATACGTTACCTAGGACTGTAAACTTAAACAAATGTGAATATTATATCGTTCATACCATGCATATTCTTATAATCAATACATCAGCCAACTGATGCAGTTAATAAAATACAATCAGAAGCAATTATAAAACTCCTATATGTTTTGGCGCTGGGTTGTCATCATCAGGGAGTTATTCAGAACAAAGGAGTAACAAGGCCAACAGTTACTGCTACTGTTGTTGGCCTTGTTACTCCTTTGTTCTGAATAACTCTCTGATGAAGACAACCCAGTATCGAAACATATAGGAGTTTTATAATTGGTTCTGAATATACTTTAGTAAGTGCATAAGTTGGTTGATGTATTGGTTAAACAAATGTGGTACTTAAGCACACAATTTCTTGTAAGAAGGTCGATCCAGGTCACACGTAAACCATTTGATGACTCTGATAAACGTCACTCATGCATATTTTCTTTGGCCCCTAAGTGACTCATTAATAGTTCTCACTGCTTTACATAGAGGCTGTGACAGAAACAGTTATCAGATGTTACCAAAAGATGTCAGGCAATGACAAAATAATTCAGTGAAACACAGACAGCATTTTTGACTCGTTTTTCATATATATAGCTGTATAGCACATCACTGTTTTATCTAACAGCAATAACTGCCCTTCAGGTTGGCTAGTTTATTGTGTTAATGTAGCCCATGCCACCAACTGCCCACTTGTGCAGCACAGCAGCGGCAAGGCATGACAAACGACAGTTCTCAGATAAGATTAGGACCCTACATAGCTCTGTCTCTCTCTGTGTCTGTATGTGTGTGTGAGACAGTGAACAAACAGGTTTAAACCTTGCAGCACCCTATACTACACGCTTCCTTTACCACCCCAATTAGATAAAACTGAATACAAGTAGGTCTTGCACCTTCCTTCCAAGATCTCATTTGCCTTGTTCTGTGTGTGTGTACATGAGTAGAATATATTGATAAACAAAAAATGGTGCATGAGTATAAACAATCATTTATCAGCCTTAGAACTTCCCATTTACTGACCTATGAGCCTAGCTACACTCCACACCGTGAATCGCTGCCCACCAATGGCCCGTAATCTCTCAGATTCAATATCAATGTCTGACAGGAGACCCCAGCCCACACACAGGAAGGAAAACAGGAACTGAAAAGAAAAACCTTCAGGTTATTACCACAGCAGCTGATTATCATTTTGAGATATGCTATGACAGCAAATTCCACTTATTTCAGAAATTTCTACAGCTGCTTCTAAGGCCAAGATAGGTTATCATCTTTTTTAATTAATAGTGACATTGGTCAGGTCTGAGACTGACAGCAGATGGGAGAGGGGATAACAATATAGCACATGCTGAATCAATTCAGATGTGAGACCGAAGTATGATTGGCAGAACATATTAAAATAAATGTTAGAAACATAAGTTGTGGCAATATGAACTGGTTTGGAATAATATTAAATGATGGGCTCCGGTCGTAAATGCAATTAACATTCACATTCTATATGAAAAAATTTATTGAATATATGAATATTTTAACTTCTAAAGGAAGGCTCCCAACCAAGGCTTTTGTCAGTCAGCCAACCAGCCAGCCACCCACCCACCCAACCAGGCAGTTACTTACTGCACTAGTTAGTTGGTAGGCTGGTTGGTAGGTTGGTTGGTTGGTTGGTTGGTTGGTTGGTTTGTTGGTTGGTTGGTTAGAACTGTCAATCTGTGGTATAATGCATGCATACATACACATACATACGTACATACCTACATATATACATACATACACACACACATACATACATACATACATACATACATACATACATACATACACACACACACACACACACACACACACACACACACACACACACGTACATGCATACATACATTGCATGGATTGCCAAGAGGACAGCAGGATGTGGAATAAGTCATCAACATACAAAATATATAAAATGTGCTAAATATACAAAATTAATGCAATACAAATACCACATAACAACTTCATATACAGCACTAATCCTCTACAGAGTAAAATAAATGTGTATTAAGTATCTTCTTAATACTACTTTAAACTGTGCCTTTTCATTCCTAAGACTTGCGAGACAAAGTGGTAAACTGGCAAAAACTCTGACACCAGTGCAGAATGTGGTCCTCTGAAAATATGAACAGTTGGCATTTGGTTGAAGAAGATGGTACTTACTCCTTGTACTATGCTGTGCACAGATGGATTTCGTCACAAATTTTCTTTTTTATTTACATTGGAGTTCAATAATGAAAATATATATTGGCACAGAAAACGTAAAACCTCTAATTTCTTAAAAAGAGACTTGATTATATGCATAATACAAAGCATGGAATGTGAAATTAGTATACAAAGCGCGTGCTCATTTATTCAGGAGCATCAATTATCAATTTTATCTTTCCTGTCTTGGATCAACCTTTTTTATCTGTGAAGCAGATAAACATGTGTACAATTAAAGAAATATGTCTTTGTCATTCTATCTCTTATGCTCTCTCTCTCTCTCTCTCCACACACACACACACACACACACACACACACACACACACACACACACACACACACACACAAACACAAACGATTTTTAAATTTGTTTTGTAATAACATACAACATGTAAAGACTTGGTGGCACTTATGGGAGTCTGATAGCAATCATAAAAATTGACTGACATTTGAGTCGGGCCAAGATCAAAGTGGGTACTGCAGAAACTTGAAATAGGATTGTAATCACTGTGCACAAGTCATAACCATTACACACCCATTAAGTTGTAACCACAACACACTTACTCGTGCACCTAAGTTGTAACCAACACATTCCTGAATGCTCAGGTATTCTGGAACTTGTACAACACATCAACCAGTCAAGATGGTGTAATATCCGAGAAGACTTAGATCCTCATCAACACCATTCTCAGAACCTCACATCTTGCACACTACACCCCTATCTGTGCATACAGATTGTCAACACTACACTCCTGTTTCTAGAAGTTTAATTGCCACAAACTTTTCTCATCATTTCCATTCACTGCACACTGACTCACATGCTAATATGCATATTCATACTGATTAAGTGAATGCAGTGAGCTCACAACACTTGAGTTTCAGTACATGCCTGGCTGTCGTTTTATTTTTGAGGACATACTTTTGTTGAAAAACTTTGATGAACTGAAGAACAAAAAAAAAATGCAGTGCATGCCAGAAAACAACAAAGGGATGTTTTGACACCAAATACTAAAAAGTAGATGAAACATAATCTAAAGTTACATAATGCAATTATGTTTTGCTTTCAGTTTACCAACACATGTTCATGGCAGCAGTGCCTTATGTGATAACGGTTTACATTCATTTATGTACAGTGGATCAAACAAATGCCTGCACATCCTTCAAACAATAAATTCAAGTACAGAAAGATTCTTTCAATCTGACATATGATAATTCAGAAATCCTGATAATTTGGCACTTGGGGACAGCAGTCCCAAGACTAGAATTTCTGCTTTTTACCAGAAAAGAGCTTCATCAAAGAAGTAGGCAGATCTTGGAGACATGTTCCTAAAGGTCTCCTAGACTGTCTGCACATCAGCCATTGTGGTATTTCCTGACCCCTTTGCCTCCTATTCTATCAACCCCTGATGTCCCCCCACTGTGTGACACACAACTCTACAAATATCATGATTTGAGCGCAATTTCCACCCAGAGGGGCATCATCCCAGTGCTTCAACACCGGAATACAGCTTTCCATCTAATAATCAGGAATATTTGATAATGCAGTACCTGTCTGGTCCTGTGCAAGTTGGATTAACAGAATTTTGCTGTACATTAAACATTTACGGGTCGATCAGAAATTAAGTTTACACAAAATATAATTTCTTAACTAAAGAACATATATGGACTGTGATTATATCAGGGGAATTTGTAGCCGAGTGATTACCATCTGTTTCCAGTACCCAACAACAATGTTGGCTGCCACATATTTAAGGATGATCATTAGGTTGGAACAGTTGGGGCATGATGGCTGATGACACAGGACACAGACTGATATCAGCATGGTAAAGGGAAGCTCAAACCATAACATGATAAATGTCTCAAATGTGGGACAGACTATGCAGAAAAGCAGTGGGATAGCAGTACAGTTAAATCTGAACTGTTCTTATTTGAGTACATAACCAAACACACAGAAACTATGAACTTAAGTGTCCATTCTTCTGGGATATGATACTGCATCCCTGGGTAACTGGTTCCCACTTTTTTGAGACCACTGTATTCTCTCCAAATGTTGGGAACCAGTTACCTAGTAATGTGGCATCATGGACACCTCAACTACACAACTGCAAATCCTAAGAACTCACACTGCGCATTTACTTTCTAACCAAATCTTGTACATGTGGTAAAACTATACTATGTCATTAATGATGTCATCATGCACAAAAATGTAGGACTAAGAATACTGTATGTCTCTTGTATGCAAAGCACACAGTTTGTTGTAGCTGAACCCAAAAGCTGAACATCAATAAGGTAATAAGCCAAAATCTCACACAACCTAAAACTAAGTTGCACATAAAAACACATGCCATAGAACACTTCACACAGAACAATCAAATGAACTTCAATTTCTTGAAGCATTAATACCAAATGCAAATGGTATGTTTGTAGCATTTCCTTCAGAACATAAAATCATAAGAGGCATTAAAAATGGGAGTAACATTCTGTACAGTAATGTGGTTACACTGGAAAGACTGTCTTTACCCAGCCAGTGAACATTGTGCAATACATACCACTACCAAACTCAAAAAATTTTAAACATAATTGCCTGCAAGATGTCCCAATATGTACCGTACCCAGTCCCATGCAGAACAAAGTTCATCCATTATACTGATACCAGTGTGCTTATTGTTTCTGCTATTCTTGTTACAGACAGAAAGAGCAATTATCAAACTACTGTACATATGTCAGTTTATTTCATTCATTGTTTTGCCTCAAGTACGACTTGATCCCAGTACTATTTATAATGAAACCATCATGCTAACCCATGACCTAAATTAAAACTTACTGTTGGGATTACACATTTACTTTATCTAAACATAACCCTAACAACACAGGATTGGTAGCAGTGGAAGTCTGAACACAAGGGAAGTGGGCTTTATGGGCTGTGTCAAGAGTTTCTTATTTATTAACCCTTTAAAGACGAAGTGTGTCTGTTTTATATAAGGACTCAGTGCGTACCGCGCTGTAAACACTCTCCACTTCGGCTATAAAAACCAGTCTCTTAATGTTTTATAAGGCAAAAGTTGCTGTTTATTCTGAGATCTGTACAAAACACATACACGCAATGTGGGCACCACGCAGAATTTTGTAATGTTAAACCTGGTCGTACGTAAAGTTACCGCTAGGCTTTAAAAGGTTAATAAAGGAAGCAATTAACAAACACAAGCACAAGTAATCAACCTCGACAGTGAAATGAACATTGTGGCTGAATAGTTTGCTCTTCTCTACCACTTGATTCTTGGCCCAGGGGCTGAATATCTTGATCTTGACTCTTCCTCAGTCCCTTCAGGCAAATGCCATGACAAAGCATTAAAAGTGTAACAGTTCCTTCTACAAACTGCATTCCCTAAGTCACAGCTTCCTTCTATTCAACCCATGCAGCTGTAAAAGCATAACTGAATAAACTAGTAGGAGTCCCATGGTGACAGATACTCGCAGAACAAGAATGTTCTCTTCTCAGCAAGGTCAAGCCAGTGTACAAATATTCAAACTATTTCTCTTAGACACACTGCACTATTAACTTCTACCAGTGCAATGTTGTGTAATCTGAAATTAAAGATGAAATTACCCCTGTCTACCAGAGAAATAGCTCCACACATTGTTAAACTCAGTGCTAGATGCAGGTAACTGTTCAACTTCATGCTCCAGCTGCTTTTACCCAAGAGAAAAATATCTCATGGTACACACTGAATAGGAGGCCCAATAGGCCCCACAGCCAATCTTGACATTTTGTAGAAGAGAGAAATCCCTTCCTCCTGCCAGGAGCTAAATCCCAGATCATTCAGCCAGTAGCCTGGTCACCATGTGGACTAGAGTAAATTGAAAATTTTTATAATTCAGTGTCTACTTCAAAGTGAGATGTTTAATACTTACAGTTTACCCAACAATATCATAAAGAAAAAAATTCCACGTCTGATTCCATGTTCACTGTTTCTACTAGTAATCACAGAGTTATTCATAGCCAGGGCATGACAGTTCACACTGAGGTCCTTAAAGCAGTCTTGAATGACACTCAACAAGACGCTAACTAAAATAACAATACATACATTATGCTTTGTTTCTTCTTCTGCTAAAATAATTTCCATCATTATTTTGTGTATACTTCATTAATACTTTCAATAAAATTGTGATTTATTTTCTAAAGAGAGGAATGGAGGCAGTCTATCACAATTATACTTTTTTTTAGTATTTTAATACAGACTAATATGTAAAACCTGGCTGGCAGGTAATATCTTTATGTGTGACATCCCATTGAGATACACAGCCAAAGAGAAGAATGGCAGCTGTGAATCACAAATATTTTCTTGATGAAAAATTAATTAGTAACCCTTTGTAAGTCAAATATTACCCCATTTTTCCTAAGAAACATACTTAAGGACAGGGAAAGAAAAGCTTGAAGGACTCAAAAGAAGAATTTCCACTGTAGCTCTGTCCCAAAATAAGATGCATAAAGACAAAAATAAAGCTGAAACAGATTCAAGTAGAGCAGTTAGTGACAAGAACACACCTGAGCAGCGTTACAGTAACTTCTATTATGTGATGTCACATATTTTGGTCGATTTTTCAGGAACCTACTGCCTATCTTCAGCCTGAAAGTGGAGGCAAGAGGCTCCTTGAAAACTTTGATATCTGTCCACCAAAGTATGTGGCATCAAATCACAGAAGACTGTAATATTAATATGCACTGCCATGAGAACCCGAATTATAACATGCACCATTCCTTTACTACCGAACAGACAGATAACCAACACACAAACCTGAGACTTTGTCTCCACTCGAACCAAATCCATAGCTGCATGCCTACATTTGATCACAGAGAGTGTGGAAATAAGAATAGGATTCTTGTCATATGGCTCCCTGAAATATACAAGCATTCAGATTAGGGATGACTACATTCAATATCAAAGCTTACAAATTCTTCAGAGAATATTATATAGCTATCCATTGTATCTAGCCAATGAAGAGGAACTCTGTATACTCTCTTGAACCATGCTGTTCTTGTAAAGCTGACTAGCTGCTCAATAAATAATGGCTGTAGAATTTGGTGTATGGAGATCTACAGTTTGTAGCACTGAATATATACCACCATTAAAATGAAGTACTGCAATTTTGGTGCCATGAATAACCATAAAGTAGACTGATGCCTGAAAATAAAGCTTTTTTTAGAAATGCTGTACAGTAGCGTTTTAGATAAAACATACTTAATTCATTCTGTAAAATTGCTCACACTTGCTATAAAAAACGTGTTACTTGTTTTCATCTTCTCTATGTAAGGCTTTTATTTCACTATTCTGGTAAGCATTACGTAGCTGATATTTCTCATTCAGTTGAAGCAAAAGGACAATTTTAATTATCATGTTTTGTATTATTACTATAAAACAGGTACCATATATATCTGTCAATAAATGTGGTTTGGTGTACTGTATGTGAAAGGGGAAATCCATCATAATAAAACTCCAAAGTAAACTTAGAGATTTAATCAGCCACCAGCAAAGCATGCTTGAAGATTATCTCACAGTCTGATATTTCAATTTAAATAAAGAAAACTAGTCTTCATGGGTTTGTGGATTGAATTCATCTTAGTCCCCCCCCCCCAAAAATGCAATAGAAACTGATTGTCCACTCTTAGGTGAGAAAGGAAATAGATCTGGTTTCCAAAACAGTGTGTTGTGTTTGGAATACTAAAATAAGTGCTTTCTTTGTGATGGTACACAATGGTACCATGGTACTGATGGTGATGCATTGGACGAATATTATAAATTCAGAACTCAGGAAAAACAATCTTATTTGTTTTTATTCCAACATCTTTTATTTCTTTTTTTGTATAAAGACAAGGGGAATTTCCAACTTCACCTGCAGTAAAGGAATGAGTATTCACACTTTTTTAAACAAAACAAGCACTTTCTAAAAATGATGGAGGAAGTGCAAAGTCAGTAATGCTAAATGCAACATGGCATAGTCAGAACCCATCAGGGATCGAACTGTAGACAACAAGGCTTGTATTAAGTGCCCTTTCCCCTAAGATAAGGCGGCCAGGGTGTGAAGCTTATCACTCACCTCCATTTAGTGCCACGTTTAAGAACGTATGGAGCTATACCTCCACTCCCCCAGATGCCTTAATGGAGCAGTGTTTAAACAAGCAAGAGGACAATTTTACCTTTGACAATGTAAAATATACTGTTATATTACTGCTACTATCACATGAATTTCCTCACCATATATAGAAAGACTATCTGCAGGAAAGAAGGTTTACAATGTATGACATTAATAGTATTGTATTATTGCAATGATAATTTTCTCACCATGTATGGAAGGACTTTTTATTAAGTTTTTCATGTCAAACCTCAAAGTCGGGCGTTACTTTTGAAAATAATGCTTCAATATCATTTTACCTGAACAGAAGTGCTAATGTAGTTAATGGTTCAGTTCTGAAATAAGCCATCTTCCTGTCCTAGCTTCTGAATTAAATTATATTCCTGTGACCAGGACTCTTAACACAGTTAATTTTTTTGACTCACAAATAACAGCTATTAGATTCAGTGATTTTGGAATATGGGACGCTAAATAGACGTACATGGCATTCTGCATGACTTGTTAATTATTAGCAATGCAATTAAACTCTAAAAAACAAAAACTAATATGTATTTTCCGATTCTTGAAGAATTCAAAAGCAGACTTACTGAACAGCATAGCTGATAGCTTTGGCCAACCCATTACCAGATCCACATGGAATGACTCCAATTGGCATTTCTTTTACAGCTTTCTGCCAGTCTTCACGTTCAAACAGTCCATTGATTACCTCAAAGACAATTCCATCGCCTCCCACCACAACTACACCACGCCACTGATATATATCTTTTGTGCGCACAAAATCTCGCGCATAGTTTGCATGTTTTGTCACATACAAGTCGAAACCCACTTCTGCTTCTGCCAGCACAGGAACCACCCTCTGCTGGAAGAGTTCTCGTGCCTTTCCTGGACCACTCTTTGGATTCAACAACACCAACAGCCTCTTCTGCTCCAGCTGAGAAACTAGACAATGCCAGAGAACAAGCAGTGATTATTAGAGTAGTCATGCATTTTAACTTTTTAAAGCCTAGCGGTAACTTTACATACGACCAGCTTTAACATTAAAAAATTCTACGTGGTGCCGACATTGCGTTTATGTGTTTTGTACGGATCTCAGAACAAACAGCAACTTTTGCCCTATAAAACATTAAGAGACTGGTTTTTATAGCCGAAGTGGAGAGTGTTTACAGCGCGGTACGCACTGAGTCCTTACATAAAACAGACACGCTTCGTCTTTAAAGGGTTAATATCATGAGAGTATTACAATTACATTGTGACAGCTGTGGCCTCTGCATTTGACGCCGGTCATGATTGCACTGCTGTCAGTGTAGGAGTCACATTCCGAACATTTTCCTATTTCTGATTTGGAAGGAAAAACCAGTCTTAACCTAAAGGTAATATTTTGTTCCTTTGCTCTAAGACAGAACATAGTAGCCGTTAACACAGTTGGCTGAGGCAAAGAACTAAAAGCCAGAAGCTCGCGGTTTCGATTCCCGATGGGGTCATTGGGATTTTTCATTGACTTAATACTTGCGGCCTCACAACATTCATACACGCATTTGAACTTCGTGAATATGAAATATCAGTCATATCTTAAGAGATAAACAAACTCGAAGTTCAGTTTGTGTCTAATCTGTTACAGAAATTTATTGTGATAAGGAGCTGTAAACTATGCTTAGTAAACAGTTTGCTGCACGAAGATTAAGTCTCACAAAGATGGCAGTGTGAAAGACAAGAGACGGTAACTGCTTGCAATCTAAAACAAGACAGGCAATATACGCATAACTTAACACCGAGGTGCATTCGCATAACCACTGTTGCCGTAGAAAAGCAATACATATTACATATTCTGAGTGTTTGTTTGAAGCCTTAGTTATTCAACACGCAAAGCGCATGCGCCGTATTATATTGTCATCTGTGACCTGACTGGCTCTACCATATTTTTTCACTTTATCTCATAAACGACACGATTTTCTGAACATAAAATCTGTGTTTTGACTTTCTCTACAGCTTTTGTCTGAAACTTTTCTCACCCTACGAAGACATGTACATAGGTCTTAACGTAAAGTAGCCGTTATTTTTGTCAGATTTTAATTAAACGTGAATTTCCTCGACAGATTTTCGAAAAATACTCAAATTTCATGAAAATCCGTCCAGTCGGAGGGAGACAAGTTGTTGCATGCGGACGGAAGGACAGACATGACGAAGCTAAGAGTCACGTTTCGCAAAAATGTGTGTCATGAGAAGAGTTGGATGATAACGTACGTATCAGTAGAACTTTGATAAACAAACCGTCGGCGAAAGAGGGCTCAAGGTACAAGGAAATATCATTACCATATCAAGTAGGACCCTGCTCCATGGAGTAGGCCACCTAATCAACAGTCTCTTGCTGTAGAGGATTGGGTTCGATCTCAGGCCCATCTATGTGGAATTTGTAGCGAAAAAAATTGGCACTGAGACAAATTTTTCTCTGTGTACTTCGGTTATCCCCGTCAGTATCATTCCACCAAAGCTGCATACTCATCCTCTACCACTCACTATATATGATCTTAGCAATTGACAGTATTGTTAAATAAAACACACATAACCATGGACAGTGTTACTTCTTTACGTAAAGTGAAGTTCTGTGTGCGTGCGTGCGTGCGTACGTGCGTGCGTGAGTGCGCGCATTGGTATGCAGACAGATGTGCAAACAGAGAACTTAAATATCTGTGCAGACCTGTCTAACTGAAAGGGCTGTGTCAGTCGAAACACATCTGCATGATGCCAACCTTACATGCACGTCTTTATTACAGACTGTAGCCAAAAACAGACCACTTGTTAATAAGTGATTTTTCATTTGATAAAGTTCACCTTTCAGAAGATCCATTCACACATACTTCAAAAAGATAAAAATAAGCCTGCAGAAAATTTTAGATAAGGGAATCTGGGCATGTTATTATTTGGAATATTTATTATTCAATCACTTAAAATAAGATTTTTGTACTTCACACAGATATTTATTAGATATTAAACCCACACTTGCCGATCCCAGTGGCCGCGCGGTCTAAGGCGTAGGTCTGCGGCCGAGCGCTTGCTGGGATCGTGGGTTCGAATCCCACCGGGGGCATGGATGTTTGTCTCTTGTACAGTGTTTGTGTTGTCAGGTAGAGGTCTCTGCGACGGGCCGATCCCTCGTCCAGAGGAGTCCTACCGAATGTGGTGTGTGTTTGTGTATGATCAAGTGAAACTAAAATCCCTCTACAAGTACTGTGAACAAGTAGGTACAAGAGGGAAGGACTACGAAAAGAAAACCCACACTTAACAAACAATTTATCGAAGTTCAAGTACTGTAATTAACTGGTAACACAAACCACAATATGTTCTGTTTTTCCTTTCCACGCATATAGACAGAACGTCTGAAAAATACTGTATACGGTAACTGGCGGGATATTGATATCAGATATCAGATATTTAGTATCACCTGTCCAACAACGAAAGCAACCACGTCTTCTGTAACTATCAGTTATTCAGTCTCCTATTATAAATGTTACACGCTTGTAACGTCGGCCAGTTAAACCGATCATTAATGCGCAGAAGCCTATAATAACGTTGCTAAATACATTCCATGTGCATGTGTGTGTAAGCCACTTCTACAGGAGGCCTCACAATAACGACCCACCCCACAAGGTTTAATTCACCACCTAAACACAACAGATACGTATTTATTCATGACACAAATTCCAAGAGTTTTAGGGAAATGCCATCCCGTCTTAAAGCAGAACAGCAGTCCAAATTATTGTTATGAATTCTAATAGTCTGGTCCAAATTAACTTCCCCGAAAATCTCTATAAACTTCGAAAGTTCAAAAATGGCTGAAGCAGAGGGAAAACCAAAACCATGTAAAATACCGTGTCGATTTGGGCTCGACATTGGACCTGGTACAACAAAAGGCACTGTCGAGTGTAACTCGACATTGGACCGATAACGGCTAGAGCAGACGGCAGTCCAAACTCTTTGTTGTGAATTCCAATAGTCTGATCCCGTTTAACTTTCCAGAAGATCTGTGGATTTTAAGAGTTCAATCAGCAGCCGATAGATGGCACGAGCTTGGAGAAAAACAACATAAATTTTGTAAACACTGTAAAGCGAACGTGTCGAACTGAGCTCGACACGGGACCTGGTGGACGGAACGCACCGTCGAGCGTAAGTCGACATTGTACCGATAAGGGTTAATGCAGAACCGCAGTCCACACTTGATAATGTCCACTTAATAGCAACACTTTACTACCTTTGGCATAGCGTAGTGGTGTAAGACCATCCTAAGGCCTGATCATGTTATTTAGGAAAATAGTCTGTTTTTTTTGCGAGAGACTGAAGGAATACTTAAGACAAGGCGGGGGTGGGGGGCGGGGGACCAGAAGATTTCAATGCTAAATCAAATGGTCCTTAGAGTAGCAGCGTAACCACTGGGCATTAAAATATTAATTGCTCTATCTACTAGACCAGCAGTTGAAACATTCAACTTCTAGTATAATTTGACTGTTTCCTCAGCCGACGAAATTCCAGAATGTCCTGCATTTTCGTCCAGTGTCCCACTGACAAGAAAGAAACAGGCATCGATGTAATCAAAGCTTACGTTTCAGTCAGGATTGGACAAAACCGGCTCGGCAACAAACGAAGATTGCAACAAAACGTATGTGACCCGTGTACTATCTGTGTGTACCTGCACCATGAATATAATTTATCTACGTATGCTTACGGGGTCGGGATGGCTCAGTCGGAGTAGCGACCCACTACGTGTTTAATGGTCCGGGGATCGAATCCCGGCGGGGGCGAGATTTTCCGCACCCGTCAAGACCGGCCCTGGGTCCCACCTAGCTTCTTATACAATGGGTGTCGGTTCTCTTTCCCGGGAGTAAAGCGGTCGGGGCGTGGCGTTGACCACCCCCACCTAGCGCCAAGGTTACAGCAAGAGTAGCGCCATACCTCTACTCCTTCTCCTCTGGACCTTCACGGCCTGTACTACGGTGACGTTTACCTTTACCTTTACCTTAATATATTGTTACGCCGTTTAACGTTTTCTTTAACTAATATTAATTACAAAGTACATTTAAATTTCCTTCGGGTACAAATGAGAGCCCCAAATCGAGCACTGACACTTTTTCATCGGTACACATGTGCCGGTCGGCCGGGACAGCACAGTCTGTATAGCGACTCGCTACGGGCTGGACGGTCCGGGGATCGAATGCTGGTAGGGATCAGATTTTCCGCACCCGTCGAGACCAGCCCTGTGGCTCACCCAGCCTTTTGTACAATGGGTAACGGGCCTTTCCCGGGGATAAAGCGGTCGGGGCGTTGAGCTAGCCACCCCACCCCCCTCTAGCGTCGAGGGTAACGAAAGGGTAGGGCTATACCTCTACTCCCCCTTAGGCCTAATGGCCTGTATAGGGTCCCCTTTACCTCTTTTCTTTTTTTACAGATGTGCCAGTTTAAAGTTCTCACAACCAACTTACACGGCACGTCAGCCGAATATTTACCCACCCCTGGAGCAGGCTAACTACGATCTCCAAGCTTCGTGTTGCACGTAACCTTAAACTACTGAATGCCCTGCCTGAGTTCTACCTTGTGGTGTGCACGTGTGTGACCAAAAGGTTTTCCGTTGCCACGCTTTGCAGCCCCGGCATTGTAGTCACGATTGGTCTGGCCTTTACGCCGTGGCATTGCATAATGCTCCAACACAATACGAGAACAAGCAGTCAGGCTGTACGTATCATTCCTCTTATCAGCCTTCAGCATTCACTGCAGTACGAAGTTCCATCGAAATGCACTGAAAAGTTCTGGAGGTGAAATAATAAGCTCGGACCGACGGCGTTGCATGTACAGAAAACACAGCTTGGTTGGTATCCACAAATAGAAACTAAATACCTGTCACGAATTCTGTTTATGTGGTAAAACTCAATAGCAAGCTTCACTTTTTTTTTTCATGGCACAACAGCCCCTAATGGGCCAGGGCCTCCTCAGTATCGAGGCTTCACGATCACACTCAGACACGCCACATTCGGTAGGGTTCCTCTGCACGAGTGATCACCCCGACGCAGAGACCTCTACCTGACAATACACAACACTCACAAGAGACAGACATCCATGCTCCTGGCGAGATTCAAACCCATAATTCCAGCAAGCGAACGGCCGCAGACCCACGCCTTAGAACACGCAACCACTGACATCGGCAAGCTTCACGTTACTTATGGCTTATTTAATGATGTGACAACAGCTCACACTACACGAATAATACAGTAACTACAGACCTTGAATTTGGCAGCGGTCTAATTTTAGGTACTATCCAGGAACATGTCCGGAGGGACTGAGGAGAAGAAACAAACAGGATACTCGGTTTTCGAACACAAATACAAGCCCAGAAACTCCACACTACGAAGCAGGATATATATAGTTCAACAGCGATGTGCGATTACTGTATAACAAAACTTATTCCATGTGACGTCGTACTCAGTGCATTAACGTACAAATACGTAAGGCTACAGACAGAACGATCTGCACCTGTAATTTAACATACCAGAAGTCTTCTTGAAGAAGAACACTATGGTCAAGGTAAATAGTAACTGAAACACGTGAAGAGAACGAATCCTTGAAGACAGAGCACGGGGCAATAAGAGCAATTGTGAGTGACATTTGGTCAACAAAACACACACACACACACGACTCAACCACAAAAGTTTTGAAAAGCAAAACATGAAGTAAACACGCATTAAGTGAAAATGCAGACGGTAAATGGATACAATAAAAGACAGCTTTACAAATTTGAATACGTAATGACATAAAGAAAAGCGGCTTTGAATAAGAATGCTACATTCAGATGTTTAACAATAGTTGATCGGAATCCGATAAAAATGGCATTAACTAATGACCTAACACAGAACTCCCACAACTGTTATAAAATTTTGTTTGTACTGTCGTCAGCATATACGGTGGCCACGGCAGTTAGAGCTAAATGTGAGAATAGTTATTTCAGTCTTTTCGGGTGTGATTATAAAGCTTATAATACAGTTAGGAGGCACGTTTTGTATAATATTCTCACCGAGTTTTGTATTAATTAAAATGTGACTAAATAAAACATATAATAAAGTCCAGATGGACAAACATTTGTCGATACTTTTTCCTATTCAGAATGCATTCAATTTATTGTACAAATTAGATGCACATTATTAGTTACATATGAGTGTTAAACACGTAGCTGCGCCATGTTTCGGCACAAGCGCACCATCCTCAGGGAGCACAATATGCCAGGTTTAAAACAACTGCCAGTGACAAGCCGCTATTCACATGGTTCCAGAGTCTGTAGTCTCCGTTGTTGATATCCGTTATGTATAAAAGGTACAACCTGTGCTGTTTTAGAAACTCACGGTTAAAATATGATTAAAAAGATTTCATACATAATATATACGATGTAAACAAATTAAAATTTTATTGTTGCAGATGGTAGTGGAAACTTCTAGTTTGTGGCATTATTCATATATTCAGGTTTCTAGTGCGTATCTCAATCCAAAGCGGATCGGGTCCCTGTGTTTATGTCGTTTCGTGTACCGGAGCCCGAAGAGTATTTAACACTCATATGTAACTAATAATGTGCGTTTAGTTGGTACAATAAATTGTGTACATCGATCTAAAAATGCACGGAATGGGCAACTTTAAAAACTATTAACAAAGATCTGAAACAGAGATGCTTTATCATCGCTGTATTTTTAACTTTGCTTTAAGATATGCCATTACGAAAATCCAGGCACACAAGGAGGGACTGAAACTGAGTGGGATATACGAGCTTCTGACGTTTGCTAATGACGTTTATTTATTTGGAGAAAACAAACATACCACAAAGAAAAACGTAGAAGCTTTAATAGACACTAGCAAGGAGCTGTTCTAGGAATAACTAAGAAAACTGAGTACTGCCGAGCCCGGTTATAACGATATCGGTTTATGCGACATCTCGTCTATAGCGCCTGATATTCTGTGGAACCAATTAATTCCTCACTGCTAACCACCACATTATACTCCTCGGTTATAAGAACTCTCCTTTATAACGACACAAAATATTCAATCCCTTTCATGACGTTATAACCGAGTTCGACTGTGTATGTTGAGGTCTCGCAACAGAATGCAGGACAAAGTCACGCCACAAAGACATACAATGAATCCTTCGAAAGTGTGGCAAAGTTCAACTATTTTGGGACGGAACTAACAAATTCAAATTGCATGTACAGGGAAATTAAGAGCATATTAAATTGAGGGAAGACCAGATACCATTCAGTCCAGAATCCTTTGCCCTCCCGCTTGCTATCTCAAAATTAACGACCAAAATACACAGAACTCTCTTCTTGCCTGTTGTTTTATATGGGTTTAAAACCCTCATATTAAGTAAAGAACATAGGCTCAGCATGTACGAGAATAGGGTGCTGAGGAAGATATTTGGGCCCAACAGACACAAAGTAAGGGCAAAACGGAGAAAAATACCTAATGAGGAGCTTAATGATTTGTACTCCTCATCAAATATTGTTCGGGGGATCAAATCAAGGAAGATGGGATAGGCAGGGCATGTGGCGTGTATGGGAAAGAAGAAAAATGCATACAGGATTTTGGTCGGGAAACCTGAAGGAAGGAGACCTAGGCGTAGATGGGAGAGTAGTAATACGCTGGATCTTAAAGATATGGGTTAGGAAGGTGTTGATTGGACTAATCTGGCTCTGGACAGGGGCAAGTGGCGGGCTGTTGTGAACAAGGCAATGAACCTTCGCGTTCCAAAAAAGACAGACAATTTTTTCCTAATTATACGAGTATGAATGACCTGTAATTTCTTAATTTGAGTGTCAGTCCTATTTTTAAAGTTTTAGATACTAATTACGAAATATTCACAAGGAAAGCAATCATATCCTGTGTGACAAAGCGATAATACTTACAGTATAATGTAAACACGGAACTACATGATGTTAATAATTACAGTACTTTAACTGTAGTATAATTTTCCTCTTGCCTAGCCAAATATTCAAAGACTCGAGAAATATTCATGACAGTCTTGCCATGTGTTAAGAGCAATATACTACAACGTAAATGGATATTACATAAAAGGTAAAGCAATCCCTCTACGGGCCTAGACAGGCCCTTGTGGGTTCCAGGAGGTTGAGGCTCCCAAATTTCAAGACACTCGGCATATTAAGGTGGTAAGGTTGTCAGCCCCACGCACCGGCCGCCTTTACACCCCACGAAATATTCCTGGTACTCATTTCTGTCAGAGACTGAGTCGACCCCAGGGCCATAGTGCGGCCGGAAGGATTAAGTCAGTGAAGAATTCCAATGACACCATTGCGAATCGAACCCGCGACCTTCAGGCTTGTAGCGCAGTACCTCAACCAACTGCGCCACTGCGTGCCCCCCGGATATTACATAGTATGACAATATATAAAGTGCTGAAGCGGAGTCCAGAGGTGTAAGCCATTTTGGATTAAACACACTACCATAAATATTCAGCCAAAAAATAAGTTATACAACACCGTAAAATACATAGTGTCTCCTTTATCGTGCCCTGACGATGGGAGCTTGTGGCATAGAAAGCCTGCATCCGCGCCCAGCAACATGACAAAACAGACGCCCTGTATAGTAACAGAACAACCCGTTACATTACGTTACATACTTCGGTTTGAAAAAATCATCACCAGGAAAACATACCACTGGAGGTTGTTGACCAAAATAGAGTTATCCCTGTGCATGCCATGAAGGCATATGGGGAATGGAGGTATAGCTCCACTCATTCTTAACCTCGGCACTTAGATGGAGGTGAGTGGTCAGCTTCGTGCCCTAGCTGCTTAGTCCCCGGGTAAAGAGTTCCGGTACCCATTGAACTGTGGCTGGCTGTGTAGGTTTCAGGGTCGGTCTGGACTCTTTGGAGAAGAGCTCTTGTCCCTGCAAGGAATCGAACCACGATATCTCGGACTTCCAGCTCGCGCCTTGTCACTTTAACGACTACGTTACCAGACTAACACTAAAATAGGAACTTAAAACTGCTACTAACATTAAATAATACGTGGCGATAATGAGAGTTTACATAGAGGACTTCAAGCGCTAAAATATGTCATTATGCCGTCGTGATTCATAAAACCCTCATCAGCTCACTTTAGTTCCTAAAGAGATAACTGGCCGGTAGCGCAAACTTCTGGGGTGACAGTGACACCAGCGCCGTTTACTTTAGAGTCTTCAAATAATCCATCATAATAACCTTGGAGAAACATGCAATTTATGACGAAGCAATATTTTTGCAGAAAGTAAAATAACAACAATGCGGTAGTACGAGCATTTCCTTTATCTGTTTGCTTCATGGCCATTAACTAGCCAGCCACTCTACAGGCATGTTGAGTGGGGTAAGATGACACACTACAAACGTACCGACATTTTACATACGACATATTGTTTGTAAGTTAACAGTTACCCACCGACGACGATGTAAAACTCTGAAACTACACCAACAGACTTTAACGTATACAGAATCTTATTGTTTTCACAACAAGACAGGCAGTGACCCTGAGACGCGTTGGCATAACCACTGTTGCCGTGGAAAAGCAATAAGTATTAAATATTCTGTGTGTGTGTGTGTGTGTGTGTGTGTGTGTGTGTGTGTGTGTGTGGTCTTAGTTATCCAGCAAGCAAAGCACATGCGCCGTATTATATTGTCATCGATGGCCTGTTTGTACCATATTTTCCTACATTATCTCATAAACGTCACGATATTCGGAAAGAAACTTATTGAACACAAAATGTGGTTCGATTTTCTCTACAAATTTTGTCTGAAACATTTCTCATTCCAAGAAGAATTCAGCGAGATGCTATCATGGATGTACACACGTCTTAATGTAAAGTACCCGTTATAATTGTCGGATTTTAACCAAATTTGAACTTTCTTAACAGACTTTCGAAAAATCCTCAACTGTAAAGTTTCATAAAAATGCACCCAGTGGGAGCCGGGTTGTTCCATGCAGACGGGCGGACGGAAGGACAGACAGACGGGCAGACATAACGAAGCTAATAGTCGCTTTTCGCAACTTTGCGAACGCGCAAAAAATGGAATAAATTAACAGCAATCATAATCCTACTAGCAGGTCTGTAAAACTAAGAATATGTGCAATAGGCAAGCAGACGTCATGAGTCCGGCTCGGAACTGCTGGCCTTCAAGTACAGTCATTCCTTAAATTCTATTCCTAACTACAGTAGACCCCGGTTATAACGACATCGGTTTATACGACACCTCGCCTATAGCGTCAGATATTCTGTGGTACCAATTAATTCCTTAATTGTTAACCACAACATTATATTCCTCGGTTATAACGACACTCGTTTATAACGACATAAAATATTCAGTCCTCTTCATAACGTTATAACCGAGTTCGACTCTATTACCATTAATTCCTATTTTTCATTAATCAATTGAATTTTATAATCCACTCTGACATTATCTAGTGAACAAAAGGTCCGCTCCCAGTTGGTGAAAGAGGTGACATTCAAGTTTCTGCAAGGTGAGTACAGTCGCAGTACCTGTTCCATTAGGTATCACAGGTAAAAAAGAAACCTGCTATTCATCATGACCCTGAAGCTATATGTCTGACCTTCAATTGAGTGAACGTTTGTGAGATTTGAGGTCCTCGTAAGGTGAGTATCGATATCACGATATTCTACGACGTTAAGCCATGTAGCATTGTGAAAACTTGCCAAACTACACGGCGTCACGTCCCAGATGTACATATAAGTTATGATTACTAACTCTCCTCCTGCTGACAGTGGATGCTAAAACGACTCGCTAATGCGTAGGCCTACCCTCTAAAAAGGCAACGAAAGTGATTTCTATCGAAGCGTTTAAACAACAAAAGTCCCCTTTCATGTTAGGACAATGTGTACAGAATCACACTCCGGCGATGACAGCCACCACTAAGGCCCAGTTAACGCAGTCTTCTCCACCGCCCCCATTTCAGCTATCCTCCCCACAAACGCAGTGTTTTCTATTTTCTCTGATTTTGTTTATTTTTTATTTTGTACATCACTTCCATGTTTAAGGCACACATAAAACTTCAATAGCCAAAACGCAGTCATATTAACCTTTTAAAGCCTAGCGGTAACTTTACATGCCACCAGGTTTAACATTAAAAAATTCTACGTGGTGCCCACATTGCGTTTATGTGTTTTGTACGGATCTCAGAACAAACAGCGACTTTTGCCTTATAAAACATTAAGAGACTGGTTTTTATAACCTAAATGGAGAGTGTTTACAGCGCGGTACGCACTGAGTCCTTATATAGAACAGATACGCTTCGTCTTTAAAGGGTTAAATCCCTAAAATTATAAACCTGTCGATTGCATTTGCACTTGGAACGCCGCTCCCTGTATTTACATTACTTCTCGTTCAAAAATCTGAGTCCGAAGAACACGACTCTGCCTCACACGAAACTTTCCTGGAAGGCAACAATCGCGTCAGTGTGGGACTACATTCGAGGTATTCGTTATGAACTTCATGCTTCAAATCGCTAACAAAAAAGGCAACAGTGCTGATAAGGACCCATGTTCCTCATCGTGTCAGCCATGCCTCGCGGATCGATCAGCACCCGGAACCCACTCCCGTCACTCAAGGAACTAGCAAAGTCTGGCCCGTCTCAAGTAAATCTTCTCGGGCAGCCAGCCGCATTAAAGTGAAGAATTCTTGCAACGTTTCTGGGACTGACTCTGTTCCCCATCTTCAGGGTGCTTCTACCGGAGGCAGGTAGAGGCACTGCGCAGCAGCACCAGTGACCGGTAGTACCCTGAACATGGGGACAGAGTCAGTCCCAGAAACATTGGAAGAATTCTATACTTTAACGTCGCTGGCTGCCCGAAAAGATGTTACTGAATTTTGTCGCCACGAAATCTTGAAGACATATACTGGCATGTCTCTCGAGGACGGTGGCGAACTGATCATTCTACAGTTTTCAATCATTTTCTTATTCACTGAGTTAAAATATTGGAATCGAATGCTGCTGTCGACTGGGCAGAAACCTTGCTTCGTATTCGAGAGATCCCCGCTTCAAATGCGGGGACGGGAATCGGCTATCGTTTAAGTACCGCAGGGTGTGGCGCCTGACCATCCACGCAATAACGATCCAATGCACGTCACCATCAGCAACCCTGAACCTTGAACAAATCATGTCAATTTGTTGCGGTTTAACAAATAAGGTCAAAGTCCCTCAGTATCCACATTCCAGCCTGCTCATGATTACTGGCATCATCAGCTAACGTCAGTTTGTATAAAGCAACAGACGCAAGGCGGAAAGATGAAACCTTGGGTCAGTATTTCAGACTGAAACTCCTTAAGTGATACCAGATAAACTCTCAGTAGAACTGCATAAAAGAACTTCATCCCGTAAGACGTTTGCGACAAATAGGCCTACGGTTTCCCCACAAGCAACAGACAAACAACAGAAGCTAATGACATTACAAATTAAAATTAAAGGAAAATAAAAGCCTTCTCACAATATTATCACAGTACATCCAGCCGCTGGTGAAGGTGAGATATGGAAAACGAAGCAGCACCGTCTGTATATATAAGTAGACACTTGAATAAAATATTCGCTGTGAATCCTTCCCCACACGTGTACATGGCTTACTGGTTACACCATTCCTCTAAGCAGCTTTTCAGCAGCGCGGCCTGTTTTAAGGTTGAGATTAGTCAAAATAAGACTTCGCACAGCACTGCTTGAAAATACACGTACTGTACAAACCGATCGCGCTGAAGACTGTCAGCAAAGGGCGACTTAACATGTGATCTGCAGTTCAGCCAATATGTATCAGAATTCGCCAAATTAAGAGCTAGAAACAAATTGCTTGCGCAATCCGTCTGTGTAATTCAATTCTGCTCATTTATTTTGTTCAGTTGGCACAGCCAGTGCCAAAACATTATATCACCAAGTGTGCTGATAAATATTTCGTGTTTGCGCGCATGGTGCCTGTATCACGCTTCCACTATTGGATGATGTCAATAAACAGAAGTCTGCGTAACGTAAACGTTGACCTATGTAAAGGAAAAGCCAATTTTGCATATACGTAGGCATGAGTATTTAAAGGACTTCGACTTTCCATTCAGCCCTGGACCTACGAACAAACAAATCCAGGCCCGCTTTTATAACACACGGTGGTCATTCCCTTGAGATTTTCTAACGTACTTTTATCCGTACAACGGAGCGCATACCTAGTTCTGCTGTATAAAGTCATTTACAGTTCTCAGTAAAACTACCCAGTTACGACTTCAGAGTTGTATTTGCGAAGTTGGTTTACGAGTTCATATCCGCCTGCTCAATCTGACAATCTCACCAATGAGGATTAACAGAAGCGTGTTTTTCTTTGTTAACGGTGAAAAGAAACGTTTGTCTGTGCAGGAATCAATATCTGTCAAAAGAATACTACTTCATTAAAAATGATAATAACGCTGTATTATTTCACGTTGAATATTTAAACCAAGTGTAAATAAGATATGGTATGATCCTCGACTGTACATAACAAAACATGCTTATGACAATGGCAAAATGCAACTTTTCCAAAACAAAAATTAAAAACTGCACATTATACCGCAAGGTTATCACTCCTACTTTGCATTGTCACCTTATTCTAAGCCAGGGCTGGCCAACTTAAACCAACAGGACGGCCACACAATTCGTTAACGACCTGCCTGAGGGCCGCACTTGTGTATACATATACGGAAAGCCGGGGGGGGGGGAGATTGAATTCACTCGAGCGCCGTTATTTACAAACAATAATTTACGCTAAAAGTACGGTTCAATGACGGTAATGTAGCAGGCTGTAATAAAGCTCTGTAAAACACGGAGAATGATTGGTTTACTGTGTGCTGTATTAAAAGTGATGAGTTATAATTTGTAAACATTTTGTCTGCTAATAAAGTTGCCATAATTATGTTCTGTAGACCTATTATTTTATGTTTGTTAAACTGTACTACTGAAAATATTCAAGTGACTGAGGGCCGAAAACACTTTCCTCCAGGGTCCCACCATGTTGGTCAGCCCTGTTCTAAGCTACGGCCACTTCCAGTTCATCAATCACGAGCCTTTCTCACATTCAGCACTGTGCACTTAAATAAACTGAAAGCAGAGCGAGATACGAGATTCCCACAGAGGTCGTGCTGAAGATTCAAGTTTTGTGTGATTTCAGACTCAAAGATGCAAACAGAATTTCCCATGTCAAAACATGGACCTAAGTGCAGGCCTTCTCATTATCAATGAATTTCATATAGCACAATTATTTTTGAAAACCTAAACCGCGTTCAACGAACCAGCAACTGGACCTTACCCGAAGCCAGATTAATTCACTTTAGCTACAACCTCACACCTTTATT
This sequence comes from Coptotermes formosanus, assembly GCA_013340265.1. Lineage (NCBI taxonomy): Eukaryota > Metazoa > Arthropoda > Insecta > Blattodea > Rhinotermitidae > Coptotermes > Coptotermes formosanus. Next base: position 1,015,582 of record BLKM01008216.1, read on the forward strand.
TTAAGTTCCATATTAGCAGTCTACTGTCATTCCACCTACGCTTTGATCTACCACGTGGTCCCTTCTTTTTTCACTTCCGATTAAAATGTATGAATTTCTTAAATCCCGTAGACATGTTACATGCCCCACCTGTCTCATCCTCGGTTTACTTCACTGCCGACATAATGTGTGGGCCGGGGCAGCACAGTCGGTATAGCGACTCGTTACAGACTGGACGGTCGAGGGATCGAATTCCGGTAGGGGTGAGATTTTCCGCGCCGTTCCAGAACGGTCCTGGGGCCCACCGAGCATCCTGTACAAGGGGTACGGGGTCTTTCCCGGGGATAAGGTGGCCGGGGAGTGGCGTTGACCACACACCTGCATCTACCGCCGAGGTCAAATAAAGAGTACAGCCCTCTGGGCCTTCATGGCTTGTGATAGGGTAAACTTCAACTTTACCTTTTAAGAACAATATTTGATGCAGAACATATACCATGAAACTCCATACTGTGTACTTTCACCAACCTCCCGTCGCTTCACCTACCTCAGATCCAAATATTTCCCTCGACAACACGCCCTTAGAACTGTCAGAAGTTTTTAACTGTATTCTGCTTACTGACAAACTGTGTCAGTACCGTACGGGATTAGAGGCATCTCACATAAACGTATTAAATTTTACCTCAGAAAGAACAAATAACTGCCGATCCCAGTGGCCGCGCGGACTAAGGCGCAGGTCTGCAGTCGATGGCTTATTGGGATCGTGGGTTCGAAGCTCACCGGGGGCATGGATGTTTTTATCTCTTGTGAGTGTTTGTGTTGTCAGGTAGAGGTCTCTGCGACGGGCCGATCCTTCGTCCAGACGTGTCCTACCGACTGTGATGTGTGATCAAGTGAAAAAAGCAACCTCGACACCTGCTGTGAGTAAGTAGAAGCGGTAAGGACTAGGATGACGAGGAACAAATAACTCATTAGGTATCCGGTGCCTGTCAACTAAGGCGGCGTGAAGAATCTTTTTGCACCACCACACCCCACTTGCCCGTGCAATTTGTAATGCACCACTTTGCCCGATGTAATTAAACTGGTACACAAATATGGGAATATGCATGAAAATAAGTATTTTCCATTTAAAAGATGAAGTTGTCTATGTGTACGTCATGAAGGCATATGGGAGACTGGAAGCAAGGGCGCACCCAAGGGGGGGGGGAGCCGCCGGGCTGCAGCCCCTCAAAACCCCCCAAAACCGAAATTTAAAAAAACACAGACTTTGTAGATATTATGATATCAGAAATTTTACATGATTTCCTCTTCAGCCGAAACCAGCCACTGAAATCGGCTGATGATTAGTATATTAAAATTTTGAAAAATAAAATAATAAAATGAAAAAAACAAGAAGATAGGACACTGTGATTGAGTCATGGAACGCGTAGCTATATTCGTATGTACATAACTGCAGTTGCAAATAGTGTTTTATTGTACTTAAAACATGATTTTATACCATAATTTTTTAAATCAAACACAAATTATGTACAATATCAGGGTTAGCCCCCCCCCTCCACCCAAAGGAAAAATTCTGGGTGCGTACGTGGGCGCGATCTTAACTTTGAGACCAAACAGGGTTGAATATTCAGCTTCACGTCCCGGCCGCTTTGCACTTCGGGAAAGAGCCCTTCCACCCACTGGACAGGAGGCTGAATGAGCCCCAGAAACGGCCTGGAGGCTTTGTAAAAGAGAGGACTCTCTTGTCCCTGTAGCGAATTGAATTACACTTTATCGGTCGCAGTACGTACCCTAGTACTGTACCGACTCAGCATCAGGCTACCGGTCGCTCAGAATTTGAAATTGCTATACATCACTGTAGTCATCATACACTACATGTCAATACGTACGCTGTACTAAAAAACACAAATTTTAATGACATAGATGAGCATGACATTCAGCAGCAAGGACAATCACCCCTCGGTTCCATTCCAGCGACTGCTACCCTCAACTCTGGTGCTACACCCAGAAGAGAAGGAATTTTCCCTTTTAATGTAGTTGATTTGTGAAAAATAGCTCCAAAAAGTAATTTCAAACAAAACGCAAAGAACATTTAATAGCCCTCACAGAATGATTCTTGATATTATATCTTTATGACGACCCAACAACTTTTCTTACTCAGAAATTTAAATATGAGACCTTCCTATGCCCATGTCAAAAGGATTTTATATCCAAACTCTCATTTTCACAAATCCTGGAACGATTAGGAGAAAACAAGATGTAAAGTTCCAAGGCCAGATATCTCAAGAGCATCCGTCTGCCTATGACAAATATCGGACATCTCGCTATGGCACTATAACGTTTCCCAACTTCACGTTCAGTATTTAAGCTTCCAGAAAGTAATCTTTCGTGACAAAATATTGCATCACTCAGGAGTAGAATTTTACTATACTTTCCTTATACAGACCAACTGATATTGCTATTTTCTTTTTTCAGAAATGTCGCTAAGATTATACAAAAGTATAAACCGCCTCTCAACGGAGGATTTGGTTACAGTCCAAAGGATAAATTCCACTAAACCCTTCAGCTGAATGACAGGGAAAAGAATCCTTTCTGTTGCTAAGTAATTTCTGAGTGTAAACATAGGTTATAATATTGTGAGCAGGTTTCGTTGTAGAAAATTTAAAATTCTTTGTCGTGTAAGAGTAGATCTTTAATAAATTTCACTATTTTTATTCTATCATTCAGAACTTCGTTTGCTTTGGCCTCAACATTCACGGTCAATAGCACAATGTGCGAACGTCACTTCATCCGATAGTTGACACCTCAGCTTTGAGACCCTTGCCACGTCCCGTGATAGCTGTGTCGCCATCTGTACAGACAGACAGACAGACAGACAGACAGACTAACTAACTAACTAACTAACTAACTAACTAACTAACTAACTAACTAACTAACTCCATGGAGCAGAGGCCTTCTTCAGAAGTTAACAGGTCCTCAGCTATTCAAGAAATTTCCCGTATTTTATGTAACCCGGAGGTTCATTACAGCATTCACAAGAGCCCGCCACCTGTCCCTATCCTGAGCCAGCTCAATCCAGTCCATGCCCCCATCCCACTGCTTGAAAATCCATTTTAATATTATCCTCCCGTCTACGCCTGGGTCCCCCAAGTGGTCGCCTTCCCTCAGGTCTCCCTACCTAAATCCTGTATGCACCTCTCTTTTTCCCATACGTGCTACATGCCCCGCCCATCTCATTCTTCTCGATTTGATTACCCGAATAATATTTGGTGATGAGCACAGGTCATTAAGTTCCTCGTTATGTGGTCTTCACCACTCCCCTGTCTCCCCGTCCCTCTTAGGCCCAAACATCCTCCTCAGCACCCTATTCTAGAACACCCTCAGTCTTTGTTCCTCCCCAAGTGTGAGAGACCAAGTTTCACACTCATACAAAACAACAGGTAAAAATCTGTGCAGACACCAACACAAATATAACGAAGCACACCGTGTCCTTCGAGTGACTGGCAAGAGCCTGTTGCTTCTAACAAATGTGATTAGCAGGGGAATGTTAATATCAGTGCATTTATCGAACTGGCTCAAAAAGTAACACTTTTTGTACCTACACCAGCAACTGAGTCCTTAGCAGGATCCACGATATGGGTCTTTGCTGTATCACGAGGCAGAAAACGAGCTTGTATAGCATCAGCATAATTGACACTATGTACTACGTATAATTGGCACACGCTAATCGCACCTAGCAACACCACTACTCACATGTCGTCAATGCGTACTGCTTCACCGTTTTCGAAATCGGTTAAGACACTTAGAAAGAAGTCACAATAATAATATAAATACGGTCCGACTAAACACAAAGTTGTGTTTACACAGAACATATTTACATTATTATTGTGATACTGTACATCCAAGAGGGATGAATTACCTTAGGATTAAAAATATGTCTTTTAAGCCTCTATTATATCTGCTACGTAGGTTTTATTAGATTGTCACTCGTCTTTCGGAAATCATGGCATTTAAAACAGCGAGTTCTTTATTTTCATGTTTGGGATACGAGTACCAGGTACCTAAGACATGCTGTTTCTGACAAAGTACACAATGTGGTCCTTGCTCACTCTTAATCATTGTCCACAAATATCCAAGTTAAGACATTTTTCTTTGTATTTCCTTATTTCGCTACTGGAGGATTCCTTTATAACTAGCGGTCCACCTCAAACTGCCCGACTCGACGGTTACATTACTCCAGTTGCTCATCGGTTAGCAAGAATCCATCCCAAGGAACACACGGGGAGATACGAAGCCACTTGGATAGCCACTGTTATAATATTATAGCGACCACACAACTTGTGTTTATTTCTGAATTAACAAAATTTGAGCAACTGTTTGCAGAATTAGAATAAACCAACTACAATTATGGAAAACTTAAGATCGCTTAAGTTGAATGCTGTAAGGATGTGAAATGCACCAGTCTGCGTTTGTTTGCTTATTACTCTCTGTGAAGCCACAAGTTACAGTTCCACGAATTCTGGAATTCCCTTCCTTTTTCACGAAAACAGCTAGCCTGCAAGCAAGTCCGTTCGAAAATATCTTTTCAAACAAAAGAACCACTTGCCTGCGTACGTACCTGTCACCATAACAACAGAACTTAAGCGTTTAATGGAAATGAGGTGTGTTAGACGTCTACTCATCTTAATGACGTACACGGCTTAGGTGTGGAGAGCAATTAGACGTTTGTACTGCTAAACCCTCCGCGCATTCCAAATTTTGAATAGTGGAATTTTTATTTAATTTACATGTAATCAGATAAACTGGCTAATAGCCAAACAACAAGTTTATCGTTTCATCTTTTTGCAGCTCAGTCCGAAACTTGAACTACGGACCCTGGCCGGTTACACAACACACAACACTTTTGTATAAACTATTAACTTTTTAGTGGTGTGCCATCATACGAGGAAGTGGCAGCGGTAGCATTTAACCCTTTAAAGACGAAGCATATCTGTTTTATATAAGGACTGAGTGCGTACCGCGCTGTAAACACTCTCCACTTCGGTTATAAAAACCAGTCTCTTAATGTTTTATAAGGCAAAAGTTGCTGTTTGTTCTGAGATCCGTACAAAACACATAAACGCAATGTGGGCACCACGTAGAATTTTTTAATGTTAAACCTGGTGGTACGTAAAGTTACCGCTAGGCTTTAACAGGTTAAACCTGTCTTTGAAAGTCACACCCATTCTAAGGAAAAAGTAACTAACTGAATGGCTCTCAGTGATGCACGTCAAACAATCTGCACTTAAATACGTAATTCAGTGGAGCAAAGACCATTGTGTATCTATCTGCATATATGTACAGGCCCTGGCACAGGAACAACTTCCTGACAGACCGTTAAGGATTTCGCTCTTACAGATTTCGCGAACACCTGCCTATGAACCACTCAGTTATTACATCCCTCACGGATCTGCACTAGGTCGTGTATATTCATCACATAACAATGATTTCACAAAGTCATGCGTTTTTACGTACATTTCGAGCATACTGGCTAATACACTGATCCCTCGGACTACGCGGGGTGCAAGGGGAGTATCATGCCGTGTTCGACAAAACTGTGGCAGAGAGTGCTTATCGGTAAAACTGGGTGACGTTAAAGCGGATGTTTATAGACCACACACCCCCCCCCCCCCCACCTTAAAACATATACATTTTCGAACACTAAACATTTACGCAATGTTCTGGACGCTGATGTTCCATCTTCCACAGCACTTGAATGAGTAACCGCCCGCCTTTATCCGCGTGTATTTAAAGTTTTCAGCGTTCAGCAGATGTTTTGCTGCGTATGTGTACTTTCAACCGGGGATAGTCAAAACGTCTTTGGCCGAAAGGTTGCTGTACTCTACTAATGGCAGTGAAAAAAACTTTTGATCTAAAATTGTCGTAAAACACACATTTCATGTTCCATACATTTCTCCAGCAAGTCTTACAATTTTTAATAGATAACCCAATGGCAGTACCGCTACGATAACATCTCCTAATGTGGATTAGTATCCAACAATCGACAGCAGTTTTGGTAATAAACACGATGATTGCCAAAGTGTTGGATTCTTCAGAGTAATTACAGGAAACATCCTGAATTTAAAGTCTGCAGTATCAAAGCGGGGGTAGCTCAGTCGGTATAGTGACTACGCTACGAGCTGCACAGCAGAGGAATTTTTCTATCACCAATAAGGGCAAAACTTCCAGATCGACTCTGGGGCCGAACTAACCTCCTATTCAAATTGGCACTGGAAAGCTGTTACATGTAGGCCGGTGGGCGGACAAACAGACATGACAAAGCTAACAGTTGCCTTTCGCAATTTTGCGAACACGCCTAAAAATACTAATAAGAATAATCTATCAGTCATTGTATACAAAAGCTTGGCTCAGTTTACATTCGTCTTCTTAGAACTGTCGTCTGCAACCAAGCTCAGAAGGAGTTCGTATTGCTATTTCTAGAGAAAAGAATAGGCTTATCTAAAGTTTGATACCAAAATATTGGAATCCTGTATCATCATCATCATCATCATCCCCTTTGATTCAATGGCTGTTCTCTCGCACTGCATGCACATCGCAAAAATTCCTTGTCGCAACTAGACTACATTCAGCGTCACTTTTTTAATTCACTTGACCTGGACTACCTTCAACTCTGAACAGCTGTGCTGATGACGATCAATCCGAAAGTAAGCGGGAGGTCCCGTATGGGTTTAAAATTCTCGTCTCGCCGACCAGCTACATTTCTCGTGGCTTTCCTCGGATAGAAAAAGAAAAGTTATCGCTGCCCACGCCATTAAGGCACATAAGGACAGACAAGGTATGGTTCCACTAATTCTTAAACTCGGCACTTAGATGGAAGTGAGGGGTCAGCTTCACGCCAATCACCCAGTGACCCGGCGCCAATTCCGAGAACGGAAATCTCAACTGCATCACTGCAAAACCCTAAAAGCTTGCAAAATTTAATGACTGCGTTGCTTCCACACAATGAATCCTTAACCTTTTAAAGCCTAGTGGTAACTGTATGTATTACCAGACTTAAAATTCCAAAATTCGACATTCTGCCCACACTGTATATATGTTTTGTACGTATCTCAGGACCAACAGCCAATTTCGTCCTATACAGCATTCAGTTATTGGTTTTCATAAGCGAGATGACAAGTTTTTACTGCGCGGTACGAACTGGGTCTTTAAATAAAACGAATTACGTTTCCTCCTTACAGGGTTAATACAATTAAGTCCCACTGCAAGACCTTAGTGACATTCCTAACGCCATTTGTAGGCTGGGACTGGAAAAAAAAAGTTTACAGTTTTGGATGTTTCACGTTCACCCACATCTCCTGGCACCATCACACAGTCAGTCATAAAAAAAACTCATGCCATGTGCAGTGTCTCCATAAAAAGTACAATTGTGCCTGAATATTCTGCCGGAAATGGAAAGTGAGCTCAAGTGTTACCTGTTGACATCCTCACTAAAACACAATGCCGCAGCAGTGAAACCAGGTGCCGGCCCAGCAGCCTCTGTGTTCAAACAATAGCATCCATAACATACGGTACAGTATACAATAGCCAACTGTCCGCTCAGCCAACCGGCTCTGGTTCCTCCAAAACAGTGCGCCGTACAAAAAGAAATCCCAGCAAAAAAGAGTTAATTTTTGAGGGGCAATCCCCACAAAATTATTGACTCTTTAACATTTAGAAAATTACACAGAAGGTCAGCCGTTCCCGGGTACTCCCGTGCACATAAATATAATCAATGTCTATTGTAGCACCGTTGCTAAGATACGATGTAAGAAACACGGAACATATGTCCATATATTCAAGACGTTAATGTAAACAATTTTAGAAAAACACGCAGACTTTACACTAAATATTATGGTGTAGTGTTGCCTTAGAGCAGCTTTCGGTAGTGTAGGAATGTACGTTGCTTTATGCGGTGAGCGGAAGTTCTTTACAATAAGCTCGACAGACTACCAAAAAGGAAGTGCACAGGAAGTGCAAGTTTAACAATGACCAAATGTAAACCTAAACAAAGAGAAAGTCTAACTCTTCAAATCCAAAGACAAAACAGGAATCGACATGCCTGCTACAGAGTTTGGCATTAATGAACGAGTTAATATGGAAGGAAAAATGAGAAGAACTGAGGGCCCTTACACTATAAACCCTTCGGATCATATTTTTCTAAAAATTCACCTTAAATCATGTGATAATGACAAAATCATTAAACAATAATAAAAGTGTAAATGGTCACACTGACACAAAATCATTCATAGAAGCTCCACGGAAATTAACATTTACTGCCAGACGACGACGAATGGATAAAACGTCCTCAAGAAGCATCGACTTTTAATATTTTCGTACGAAATAAGGCAGATGCTTGCACATAAGCTAGCGTCATTGCGCACTTACTTCACTACAGGGATAAAGGAGTCACTGTGTCAAGGCATTTTGGGCACAACAAGATCCAACTGAAGCAGAAAATAAAGCAGTATTACGAACACAGGACTCTCTACAGCAGAACGGCACGCAGTTACGGCATTAGGTTTACGGTCGCAAGTGTCATTGCAGGTTTTCACAAGGAAATACAAGTTTTTTTTTTTAATTATGGCCCTGAGAACATGTCTGTAATAGCCAGCCAACCAAGACTAGTTCCGGCGTAAGGCACACATAAGGTATAACAATCTGTTGTTCTTTCCTCATAATGAATATGGTGCACAGTACCGAATAACGTGTTTTCTTAATAAAATGTTACGATAAAAACTCGCTCTACAGCAAACAGGGGCAACTGGAACCATCTTAGATTCGTTTAGAAAATACCCGTGCAAAATACCTGGAAAACTGGACATCAAGGAACTACACACAACAACCATAACGGGCACAGCACACATACTGTGGAAAACATTGATGTAAAGGTACAAAACGTTTAAAAATGGGAAACAACATTACATGTACCCAACGTTACCTCTAATTTTTTTAGAGCTACGCAGACCTGTTACTGCTCTGAGCAGAAAATTTTTACACGACCTGACGACTGCGCGGCACTTTTAAAAGTTTTTTTGTAATATGAATAATAAGAATATTTACAATGAAAATTGAAAAATTCCAGGTGCGCGGCAACAATTGAGTGTGCGCGGTAGCATTTCAGTTACTGTGCGGCCGCGCACCCGCGCAGCTTAGAGGGAATATTGCATATACCACATATTGTAACTACAAGGTGGCTTAACGTTATGTACGAACAAATAATTACTTCACACCGTTAACGTTCAAACATGCCTAACACCATTCTTCAGGAAATTAACAGACGGAAAATCTACACTTACTTCAAGCATCGCCGAATATCAATTTCACGATTACTGCATTCGGGCTGCTGGGCGGATGTTTGATAAGTCGCGGCGTGTGGCATCCTGTCACTTAATATTTGAAACCGTAAGAGGTAAAACAGTTAAAGCAGAACACAAAGGCATACAGGAAAGCACCACTCATTTTACCCTCGCAATAAACGGAGGTGACTGATCAACATCAGGCCCCGGCCGCTTTACTCCCAAGGAAAGGGCCCCCAGTACCTACTGATTTGAATCCGCAGACGTAGTATCTGTGGGAATCACTCAAATATTTTATGTGAAAAGTCCACATCATTTGCAAGAACTGAAAGAAAATATCGCAAGAGAAATTGCTAATATTTCAAGAATATAACTCCGTCGGGCATCCAGCAATACTTTTCATAAGGTGCCAGGCGTGCAGTACAGCTAAAGGCTTGCATTTGGAGACCTTTTATAAGAAGTAAGATAAAATGCAGTAGTAACACTGCCTCTTAAATGCCCGGCCCACTAAGGCGTTCTATGCGATAGGGCTTCCGCGACAGTTGCCGCGCTCAGGGGCACGATAAAAAATTCACCTGTATGATGTGTAGGGACGTTTATGGGCTATCTCCATACAGCATCTCACGTGCCTGTCTACATGGTTCATTAATAACCACCACCAAAACGAAAGCTAACAAAACTTTTAACACGATCGCCATCTTATTACTTTATATTGTACAAAAATATTAAGGTAACAAAACTTGCACATATTCCGCAAGATCTATGACCATATACCGCGTCAGGATTTGCAAGAGTGTGGGCAGCAGCATCGATCTTGCCTACCAAGTTCGCACGTCTGCCATGTTGGTATTACTGATTGTAGGAGATTTACAAGTATGAGGTTGGAATATCTTCCAATGGAATAATGTTTAAACTAAGTTTTGTAAAAATTTTTCCACTGGTTCAAAAGTTTAAATGGATACACGCGCACGCGCACATACACACAGAGCATGGTGATCTGAAAAGTCTGTTTCAAATGCTGATTCACTTATCCATATATGAGTATTAAGCAACAACTGAAATGTTAAATAGAAAAGCCAATGGTGAGACGTGTGTTTTCTGCGGAATCAAGCTGTAACTACGTGATCCTACAGTGTTTTACATAATAAAGGAACACCTCGAGTGGCATTTCAGATAACAATACAAACGGCACATGGGTAGGATTTTGTAAAAAATGTGAGTAGGTCTGCCCAAACTACATTTCATTCAGGCCCGGCTGAATGTTCCTTTTCACGGGGTTAGAAAACTAAGCACTGTACAAGTAACGATGGAATATATAAAGAATCAACAAAGGACGACGGCTCATCAAGAAAAATGTACACTGACTATTGTTTACCCCAAGGGACATACTATAATTATATAAGATATTGCCTGATGGTGTTACGTACTTCCTATTACTACTATTTTACGATAATTCTACTAGGTTTTCTTGGCCTGGAAACTGGACGAAGCATGACAGCATATGCGCCTACCAAAGTAATGCTGACAAGAAAACGTCTGACTATTTCATATGCTTTCCCAACATTCAACGAAAAAATGCACAATATTGTTCCTCAAATATTTATAATATAATATCACACAGAACATTCCTAATGTTTCGATCCACAAGGGATCATCATCAGGGAACCAACCAAAGCAATACTGCACAAAACCAAATGTGCCACTTTTATACACAGCTGACACAGTGTAAAAGACCAACAAATGCACTCACTGTCTATAAATATATATTTTGTTATATCACCCATACACGTTTCGGCGGTCAAGCCACCATCGTCAGGGGGCACCAAAGATCACAAGCACCGTTTTGCATCCAACAGTCATGTGATATTACATTTAAGAGTATATCAGTTTCTTTGTTTGTGATAATTCACTCTTGCTCAAATCATTACAGTTGAAATATCATGATAATTCACTGTCTCTCAGACTGTACAGTTAAAATGACGTGATACGTGCACGGTGTACAATATATAAAACAGTGTAAAGGAGTCAAATAGTTAAAACGTGAACAATTCTTTGTAGAACAGTAGAATAAGTGTACTGGATCTTGGAACACAGTATCTCAAAGGCAGCCTGTGTACTTAACGAAAATTAACACAAACGCAAATTAACACAGTACAGAGTTAGTTAACACAGGAATATTCAGTATGATATAATATAAATACCTAAGGAACAATATTGTGCATTTTGTTGGTTGATTGTTGCGAACTGGTTACCGACAATGCTTTATCAGTAGCAAGCTGCGCGATTGCTTTGTTAACGTAACATACCCATGCATACTATTACAAAATTATCTACTTTTACGAAGTAACAAAATAATGCGCCCGTAACGGCGCAAAGAATTTAGAAACGCAAATTTAAAGGGTATATTCAAGACTTTAGATTTTCCTTTCAATGTCATTGGGCATCGCTAGTGACTTTAATAAGCACCTGAAATGAATTACGTATTTCTAAACTCCACATTCTTTACTAATCACGAGTTACTATTTTCATTAACACACCTAACCAATTACTTTCTTGGCCGGGACACCGAATATCCTAATTTTTACTCAAGGTCTTCTGGGCAAAACTAGGATAACAGCTTTAATCAGGGCACGACCACTTCCTTCCATGTCCCTTCCAAATTATTCACGTCACCCACGCTGTAGACTTAGATATTGACAGCACAGTTAGGCCATAAATTAAAAAAACAACTAATTAGTTACAATTCAGTATGTAATATTACGATGCGTAGTATTATGTTTCTGTCAAAAAATGAGAGACGTCGGTAAGCTACACGTGCGAGACAAAAGACAGGCATGTGTGGCATACAGCTGAGTAGAGTCACATCTGCCAGCAAATATTCAAAATCTGTATGAAACTGCTATATTTAATTTCAATCTGAATACGAACTGATCTGACTTTGAGTCACATTACAATAAATCCCTCCCACATAACTCCGGGTTTGGATGGGAGGTTAGGATTATTCTGTTAGCCAATTCAATACGCAAAACGTACCACAATAACCTATCTGTAAATGATCTGGTGTATACTTACATAACTGAGCCATGGCTTGTGAATCTTCGCTGTTCAATACGACCCTTGGAACTGGCTTCTTCTTAAGAAGACACTTGACAGCCAACCTCCACTTCTGAGCTTCCCTCATGTTGTCGTCGTATTTGTCAAAGGATCGGAACCTCAGCATGATTGTCATCCGCTCTCGTTTCTGACCCGATTTGACTCTATACTTTTTAAGAACATACGCGTATATATAGAGGTATGCACTATTGTCCCTTTCATCCTGTTCGCTTGAATTTTCATCCACGATCCTTAAATTATTTCTTCTAATAGCACTCGGGTGACATACACAAGACCTTGCCGAACTCCGTGTGCTTCTCATGCACCTACACCCGACAATGTCACTAATTTTAATAATTTCTATTTTTGTATTGCCATTGGTTTCCTTTTGCAAACTGAGTCCTTTCTCCGACAGTTTTACTCGATATACAGTGTTCTTTTTCGACAAAATGTAAAACGTTTCTTCCAGTACTGGAGTAACATGCACAGCATCCTCCATTTTCGCAATATTAAACTAAACTCACACAAACAACAGCACAAGCTATCGTAACATTTATGAGCACAGATAAACGTGATTATTCAACCACACTTGCTACCTGCTTGCTACACGCTATCGCACGTCTGGCCACTGCATGGATCCTCGTCCGAACCAGTTTGCTGTCGATCTGTGTTCGCCGTCATTGCGCTGTTCCCTGTCCATATATCACGCTTACCTCCCATCTGTTGGGGAAATCATGAACTATTATAATTGCGAAAATAAGAATCAACGTATTATTTGTTGTGTCATTCTAGAACAACAAGTTGACAATATTTATTCTTGAGTAAAATTTTTATCTAGTGGACATCATTTTTCGAAGAGAAATTACCGACATCTAAGATAAAATTGCAGTTATAGTAGTTTTCTATGTACTTCCTCCTCCAGTTACGGGGACTGACGGTTCTTCCGGTTCGAGAAGATGGTAGGTGGATGAGGTTATAGATTTAGAAAGTTATCTGCTTCAATCACTTTAATGGGGCTGTGAGTGACGTTATCTATAATTATATTATTGAAAACGTGTTATGAATTTCTTTGCAGGGTATTGATATCAACCATAAGTGGGACCGAAAGGTCAGGCGCACGGAACCAAAGTCGCAGGATGTATACCTGAGATTGCTGGTGAAGGTAAAATAAATAGCAGAACTGAAGTAAATATTGCAGTACAGGTTACAGGAATTTGCGGTGTGTCGTACTATTACCGAAAGTCAGGATTGGTTATACATGTTACAGGATTGCTATGCATTTTTAAGGTTATGTTATTGTAATATTTTAATGAATATGCGTCAGATGATTTACACAGATCTGATCTACTGTGGTTAGGAAGAATAAATCGAGCTGTATGCACAGAGCGAGTGTTATATGACGCTTCAGACAAACTTACCGAAACTGGGTATGCTCCGATACCGACGTGTGTGCAAACGTGCGTTATTCAGCAGTGGTGCTGTCCATAATGTCTATAACTTGCAAAGTTCCTGGAATTACATGCAAACCAAAGTAGCCTTCCACAAATGACTAGAAAACTTTTCAGTCACTAAAATTTTATTAGGTGTGGGAAATGTTTTTAATTTCTACATTGATATGTGTTTCTTATCTGTCTAATATTGAGTTGCTTTTTCAAACGTGTACCAACTAACTCCTTGAGGCAGATGATATAGTACCTAAAAATGACCAGTGACCACCTTTCACATCCCTTATTTGCTGTGACATTTGACAGTTATATGAATTCTGCTGTTGAATGAATCTCAGTACAGAGGAAGAACATACACATAATTGGTGGTGAATCCTCCAGAGTCGTTGTGAATGTTCAGATGAAACAGGCTGTAATTCATATTTAAAGTAAATTCATTATTTGACGTATTGTTCTAGCTGTATCGCTTCTTGACCAGGCGGACAAAGTCCAAGTTCAACAAGATAATACTGAAGAGATTGTTTATGTCGAAGATCAACAGACCCCCTATATCGCTTGGCAGAGTTGCCCGTCTGATGAAAAATCCTGAACGTGCAAAACTCATAGCAGTTGTTGTTGGCACCATCACTGATGATCAGAGAATTTTTGAAGTTCCTAAACTAACTGTGAGTAATCTTGAGTTATTTGATTATAATTCTGAATGTGTCCTGGTAAGAATAGGTGAAATCTTGTCAGTGGGATGTGACTAAGCAGCATGTGCATTTTCAGTGCTGTGTTAGAATGTGATTTCTTGTTGCGCATTATACGTTTATTACAGATTTCATGACAAATGACAAGCATGTTGCTTGTACGTCGAACTAAATGGCTCCCGTTATTTTGTCTGTAGGTATGTGCCCTGCGAGTTACTGAAAGGGCTCGTGCACGTATCCTGAAGGCAGGTGGCGAGATTATTACTTTTGATCAGCTTGCACTCAGGGCACCGACAGGAAGGAAAACTGTGCTCATTCAAGGTATGAAAAATATATTAAATTAATCCTCACATAGCTTTCCTGTCTGTGCAGGAATATGAATATTGAGAAAGGTTGGGGGGACCTTGAATATATGCAGTATGTGTGATGTATTTTTCCTGACATTCCACAATATTGGACTAGGTGTTGAGACGTATTTCTTTAGAAGGCCGTAATCCTCAGTTTTAAAAATGTGACCTGTATAGAATGTCACCAGTCTCACTAAACATGGAAGTTGCATGATTGAAGGGGTGTTTTAAAACTTTCCCAAGTGGAGTGTATGTTCCTTTGTCTACAGGACGTCGCAATGCCAGAGAAGCTGTGAAACACTTTGGACTTGCACCTGGTGTGCCACACAGCCACACAAAACCTTATGTCCGATCCAAGGGCCGCAAATTTGAACGAGCTCGAGGACGAAGGCGTAGCTGTGGTTATAAGAAGTAATGTCACTGTTTTGAAAACTGAACCTGCATTTCTTTTGCTATTTGTACTATTCAATTTGAAACAATAAACAAGGAATTCTGAGGACAACGTAATACTTATTTCCCTGTTGCATGGACTTACAGACTGACAGGCCCTGTGTTAATGTTACACAGAGTCCTTAGTTTATGTGGCTCATGTTGTTCACCATTTCATAGACTTTTACGTGGTGGCAGATGGTGCAATGATCGCTGCTATTCAAATTTGCTGTGAGTCAGGGTCCACACATTTCATTCCAATGTATTGCAGTTAAAATTTAAGTTTCAGTTACTATATTTAAAAGAGGTGGTGGAAAGTGTAGTTCTATGTATTGCTACTGAACTTAGGCTTGTGCTCACACTGGTGAAGAAATGGTTTCTTTTGGATCACAGTGACACATAATAATAATCAGCTGTTCACTGCAAAGACATGAGACCTGTGACTACACATTTGCTGAATGCCAGCTTCTGACTAAAGCAACACAAAGGAACTTACAAACTGTACAGGCATTTTTGTAACATTAGTACCCATTATTTTAGCTGCATTCCTAATCCATGTAAGCGTACCTCATCCAACAAACATACAACTTCTGGATTGAGAAATCTGTTGGCTACTGATTTTTGGAACCACCTGCAATACCTTCGTCTTGCTTCCCAATCTAGAGGAGTGATGGTTGCATGGTTCTGTTGCCTTGTGATACGAAGCTTCTAACACTCCACTGTGAACAGCCAACAGGTGCATGGAAATGTCTTCTGGGACTAGCTTCCATTCCAAGACAGTGAGTTCAGTTCATAATTAACCCATCTGCATGGTAGACGAAACTTGAGTGTTACTTCCACATTTCAATCATACTGAAGACTGGAATATGGTAGGTATCTGGCAGTTTATTTCAACTCTTCGGTAGCAGTCTCAGTCTCAAAGTATTTGGCTCAGTCGTTAATGACACAGCTGTATCTCAGGCCACCTAGCATCATGAACTCCATGTTATGTTACCATTAATTCAGTAATTGTGCATATGCAGTCTCGACCATGTCACTGCCATGAGCTAAGAATTAACCATGAAGAAAAACCAGCTACATCAACAAAATTTTGTATCTTTATTACACATGCAGGTGATAGCTTCCAGACCCTGTGCGTAGACAATGTACTATAAAATTTGAAACTTTCACAGCAAATGATGGCCATGATGTCCTTTTGAGCAACCAGCAAAGTAGTTGCAGTCCAGTGGTTCAGAGGTGACTATCCAAAAGTGTATATATTTTAGAGACACTGGATTTATGTTACAGTTACATTTCTGCGATTTTTCTTATTTAAACACTACAAGTTACGTTTTTCCACTTTAATTTTGCTTTGTACAATAAATAACATACGTAACATTGATATTACATTCCTCACAATCACAACATAGGACAAAGCACTGTATAATGGAGTATATTTTCCCATAATTAAAATACCCAAGAAAACATTACTCCAAGTCTGTGCAACACTTATCAAATCTTTGGGCACTAAAATTTGTTGATGGTAAAGTGAAACATTGTTTGAGGCAATATTAAACGAGACCTGCCTGTATGTTTTTCATTATTCTGTACAGCATCCCTAGCACTAAATGCAACACTGTTGTGCTCTAATGTTCACTGTATGCAGCACTAGCTCCCCAGAATTCCAGCAAACCTTGATCTTGTTCTTGTGCTCCCATGGCTTGTAACAATGAAGTCACATCCTGTGGCTGTCCTGGATTCCACTGCTGCACATGTTGCACCACCTTTGCTATGCTTTGTGAAATCCAGAATATATAATGAATATCAAAAGGTGTGTGGCACATGTGGATGCAACAACAAATATACACAAAAATGTGAGAAGGAAACATCAAAGAAACAGATACGTATTGAGATCAATATTATTGGACAGGTCCTAATGATTTTTTGTGTGTGCGCGCGCGCATGCGTGCGCATGTAAGTCAATTAATGATGCTGTCAAGTGCTAATACAGTATAGCATTGGTGACAGATGGCTCTCATAAATGCAGTAATGAACCTTCTGGTTCCATAAAATGCAAGGAATTTCTTGACTAGCTGAGGACCTGTTAGCTTCTCAAGAAGGACTCTGCTACTTGGAGTTAGCTAGCTGGTTAGTTTGTTAGTTATTTGTGATAGATGAATCTAAGAGTATGAAGCAATAGTGGAGTGATACTGGCATGCTAAAGCCACTTCATTCACCACAAATCCCACATGGAAAGGCCTGGGATTAAACCTGGGCCCCCACACTGAGAGGCCAGTAACTTTGCCTGAGCCATGACACAGCCCCCTCATGATGTGTAATAAACTGAGTTGGCTCATGGCCAAGTGACAAACTTACGAAGTGCATAGTAATGGTGCCTATCATTAGCCAAATGATGACATCCTCCATGACGATAAAGGTAAAAAGGTAAGGTTTTCCATGTCCACACCATGAAGGCACCTAGGGAAGCAGAGGCACAGCTCCACTCATTGTTAACCTTGGCGCTAGATGGAGGTGAGTGGTCAACTTCATGCCCTGGTCACTCTACCTCCAGGAAAGAACCCCAGTGCCCACTGAAGAGGAAGCTTTGTGGGCCCCAAAGTTGGTTTGGACATTTTGGGAAAGACAAAAATCTCTTACCCCTGCTAGGATTTGATCCCTGGATCATCAAGCCCATGGCCTAGTCTCCATACTGACCATGCTATCCCAGCGCCATACCTTCATAATGATATAAGGTATTTCAATTTATGCTTGATAATTAGTACATTTATATTTATGGTTTATTTAACAGTGCTGTCAGTAAGACAAGAATATTTGCATTCAGTGATATGATTTAGTGAATAATGAAATGGAAAGGAAGTAAAGGAAACTACACAGTCATGGCCTAATTTGAGGTACTATCCCTGAATTTGCCTGAAGGAACTGAAGAAAACAACACTTCAGTCAGTAAATACATATGTATTCCCCCCCAACTATCTGTTGGTATCAGCTGGCTATTGCAGGCATATGGGAGACATCAGAACCTTATAGCCTATCCCAGTGTGGGAAACTACACTATGATTTCATCTTGGGAACTAAAACAGAGATTTTATTCCTTTACAACTTCACTGAAAATCAGAAGCCTAGCACTAAATCCTACACTAGCAATAAGCTGTGCTTTAGGCCCCTGCCATCCAAATAACCAACCATGGCTCCCACCACTACGCTGTGCTGCACACCCTCAGTGGACTTGTGGCTGACTACACTGCAGCTCCCAGTCAGCAGTCATGTCGGAATGGCATAACCAGACAAAAGAATGCATGACCTCCAGAACATCAGCACTCTGTGGGTGTACCTGACTTACAGTCTGGACTTTTCACCTATTGAACTTGTATGCTGGGAAGGGCAAAGGACCCACTCACGTTATTTCTGTGTATCCTACAGGGACACACACGTTAGAACTTGCACTGCAGCCCTGCAGCCATGGAAAAACATGACACAGCTAGGAAAGCTCCCTCCTGGTTAGGGGTTCAATCATATCAGAGGATCTTAATGCATAAGATATGAATAACCCTAGAAGGGAAAGAGGTTGTGTTAAAAGAAACACAGACAGACATGGTAAGTCTATAGATGTGGATGATATGGGCATTCAGCATGCAAAGGGCACCAGTGAAGATAAAAGTTACCAATGTAGAATACTACAGATGATGGACAAAATGGCAGAAGGTAAGATGATGGGACAGAATTTCAGAACCCCCTTGCATTTCCAATCACAAAGGAGATGAACCTATCCTGACATGTCAGGGATAACAATCTCAACAACTGCTGCTGAAGCCAGCTTGCCAAACTACTGACACTGATTCACAACATTCAGTTCATTCACTGACAGACGCAGTTTTCTGGCTACAAGAAGGAACTCCTGAAATGCTGTGGTACTTCAGTCATAGCATGAGTAACACATAATTACCCAAACATACGACTACCACTCTTCACAAGTTTCAATTCTCAGGAAAATACATATCAAGGATATGTTTAACTTTGTGTGTGATGGTATGGTGACCCCCTATTTTTCTGGTAACTAAAGCAACAAAACTCTCGGTTATATTTGGGTACAGTAAGTCAGGGCAGGTTCCGGCATAGATGAATTGTCAAGAAGAGCAGTCCAAGGCAGTTCTGTGTCTAGATTTACAACAAGTTCGTGAATCAACTATACTCTTCACATTACTGCACACCTTTCAACACTCTGAATTTTGCTCTACCCATTCTGGACATGATGTGGGGGAGGGAACAATGATTTTGGATACAGTATAGTGGAAGGAAAAGTGACAAGTGCAATGTAAAGTGAGATACATACCCAAGCCATTCTTGCTTCAGAGCTATGAAGTGGTAGTGCATGGCACTGTCATTCAGTTTCGTGTTCTCAATAGCCTTCTCCATTGCTAGCAGCAGCGTTGGACCTACACAGAACAATCACATTCAGGACCAGATAGTGAGGCACTTCTCCATTTAGGTTACCTAACATTTCAGTGAAAATGTTCAGGTAACACCAACGTACTAAGCAGTTTCAACTCACATCACATTTCTGTTACAAAAACTTTTTATGAGCAAAATCTTACGGAAATGATGTAACAATGTCAACACTATGGCAACCACAAATACCTACTGTGTGAACACAATGTGTGACCTCTGATAGCTAGGTGATGTGGCAGCATCAAACATGCAAATTCCATTGTTTCACACAATAGGTCCAGCAAATTTGTGGCTTTGGAACCACCTGAAACAATATTATTGTTTGCCCTATAACAGGCTATGAAGGCCCAGAGTGGGAGTAGAGGTATGCCTCTACTCTTTCTTTAACCTCAGCATTAGATGGGGTAGGTGTTTAAGACCACATGCCAGCTGTTTTACCCCCCCCCCCCCCCCCCAACAGACCTGACACCCACTGTACAGAAGGTGGGGTGGGCCTAGGGACTGGTCTGGATGGGTAAGGAGAATCTTGCCCCCAGCGGGGTTCGAACTCCAGACCGTCCACCCGTAGTGTATCACTATACTGACTATGCTATCACAGCCCTTAAAATACTACTGTGATGGTGTATGTAAGTCAGTGAACCAACAACCACAGTGCCTCAGCTAAGAAGGTATTTCCTAGACAAATAATGTGGTTACACTACATTAAATGAGAACAACACTAGTTTTTTTTGTTTTCATTTGGTACTCCCCCAACAAGGGATCAGCTATACTGGCATCTCCTCACTACCCCCAGCATATCATTAATGCAGACCACACGAATATTTCTGCCTTGCTGCCACTATCCTCATCCTCAATCCTCATGTCTCATTAGACAAAATATTATCTCTTTATTTCCTATTCTGACTTCTTTCTAGCTACTCATTGTAGGTGTAGAAGGTTACTGTTGCACCTGATGACACTCAATGACACATACACTCAGTAGGACTCCACTGGAAGAGTGATAAGCCCATCGCAGAGACCTCTACCTGACAGCACACAACACTCACAAGAGACAGACATCCATGCGTCCGGTGGGATTTGAACTCACAATGCCAGCAAGCAAGTGGCCGCAGACCCACGCCTAGACCGCGCAGCCACCAGAATCACCCAAAGCATTATCTTTATAAACAATGTCCAAAGTGCCACTTGATGATGAGGGATATATTTGACCCCAAAATAATAGATTTGGGGCTGATTTCACTAAATTGGTACTAACTGTCACTAGCCCACGATGCGCTCCCAGCAGTAAATTTCAGGTACACTACATGGCACATTGTGATAATCTCTGACTTTAAAAGCAGTTCATGTTTTCTCGGACTGCTTGACAATCTACTGACAGGTCAGTAACTATTCCACAGTTGACAGACAGTTAACAACCCACAAGATCAGAATATTCTACTTTGACATATATTAACGCCCAGTGCAACTGTGTCAGCTTTAAACCTATTAATCCCTTGTGTGGCCATTTGGTCACATCAGGTACCTTTCTAAATGTGCACTGTGGCTAGTACAATTGTCGTTTCATTAGTCTACTAACATATGCAGCTGGAAATTAAAGAACAAAAACAACAAGGAAGTGTGAGCGTACAACAATTGTAGACAACTCCCACAAAATAGCCAAATGACATAAACAGGCTACCTCCTTGCCACTTGTGAATGGCAAGTGAAAATAAAACACCCAGGATAACAGAAACTGTTACTGCTGAAAACACATGAATGTCAGCTGTGGGCTGTGATTAAACGTCAAGCCACACCTGTCATTACCACACATGTGCTAAACAGTGAACCACAGAAGTTCTGTTAATTTGTGTGAAAGAAAGAAAATGCATAGTCACAAACAATCCCATCAAACACAATGTGCACACACTTGTCTAAACTCATCATATTCTACAGAGGCTAGAAAAAAAACCCCACAGGCAACCCCCTTGAGCAAATACAATTCCTCTCCAGTGGACTTGACTGTATTCCCCTCTCACCATTTAGCAATTCTGTTCACACGAATGCTGGCAGTGATAATCTATGCCAGCAATAAGAACTATGAAGTGGTCAAGAAAGGCCAAAAGCAGATGCAGTAAACCACAATAACAGGTAGTGACAAGGATGCCTCAAGTGTCTTTTCCCCACCATACATGGGCCATCTTTCCATGGCCTCAGTCATAGTCCCAAACATTTAAGCTGTGTCTTGAGTACGAAGTTTCAGCTGCTGTCAACATAAATATATCACTCAGGGCAGCACAGAGAACAGTCTGTGACACATTAAACAATGCAGCACTAAGACAAGTGCACAGAACAGCAGACTCTGTTACAAGAAACTATGATAATGCCTCCCATTCAGCACCGAACAAACAAGCCTGATGACTTGTTTCCAATGCATGTTTGCTGGACACACATTACAGCTCCATCAGTTTACAGATGCACACTGAGACACAGCATATGGCACTGTTCTTCATATACATACATTTCCTAGGAAGCTTGTCAGCCCATGTGATTTTATAGATGTACTTTTTCACATCACTTTGGTCAGCATGATCATCAGACTGCAACACGTCAAGGCGGAGAACATCTGGACTTGGCTGTGGAACAGCAACCTGTGGCTCCACACCAAGTATGTTGCAGTAACTCACATCCAGGTATTGATCTGAATTGAGCACTGCTCGGTAACATGATCGTGGTACAAGTACCTGCACATTTAAACAGAAAGAAGTCCCTTAGCCCTTTCCCCTTACTACTAAGGAAAGCCTGGTATATATCTTTCTTGTTTTGAAAATTGTTCAGCTGCTCAAGCAGGAAAGACAAATGTTATTCACAAAATCTTTGTCAGACAAGAATTGGGTTCACCAAATCATAAGTCTATATGCATTACAGTTTCTATTTCATATTGCGGCAACCAATTTTGAACTGCAGCATCCACCATTTATGCAGGACGCCTATGTGAACAGTGGCTTTGTAAGTAAAAGATAATATTCTGGCATAAACTTCAAGATGTTGCAGTTCCAAATAAAAAACTATTTACTCAATCACGAATGAATGAATGAATGAATGAATGAATGAATGAATGAATGAATGAATGAATGAATGAATGAATGAATGGGGTCATTACTGGAGAGAAAATAAACCAAATCAAATCGCTGTTCTGTCAGAGAACAGAATTGGATGATATAGAAGTAATAATCACCAAGAAATGCACAATGTCTATATTATCTTCACTACAAAAAACCTCCTATATGTTTCAACCCTGCTGGGTCATCTTCACGGAGAATAGTTTTGTTACACTGGGGCTGCACATATATTAACTGTTAATACCCACACCCCGACAAGTTCGCACTCCCTCTCAATGGAGTGCGAAGTCAGTGGCACATTCTCACTCAACTATATAAGTGCAGCCCTAATGTAACGAAACTGTTCTCCCTGAAGATGACCCAGTGGGGTTGAAACATGTAGGAGGTTTTTTATAGTGAAGACAATATACACATTGTGCATTTGTTGGTGATTATTACTTTTATGTGATATAGTGCATGGATATGGAGCATATTAAATTTGAGAACTGGATGAATTTTGTGCTAGGTTTAAACATTCGCCATGAAAATTCCAGATATTTCTTGCAAAGGAGACAGTGTTTACAAAAACATCAGCACAAAGTACCACAAAATTCCTCAGACTGAAAATTATGGATGGTATTAACTGGTGAGCACAAAATGCATAAGATCACTTCACGACTTTTGTATGTTCCTCAACTTCCAGAGCTTATTCACAGTTATAACTGAAATTATTTTGTATGTTACTCAACTTCCAGAGCTTATTCACAGTTATAACTGAAATTATTTCATACGTGAAAAATTTTTGGAATTCCCAAAGAAGATATTTTTCATGAGAGATAATTACTAAAATACCATTTTGACTGTAATTGCTTGTACTTTCTTCACTGTGTTAATTACTATTTTGTGTTTAGTGTTTTATTTGGTGTTTTGTGTTGTTTCTCTATATGTATGTAATTATTTCAATTTTACACGTTTGCTGGTTCTACTGTAATTATTGTACTTGATTGTAATTAATCTTTGGACATATCCAGCATCATTCTGTAATGATTGTTAGGATGAAATACGAACTAACTAAACTAAACTAAACTAAACTAAACTAAACTAAACCCTTCAAGATGAGACCACTATGTTGGCTCCAAATGTCAGAAACTGATTACCCAGTGACACTGTCTCATATCCCAAAAGAACATAAATTTTCTTATTTGTTGTTAGTGACATGTGTTCCAAATGTGACACATTTCTTAGAACTTCATCAGTTACTGTTCCACCATAATTTCACTGTGAATACAGCGACAAATGGACAGACATAAGAATGGTCTGATGCAAATATACTCACAGTAAGACAACTAGCGATGCTGGCTATAAGCCCTGAGGGCTTCCCACGCAGTATTAACTGTCTCCCCACCATAAGACTGTATGCCAGTGACAGGAATGCTGTTGGTCCCAAGATCTCACGAAGGTGACGCACATTATGAATCACTGGAGCAAGTGGATTTGCATCATGTGATGCACTCGCTTCCAGTTCTAGTACTGGAGAATGAACCTGCTTTGCTGTCACAAGGGTAAAGCCCTCTTCTGTGTCTGAAAGCATCAGAGGATAGAGTTTATGGTGAAATAAATTCCATCAGACTGTAGTAATCTTAGATGTGTGCAATGTAGCATGGTTAGTGTCAATGCAGCTCTTTGACGTTGAATATATAGGCAATTATGTTCTTCGGAAGTGCTGACAACCACACACCAAGGCAAAACATCGCAACACATCCCACATCTTAACCGTAATGTTGACTGCTATGAAAACCGCAGATTTCATAAAACTTACCAGTCATTTGCAACTTTTAGCATGAGAAAAGCACATGAGGTCTAAACCTAATTAACCTAAACCTATGTCATGGATATATTACCATGGCTGAATTATATAAAGAAAAGGTTAGTGCAATGTCCTGGACCTCATGTGGAAAACCTCACAGAATGTCCCACTAGCTCATTTATGGTGCCATGTATACAGTCAGCATAGAGACAAAACACACGCTCACTTACAGTGTCTCATGGTCTGTATACAGACATAAAACAAGCTCAATTGGGGTTTCACAGACCAGTCTGGATACAGACACAACATATGCTCACATCACAATATGCATGCTTCTGGAGTTCTAAAACATCTTCACACAGCATAAATTGTACACATGATATAACAGAGTGATGGAGGTACACGGCAACATTTGTCTATATAATATTAGTACATCGTGATGAAAATATGAACCGCCTTAACTTCAAATTTAAGGAAAACAGACACAGTCCATACAATACCATGATGTGTGAAGTGAGTTTTCTGGACTGCAGCAAGGGTGTATAACACTTAAACAGAACTATGTATTCTCCACTCACACAGTGCGAAGGTTAAAGCCCTCTTTACCTGGAAATGCATTTCATTTAAATATGCATGCACAAAGCAGCTTCTGACAAAACTACATATCAATGTGTTACCTTGCATGAAAAAGGAGTACCCAGTCTGCTATATTCATGTTTCATTGAAACCTCTTTTATTATTGCCTTCTTTGGGCCAGGGGGGGGGAACTGCAATACATCTATTCATATTGGAGTATGGAAGATTCAAATAAACATTGAACAACGTTGCAAACACAATAAAACAAACTGGAGCTATTAAATCAGGATACATTAAAGTGCCTATCCTTCATCCAGGTTCTTGAAAACAAACTGCTCTGAAACAATAAAATTTCTTCAGCTTTTTGTAAGATGTTTTTACACTTTTAACCTCTTAACCTATATCAAAAAGATACTGCACACTGCGAGAAACAGACACTGAGTTTTTCTTACTTTTTAATAAGTCAGATTAGAAGAATGACATGACACAACATAATATACCTAGTATATTATTTACTGCCATGGTGCCAAAAGTGATTGAATTGTGTAGAAAATAACATCAAAATCTGGGAAAAGTAACTCAGGGCATGATACAAAAGTAACGTTGTCCTGTGCTTAACTAAGCACCATGCCATGAAGATGAATAGCTGCATGCTTTCATAACCTCAGTGTTAGATGAAGGCTTGTGATTACCTTCACACCTAGATGCTATTCCCCATATTACTGACAGGACAAAAGATTTGGTGGTCCATGATGTCATACCGGATGCTTTATCCCTGGTTACCCACCAGAGAGGAGATTGGGTGGACGACAAAGCCACACTGGATGCTTTATCCCTGATTACTTGCTGGACAGGAGACTGGGTGGGCCAGAAACCCAGCCTGGATTCTGTGGAGAAGAAAAAATTCCCTGCCCCTGCCCAGGAATAAAACCCCAGCCATTCAGACCATAACCAACTTACTACACTGCCAGAGCCAGCCTTGATGACAGGAAACACAGCCACGAATGTTATGCTCCATGTATTCACACATCCTGAAAATAAGCGGAAGACAGTGGCCAGCACCAAAATCCACAGCCACTGATTAAACTTTAACATCTGGATGACATACTATGGAAAGCGTATTCCTAACTTATCCCTTTGGTGCAGGAATTAAGTGACTAGTACACTCTGCAAAAGACCTGCAAAAGTCATCAATCCAACCTTGCAATATTGCCATTTTTGTCTTACAGAGAAGTTCTTATAGGCACACTTAACGTTTTCATATTTTAAGGACATTTATTCAGAAATATCAAGAATCAATATCACAGGTGCCTCCACTAACATAAATGGATACCGTGTCTTCACCTAGGTGGGTTGGGGAACAGAAGGCCAACACAAACAACTGGAGGCATAACATGAACAGCAACACAAGTTGCATCTGGAAGCTACACACATAGCAACACAAAGTGCATATATATAGAGGCTACACAGCTGCATCTGAAGACTACATAAACAACAACACAAACTGCACCTTGAAGCTACACAAACACCAACATTTACAAACAGCATGAACCGCTCTCTGTCAGGCGCCGCCAACACCCCCCCCCCCCCCCCCCGGGCGTGAGGACTATATACTGCCTAGCAAATGTACTACAAATATTTAATGCAGGAAAAGTTAAATGCGAACGTATTACACCACATGACAATGTTTCTATTATGGGTCTGCATGTGATAAGACAAAGTCCCATATGAAACAAAGGTGTCAAAATGCATGATGGGCCATGTTTTAAATTCTGTACCTTGGTGATTGTAAAGATTGGGTGTTGGCAAACCTTCCACTATCTTCTCCGCCAGTCGATCAGCTCCGGCTTTTAACAACCACGTGAACTTCAGATGAAGCCTGCAACAGCACATTACAGTTCATACATCTCAACATCTCATCAAGTCTGCATCCAGCATACTGAAGTAACACATTACTTAGTGACTGCATAAACCTACAGATAAGAACAGACACAGATGTTACAGAAATTGAATGTTATGATTTGGAACGAATTAATCTGGCTCAGGGTAAAATCTCTCATAATGTGGTCACTAACTTGTGTATTTTGGCAAAGGCACAGCATTTCTTAACAGAGGGACTAATTGCTTCTCAGAGACTCTACTTCATGTTGTTTGTTACATAGTAAAATATAGCATTTTCTGTTCTCAGACAGTAAAAGACACATGCAGCAGTTCTCTACACTGAAACCTGTCGTCACACCTGTGTATGTTTACCTTATGCACGAAAACTGTATGCAGCACAGTCTTTTTTGAGAAACCACGAGTCATTCAGCTACTCAAGAAATCTGTCACTTTCTGTGAAACCTGAAGGTTCATTCCTGTGCTTGCAAGAACACAACTATAGTCACTATCCTGAGGCAAATGAAGCCAATGAACATTTTCACCCCATTTCTTTCAGATTAAGTTTAATATTCCATCTTCACTTAGGTTCTCTGAGTTCTCTCTTCCCATCATACCTTTTAACAAGAATTTTGTATGCATTTCCCACAACTCTTTAGCATGCTACATGGTTCATCCATACCATCCACCTTCATTTTACCACTCCAATCATATTTGGTGAATGGTACTAATAATGGATGCCCTCATAATGAAGTTTTCTCCAGTCTCCTGTCACTTGCTTCAATCCAAATATTCTTTTGAGGACCCACTTCTCAAATATTCTTAATCTATGTTCTTCCTTTACAGCGACAGGCTGAATTTTGGCACTTATACAAACAGCAAAAATTATAGTTTGCCATATGTCGAATTTATGTTTTGAGACAGAAGACAGGAAGATACGATCCAAACTGAACAGAAATTTGATAGTTCATTTGCCAAAGACGAGTTAACAGACGCTAGTGGCAATTACAAAAACAAGTCTATGAAGCATGCTGCTAGGTGCATTTTCTTGAATGGCAACTAGATTTATATATCGTATTCTGGAGCCCTGTAAGAACAGCTTGTACAGTTAAGTCAACTCACCAGTTACGTAAACTCACCAAGGAAACACTTCCTTATCTGCTGTCAATTCCACTAGAGATCGTGACATACGCTGCTGCTGATGCTTGCCATCTGAACTGGTGTGTGCTGCTCTAAGTCTTAATGCACGTTGAGGACATTCTGCCTGTTCACATTCATACACCTTTGACACATAAATGAAAAATTAGAATATAAGAAATAGCTGTATGAGACTTACAGGTCTTGTGGTAGAAAAATATTGAAACTGCAGCTCGAGTAAGGGAAGGAGTTGATATGTTCCTCTGGTATGTCGCCAATCGTTTCATGACCTACATGGTGTCAGATCCAGAAAGCATTGGCTTAAAATTCATTGCCAGAAGGACTTAAGTCTCACTAAGAACCAGTCAGGTAGCAAGCCTGCGGCCAAAAAAATGAATCTGAGCACACCCCAAAATTTACCAAGGAGATTAATGCAATGGGTTAATTTCCATGCATACTGTAGACTCTCTGACTGTTGTACACAAAATAACACTAAACTTGAAAACAGTCTGAAATTTCTACAGTAAGAACATAAATAAATGCACTGCCTTCTGCTACACACTAACACACACCCTATGCAAATGGTTACCAAGCCAAGCTATGCATCTGATTTAACTGCAGAAATGTTCAAATGTCCCCCATCCCACCTCAATGCAGAAACTGCCTAGTCAAACCAGTTATTCCCACAAGCTGCAGTGCATCATCATTCAGTACAGCCACAATGTCCTCCAGACACCACCACCAAAATGTGACAAACCTATTCCTTAATATGTCCCCATAAAAAACAGTCCACAGAATTGAGCTGTAGGGGCTGCGGAGGCCAGTGTAGTGGTGCACCATATCCAAAACATCTCCACAAATATACAGCATTCAACAATTTCCGAACACAGTGCCCACAGTATGCAGGTGCTCCATTTGTTGATACCCCATGTTCTGACTTGTATTCAAACATACACCCTCTGAAAGCTAAGGTTGTGATCCATTGATGACTTCATGGTAGAATCAGCCACTGAGACATTCCGGGAGGAGGTATGACCCAGTGACAGCAAATTGTAACATAGTTACCCCAACATTTACAGACAACAATACCTGACTACATTTCAGATAATGAGCAGGTTTTCATGAACTTGACAGAATTCAACACAATGAATTTTCAAAGTTTCAGTAACAACACTTACTACTGGTCAAATGCAACTATGTTTATTTAAGAGCTACACGTTTTGATCAAAAGTCGACCACCATCACGCTGTGTTGGTTGATGATATGAGCCTGACTGTCTAATAGTAACTTGATAGAATTCATCCCATTGTGTTTTCAAAGTTTCAATAAAAACACTTACAAATGGTCAGTTGAACACAATTATGTTTATTTAACAGCTACAGTAGAATCTGTGATACCTGGCACCCCCGGCACCAATGGTTTGCCAGATATCACAATTTTCTGGATATCAGAATATTACACTTAATATGTATCTTAGTGTACCTAGCAACCTCACAGACAGACCTAACCATTTAACTTGTCACTTGATATCCTGTCCTGTTTTCCATGTTGCACTTCCTTGTCCTTTTCACCACTATTTCAGTAACAAGGTGCAGCGGCATTTGGGCAATATAACACACTAACTGCTCCTTATTTAACTTAAAACTCTTTGTCAATTTGCCGGTTAACAGAGATTTCTGGATAATCCAATACCAGATATCACAGATTCTACTGTACATGTTTTGGCCAAAAGTTGACCATCATCAGTTCTAAGAGCTGTTAGTGAAAGGTTTTCATGAGACCAATAAAGAAAACTGTGAAAATTTATTACATCCTCATTAATAAAACACACCTCATTAAACCAGAACAATTGTACAAATCTGTTGCAGTAGACAGATGCGGCCAAATGATGGTGTTTGTATTTGGACCACAGTTCCCACACTTTCTGTGTCTTATAGACGAATTATTCACCTCTGTAGGGTTGCGTGCACTGTCTTGGGAAGCTGATGTTATAATAATGTAAGTATACAAGATTTCAGGCTTTCATTTCAACCCTTTAAAATAAGACCATGATGATGTCTCAGAATGTTGGGCCCCAATCACCCACTAATGCCACACTACATCCCAGGAAAGCAGAGATCTAATGTGAACATGCTATCTACAGGGTGGCTGCAGACATCCACACCTTCCTGCCCTGACATTCCTCATGAATGTACTCAAATTTCATGCTGCTCATTTAACTGTTTTGTTTCAAGTTGCTGTTATACATGCAATGATCTGGACTGTGTAGGAAACTGCTCCATGTAACATTCCTATGGCATGAGAACTACCACCAAAGCTTCCTCTGTGTTTACCATGCCCAAATATAACTGGAATACTGTTTCACCATTACCATGGCTTGAACACAACGGGTAGGACAGAAATAAGCAGTGCTCCAATATGGTCCACACAACAAATTCAGGTCATACTATGGTACTGCATGCTCACTCACAGTAATAACTATGACGTGCATTGCAGGTTTGGCAGCTAAACAAACATTTCCTTTTGCCAAGTTAATAAAAACTCCCCTTATATTTTACTGCCTTGTTACAACTGTCTATTGTATGTACACTTACATAGTTTGAGATTTTAAAAAGACAAACAAAACCTCTGATATTTGAACCTGAGTCACTCACAAATCTAATACATTATTTGTACACTATGACATGATGTTACATCCTAAACTCTTTGGTCACCCATGTAATATCAGCACAATTTCTTATGACATGAAACATTACACTTTCCAGTGTTATGGATATTTTACTCAAAAAACAAAACACTGCTCCATCACGGAAACAACGCTTGGAGGGGGGAGGGGGGTCATTAATTTCCAGACACCTATATATTGTGTTATTAATTGCAGCGACAGTAGAAATAAGTTCAAGTAAAATGTTATTTTGTTAATTACAAATAACAGCATGTTTCATTTTTAAAATAAATCCTATTTAGTCAATTACACTTCAATTCTGGCAATCAATCTTTCAGCCAAAATGTGTTCCAGAACTCAGTTGGTTTTTCCTGTACCACCTGGCCTTCATTTCAAAGCATCATGAATACAAAGATGTTCCTATAAGTACCCAACAAATGGCAGGCCATTTTGGCATGATTCTATAACTGGATGTTTGGGCACAAAATTATGGCTTAACTGCAAACTTTCAGGCTGTAAATATGCAGCAGAACTCCTGACTGGCCAGGCAGCTGCTACCAGCACTTACAGATATGCCACTCAAGGGTAAAAAAACAGTTCTTATTTCTGTAGCTTTCCTTCCAATGGGTAACAGTTAACCTTGCAGCCAGAACTGGTTACTAAACCAACCAACCAACAAACCAACCAACCAACCAACCAACCAACCAAACAAACAAACAAACAAACAAAGAGGTCTTACTTGTGCAGCTTTTGCCTGAAGTGCTGAGACTAGACTCTGGATATTCTCCACAAGGAACGGCCATGAGTTGAGCAGAAAGAACTTGTCTCTCATAATAACAGAGATGCTGAACCAGCGATGGAAGCCTCGAGCTTGCGCATCTTTCAGAAAGAATGCGTAACTCAGTACATGACCTCGGATTTCATCTCCAAAGAAGACTGGACCCTCCTTTCCTGGACTAACCTGGACGGGAAAAACAATTGTAAGGAATGTTTTACCAGCAGTACATCTTCTTATCACACCAAACTCTCACACTGGAAACCAGATGTCCAAGTTGAGTGATGGGCATTTCTGCTTTATACCTGGGAAAAGTCCTGACTTCATCTCTTAGTCTGAGTCTCGCAAGCCTACTGCTGTGTTTTGCACACATGCATGCTGGCCACATGATAAGAGACCACAAATTCTGAGACCATAAAAGCAACAAAATAAAGACACAACTACATGGTAAGATAAGAATTAACAGGGTATATACAACATACAACCAACATAACTAGCTACTAGCTAGATGATGGGGGTTTGGGTTCCTACAGGCACCACCGCTGTCATACATCTACAGATCAAGCCATTATCAGGACCTTAAATTAACAGATGTTTCACTATTTCCAAACTATACAGACAACCATTTGTCTACATAGTTTGGAAATAGTGATATATACATGCACAACACAATAGGAAAGCCAAAAAAAAAAAACAGATGTTTCACAGAGACTAAACTCATCAGCTGACAACTAGGAAGTGTCTTTACTGGACGTTTAGTCAATGCCTGCAGTTCAATTCTAACCTCACAACTCAGGCTACGGATGCAGGCCTGACGAACTAGTGCTGCCACATCATGCTGAATAGCTTGCTGAGCACTCAAATAACTGATTCTTCCCTCATGGTCATTGCATAAAAACTTCTGTTTAGGATCCAGCGACTGGCAGGCCTGTTAACACACAATTTATTAGAGTTGCAAAAATAATGGACCGCATCAGTGTTCATTTCTCTTAACCGAATGTTTTAAGTACAGAGACACAACAGGACAAACTGCAAGTTGGGGCCTCTCAGGCCCTACTTTAATTAAATTGGTAAACTTTTACAATATGAATATTTGTAAATACAAAATTTCTGTTGAAAATATGAATAACTTTAAAAAAATTATATTTTTATTTCATGTGTTAAAGCAGGTTGTCTCTTAATAAATTGAGGCTTATTCAATCAGAGAGACTTCACAGTCCCTTGCAAAGGTATTTTGTACATTTCACTGGGGGGGGGGGGATATTAATATTTATTTTTTTCCAGCGCATATCCTCTCATGAATGATTGGGTAATACCCTTACAGATGGAAGCAAAGAGGACATGATCATAATTAAATTTTTACAGAAAATACTGGAATCCAGAATTTGGAAACAGAATTAGAAAAGAAACAGTTTGAAATAGCTGTGCATGTTAAAAAATGTAGAGGATGTGGATATTAAGAAAGGCATTAGAATTATAATTCAAACAAAAGACCTACAAAATAAACCAAACTAAGACAGTTCAGCAAGGTAATGAAGATTTCAGGAAGAGTTGCAACAACAGGCAAAAAACTGGAGTGGTGAGATCACTGACCCATTCAGAACTTCATCATAAATGTAAGATATAATTTCAACTGTGTTTGACAAAGAGTACGAAGGAATGAACTGACACAAACTGAGAAGAAACAGGTTACGAAATGTCCACAGAACACAACACTACCTTCTACACCCATTAATACAGCAATTTTTGGTTAAGATATTAACCAATCCTCTATGCCACAGCATCATCATAATTATCATCTCAAGAAACTCTGCATGACACAAACTGTACTGCCCTGTAATGACACACGCATAAGTACCTGACGATGCTAAAACACAACTAATGTGACACAAATTAACCAATGACTTGAACTCATTTACACTTGAAAATGTAAATGAACTTCAAGATTGAGTGCAGAGTCATTCCCCACTCTTCTGAGGATGGAGATGGAGTTAGTCTCCGAAACATCGATGGGTTTAAATTATTTGACATGGCTGTCAGCCTGAGAATATTTCACTGAATTTTGTCGCTGTGAAAATTTCAAGACATGTATATGAAGTTGCTACATACTGAACACAATATGAAACCACCAAATGTCAGTCAAGTGGGAAACACTCGTGCATCATACATGCAACATCAAGGAGTCTATTTCTTGGCCCAGAGAACAGCTATCCTGACTAACATTTCTCAGAGTTTCTCTCAGTCCTTCACAGCCTACATAACTTCTATCCACATTCATCCCAATTTATCACTCACTAACCATCCAACATCTGACACAATATAATATCAAATACTAACAGTATGAAGATTCAAGTCTTCTGGGATGTGACACAGTGTGAGAATGATCATGGCAGCTTTCAATGACAGGTGTTGTATGGTGATGGAGCTGACTACCATACAGCTCCTACCAATGTCCCTCGTTGGGGCCTACACCCGTACAACACAGCCTCTCCCACTACACCCCTAACTGATTTGCCACCCACTCTGACCATCTGCTAACCACACAACACACTTTTCCTGCATGGCTATTCTGCTTGGACTGCTTGAGCCAGAAGACAAAGGCATACAATCCTTCCAAATGTTGGGAACCACTTGTCCTACAACACAGCATCACATTTCAGACAACTTGAATCTTCAACATTATGACAGCCTCATATCTTATACTGACAGCATTTTTACAGTAAAAAACAAATAAAAAGAAAATAAAAAACTTGAAATATATGTGGGTAGTTCAGATTCCTGTGCTTTGATAACAACGCTCAAGCTGTCTGTATTAACCTTGCCTAAAACTGCATATAGACACAAGTTATCTAACTGCTACAACAAAAAGCTATTCTTTGTTTGCAGACCTCTAGATGGCACACCTACCTCACAAGAGACTGGCATGTTGGTTGACAATGCTCTGCATCTTCCTGATGCACTGCCATAACACATCTTAGGCTGCTGGACATCTGGCTCTGCTGCTGGGTCATGCGGTTCATGAAATGCTTGTGTCACAAACAAAACACTAGGTCCATGCAGCTCACAGAAATGACACAGGGAAATCACTGCATTCATGGGACTGGTATTCACGTCCCTTTAAAACCTACACTCAACCAAAATCACATTGTGTATGTATTAAAGCTTTTGTGGCAACTGTTCATGATTTTATTAAAATAAAATTAACTATGCATACATGTACCTTAAAATTACTTCTACACTTCTAAATAACGCTTTAGCATGTTGCACGAATTCTCTGTTATGAGCATCGGGATCACTACGTGGCTATGTAAACGTTTCTTTTTTACAGAAGAGAAACCCAATATACTGGTTTCTGGTAATTTCAAACTCTTTGTAACATTTATTCGGTAAACGTCCTATCAACATGAATTTTATATTGTAATCATAATGTCTACATATCCATTCTTCGTTTATAATCCCTTACATCTTGATACTAACGTTCCATATCTCAGTCATTTTTAGGTTACAACTGAATCTTTCATTGACCTTGCCATTCACAAACACGTTAAGTTCATAAATAACACTTTTTCTTTCATAAGCGAAGATACTAACTGTTATAAACCGTACACGGAAATCCAGTGCCAAAATAAACTTGAAGACAATACTTTACCTCCCAAACTCCTATTCACACGCCCATGCGCTGGCACAGTCCGAGCACTGCTGACTGAGACCATATGACGGGAACGTCAGTCCAGGCGCACGTTGACAGCAAAACGTACACCAGGACCAGGTAGACGACCCATGACAAAAGCACAGTACACACTGCACAAGAGGGTGGTAGAGATAGATCACAGGCGGGAAGGTAGAGACCCAAGGTTAATACCATAAGGCTTGCGATCGAGGCACGCATTCGTGCCCCCGCCCGGCACACGGACGTACATTTGGCACGATACGCTCTATCCCCAATGTGCATGCACACATAGTGGCGTAGCTACGATCTTGGACTGCAGGGGAAGCAGTAACAACGGCCACCTCTGACAGAAATTACGAACTTTAAAAATCACGCTTAGTTCATTTTCTTCTGCTTGTCTCAATAATTTAAAATTTGTTGAGCGTAGAATATCCAATTTCTTCCTTTAAAATATTTTGATCCAACCAGGGGCGCACGCCAGGAGGGGGACTGCCGGGCTTCAGCTCCCACTCAAATCGAAATTTAAAAATCACGGACTTCGTAGGCACGATGATGTTAAGCGTTTTACGTGACTTACCCTTCAGCTCAATTTAACCACTGAAATCTGCTGATGACTAATACATTAGAATTTTGAAACATAAAATGAAAATCTTGGGATGTCTTACATGAAATTAAAAAAAGACAGTGATTTAAATTAGGTGAGCGAATCGCGGAATATGTAGTCATATTTTTATGCATATAAATGCAGTTGCAAACAGTGTTATGTTACAGTTGCACTTATGGCATGATTTTTAAAATCAAACACATTATATCTAGCCTCAGGATCAGCCCCCTCCTCCACCAGTGAAAAATTCTGTTTGCACACCTGCCTTGGACTCTGCTGCCCAGAACAGCACACCCATGCACTTCACCCTCGCTAAGCTGCTGCTGCACACAGCCTGGCTTTTAACTGCATCAGTATTTCTAAATGAATCTCAAATTGGCACCTGAACACTTGAAATCCCAGAGCTAACCTCTCAAACTCACACATAAATATTCACCTTGCTCACAATAGTCGGTAATTGTAAATTGCATTGTCGTAGTTGACAGTCTTTTCCCTGGGATAGGCGGAATACATTACATTTTCCACGTGGAAAAACTCTTGATCAGCAACAGAAACTATGGAATTGGTTCTTCTCGGCCATGTAGCAGTCTTGCTGTTGAAGTAGTGTCTTTCCTTTTCCCTCAGAAGAACTACATGAAAAAAGTTTCCACCACACAACTTTCTCACAAAACCTATGTCAGTTGTGATGAATTTGTTAATTTTCATGGATTGATGTCATTAAGACAAAACTGTTTACAATTGAAACATGAAAACCCAGGTTTTTTGGTGTATTAAATATCAGATGTTTGCCATCCCTGGCTCTCAAATTATGGCTACATTGCAGTGTTTTTCCATTTCAAATGTGATGGTTTCCCATGTCTCAGGAATCAGTTATGGCATATCATTTGATTGTGTACATTCCATGTACTGGAAACTGCTGTGTTAACAATGTTGCAGACTTGATTACCTACCATATAGGGTAACTGGTAATTTTATAAGCTCTGTTGGTTGCTAAATACCCAAAGACAACAAAGAGTTTCTGTTAAAATGCATCTCATTTCTGGAGGAACTGCCAAAGAGGCATGGTTGAAACTGACAAGATACTGAAGCCCAGAGGTGGATCTGCCACAATGTTGAATAATCCATGGAAATATCAGAAACATCATTTTTAATGCAAGGACTAACAGACAAACGAGTGCACCTCAACTGCAAGGCAGAGTAACAATGATGAAACTGCCAAAAGACTGCAAAGGTTCAATTCAACAATGTATCTCCAGCCTAAAATCTGCGTGAAAGCAAGTTAAGACGAAAGACGACAGAACAAATAATAAAGTTGACTTGGTTACACTGTTTACCATTCCCTGTTCAGTCTGGAGTAATCAGTTAAACCATTAAATGAAAAATTTCAAATTTCAAAAGACTAATTCCCCAGACCAGCACTTTTTGCCCATATAGGTGGTTATTCTGTGTGGTTTCCTTCTTTTACTCATGTCATACAATATCAGTGTCTCCCTTGCCAAACCTGAACCCCAATTCTGAACTGACCCCTAATAATGTGTATATACACATTAGGTTCGATATGACAGAAGCAGTTAGCAAAATAAATGTTGACTAAACTGTCTCAATCTATGCACTTCCACCTATGCTACTGTGGTCCCCTGGCCTGTTCCTGCCATCTCAGGCACATATTTTTCAAACACAATCCTGAAGATATATGGGTGATTTAAGATAGGTTTTACACATCTTTGTCAGCAACAATAAGCTAACCATGCAACACAAAAATGATAATAGATTCCAATTTGGGAATGATAAAATGCCACAACGGTCATGTCCCTCAGTCAGGTGGCTCTGGACCGTTGTCCTCCTGGTGGCAGGGACACAGTGGGTCATAGCTGAGTGAGTCAACTTCTCTGATGTCCAGGTGCGTACACACTAGAATGTCTGAAAGTGGTTTGCAATGTGTTAGTCATGTCTCCTGGACACTGCACAGTGTTCAATATTTAGACACACTAAGCACTGCCAGCAGAAGTATGGATATAAACTGTGTATTGATGGCAGCTTTAACTAGTGGATGTCACTGTCTTCCTTCCGAATGTCAGTAAAATTACATTTGGTAACTAAGTCTGCAAACTTCCCACAAACTAATATCACTCTTCCATACTACCTGGCAGTTACCTCAAATCTTAACAGTTACCTATTAAACGAGGGTTCCACGTTTCACAGTATAAAAATAATTATATTTACTTAACAATTATAATTTTATGATTTTACAATGAAAGTACATTTTTGTAACTATGGATATTGTGCACTGGCATAATTTGTACTTCATCTGTGGACTGCTGAAGAATTCTTCCACATGCAGTACACTGTATACAAATGAAACGCACATTGCTATAATCTGAGTGAGTTTCCAAAACAAATACTGACAATGTACCAAAAAGTTCACAATAATATTACACATCAGTTCTTGCATTTTCTGCCTAAAGGTACCAACTCAATCCCACTACTGGTGACATACAGACATTCATCCTTGAGGGACTATTCTGAGTATGTGACGTTGACACAACCCTTAATTATTCAGATGCTAAACAAATACAGCAGTTCATACAGGCATACACTCACACCATGCTTCTGTCTGAAGATTCACTGCAAAATGACTACAGTAAAACACCCCAAAGACTGAACATAACTGTAGTATAGGTCATGACGCTGGATCCAGTATGCTACAGCAGAATATGAAGATACTTCCTTACATCCCCCCTCCCCCCCAAAGTATTCCCTTTATCCGATACAAAAATACACAACACCCTCCACACTTGCGCTTTCAAAACACTGAATCATGTAAATATAACACAGATGTCTCTTTTAAACTTAAATTAACAAAATTTGTTAATCAAAAATCGAATATGTTGATCTGCCTTAGTTCTGCATTAAAAGAATTTTTACTTAAGAGTGCTGTTCTGCCTTAGGAACAAAACAAAACAAACGTTTGACTACAACCAAAGAACTATTTATAGCCACTGTGATGTACACAAATCAAAACTTTGAGATTATGGAACAAAGCATATGCTTGTATGTCATTAAACACCAACTGTCTTAAGTGTCTTCTTACTTTGTTATTGTCAGATACCATATATCACCTGTAACCTTAATTTGTAATTACAGCACCTGTACATTTAAAACAGGAACAATATGTATCATTGCAAATTCAACTAATTCTACAAATTTGCACATTAAATTTCAGCATGGAAAACATGATGGATAATGATACATGTCAGTTGTGAGTACTGCTGCTGTTACTACATTATATAAGCAGCAGTTCAACTTGTGCAAACAAAATTCAAACTCAGTCATCAAATTCAAATCACACCTTCATACCCTATAAAATTATGAAAATGATTACAGCACACACCATCTTCCACATTAACAAGTCTATTTTCATTTGGTCCGTCAGTAATGACATAAAACAACACTACACACCATGTTAATATTGTTACTATTCACTCATACATCCTCACAACATGCTATTTAAATACTGAATACATATCATAACCCACAAATCTGAGATCACCTTTATGAACTTCCATGAAGCGCAGCAAGAAAATTACAGCACTTGCTTGTGAACTGTTATGCAGTTGATGTTTTAGTTGACAATGGTGTCTGCACATCACACGACACAGCATTCAATGGTAGGAATGAAAAGTGGAAAGGAAGTGTAAGGGGGCATTGAGGCATAATTTGAGGTACTATCCCAGACACTGACTGGAGGGACTGAGAAAGTCACAGAAAGCTGTAAATAAGCCCATCTGTAGGCCAAATTTGAATCCAGGATATGCCATATACGTAGCAGGACTGCTACCTCTTTGATCATACTGTTTAGCATTGGAGGCTTGATCATATCATAAGATCAGGAGCAGACAAACTATGACCCACTGAGCCCTCACACCACGTGTGCAGGTAGCTGAGACATCAGAACATTTACAGTACATGGTATCTGAATGTATTTCAGGTCCACTGTGGCACATTTATTGGCAGCTGCATATAGACCTGCTGCAAATAGAAGTAGAAAGTGAAAAATAACACTACGAACTTTCAGTGTCATGAAGTTTTAAAGCAGTGACGCACAACCCTCTTCTTTCAAAGGGCCACGCTGTCAACCTGCGCCATATTGCCTGCATAATACAGATTTTATAAACAATAACTAAGTATTTTGTTATGTTTGGTTTGTAGTACAGATAGGAACACTGGAACTACTAGATGGGATCTGTGAAATGCTTATTATCTACAAAAATGAGAAATTAATGTAAATAAATAGTTTTCAATGTTTATAAGTAATTAAAATGTTAACTTACTAATGTGACCATTCAGCCTGCACTCTTGATGCTAATCATTTTGCCAGGTGTGATGCTACGTGTTGTCAGTAAAAGAACTATGTTATATTTTCATCTGTCAGCTGGATGCAATGAGTAGATTTATTTAGCTTCATAAATGAGAATGCTTGCCCAGATTCCAGGCAGGTTGTACAGACAGCAGCCTTCTGCTTCACGTTTGAATATCTGTGTTTAGGAAGATACTCATTATGCACACCACTTCAAGTTTAGACCCACATTCATCACTGCTGTGCAAGTCAATTAAC
The DNA here is from genome assembly GCA_013340265.1 of Coptotermes formosanus. Taxonomy (NCBI): domain Eukaryota; kingdom Metazoa; phylum Arthropoda; class Insecta; order Blattodea; family Rhinotermitidae; genus Coptotermes; species Coptotermes formosanus. The sequence continues at coordinate 1,056,146 of BLKM01008216.1, forward strand.
TCAAGCTTTAAAGTGGTAACAGCATTTTCATATGATGCTTCTAAAAGATCAGCAAATGTTCAGAACACTTAATGTCATACATATTCCATGCAGTTGTCTTCCATATGTTTTTATTTATAGCTACGGTACAAAGCTGGTCTTCATGCTCCTACAGGTTTCTGCTACTCACTGTAGCCATCATCAGTGAGCTACATTATAAAGATGCAAGGGACGTGTTGTATGTTGGAGAAAGGTAAACATATATACGTCAGCTTTTTGTAACAGTCAATGATGTATAGCAATACTAAAATTATTCAGATTAAAATTAAAATATAAGTGAAGCATCAAACCATAAAATGTTACCATGTAAAATGCTATCTCAAAACATCTTGCAGTATTAGATATCGCCTGTTCTTCATGCAGTGGAGACCCAAGGGTTAGATATTCGATGTTTACTCCACGAGTGATTATTCTGTAAGTGATGGTGTTAAGAATGAGTGCAGCTATGCCTCTACCCCCCTGTATGCTTTCATGGCACGGACAGGGAAAACTTTACCTTTTATAAATTCAGGTCCTACCACACAGTAAACGCTTAAGTCTTCAGAGGCCACTTACTTAATAATGCGTGAGGAAATGTTTGTTTCAAGACTCTTACTGAACATAAAAATTCAAAATATCGACAAAATGCAGTTTCTTGATGTTAACTAGCATGATGCCCATAAACATTTCAGTAGGAAGTTTTAAAAAAACCATAAAAATGCATTAACCTCACCCCACAGTTATTTCAGTTACACTGTGACCTACGCTCTCATATAAACTGAACACCAACACTGCATGAGCCTAACCCTTAGTGTCTGGCTGTCCTACCCACAGGAAATAAGTTGGATTTGAGCCCAAAAAACATATTTTATATATTTCAGACAACTAGGATTCCTACCGCATTTTTTAAGACATGCTGCTCCGTTTTCCCCCCAACAGAATGCTGTGTATTTCATAATGTTATCTATTTTGGTTCATATAGTATTCACCTTTTACATAAAGGGTGCACTAAAACTTAAATATCCAGCCCTGTATATTAAACCTTAACAAATACTTGCTGTTTCAATGTTATTACCACATATATGTTTTTCCCCACTGCACATTCCATAAGCTTGCTAGGTAAATTATTATTAGTGCATAACCTGTCAAAGATGATGGGGAAAAACATTTCTATCATCCTCCTCTCTCTATTGTAGCTTCTGTATTTTTGTGGCCTTCCCCCTTTCTCCCATATTCCTTCCCCATTCCTTCTATTTGTCCAACCCACTGTCATTCATCTTTAAGTATACTAAAAATGGTGCAATAGGTTTACCTTGAGCAGGGCCTACTTTAACCAATGTTGATAATTCCCATCTCTAGCTACGAATTCCACAGACTACACTTCAACTGAACTATTCATATACATATCATAGCCCTAAAAGAACACTATGAAATCACATTTCATTGAATATTCATGCTACAAATTTGAAAAGTTCTTATGAGACAAAGTATGATGCTGCAATGCTGACCAAAGCAAAGATCCCCCTGTTGATTACATGCAGCACAGCACACCTCACAATCATCCCAGCAGTAGTGTCCAAATTTCAAGCTTTTATTTTTATTCTCTCATGAGTTAAGGCTGCTGCAGACATACAGACACCTCATTTCGGTAAGGAGAAGAAGATGTGTTAGAGCTGCAGACGAGTACTACAAATTACAATTTACTGAAGATTTATGCCCCAATTTTGAAAATTTATTAGCAGACGGCTTGATAGACGTTATCACCAAAGCGTGGCACAGCAACACCAACCAAAGCAGTGTTACCCTGATTCTGATTATATTTGGCACAACAAATCACATAATTATCTTAAAGCTACTGCTGATATTTCAAGCCTCTGTCTTTATTTTTGGATGACTTATGGCTCCCTCATGCAAACACACAGATACCTTCTTTTGTAACACAGAAGCCGGTTGCAAATATAAGTAATCTCTCTGCTTTAAAGGGTTAATAAGATAATCACAAACTAAAAATTTTAAGTCTACCATAAGACACATATACGAGTCTTTGGAGCAACAAAGCCTCACTATGATCGAGCGTTTAACTGCTACTCTTCTTACATGCTAGGCCAGCCCCACTTTAGGCATTTATACCTTTTCTCATGGTTTCTGTAGGACTTGTAAGTTTTATGGTCAGAATATGATTCCAGAAACCTCCTCAATTCTTCCACAGTGGCACTGAAAGGCACTGCAACTGCTAGCATGTGGCTCTAATATTTGCCACTAAGGAAGCCCATGTATCAATGCCAGTACAGCTGAGCACATGAATAACCCAGGGAAACAGACCATATTTACCCAAATGTACTACAAGAATTTTTTCTTAATTCATCACCTGAAAAATAGGAGGTTACCGTATAACCACAAAGTTAAACACGCTTTGCATAAGTATTTTTTTTTATGATTGAAGACTGTAAAGCAAAGTGGTCTCATATTTTGGTAAATGTGGTACATACCACCAAAACAACCAGTATTACAAGGCAAAAGTTATTCCTGCCACCAATAGCTGGCATGACCAAGTCACAATTGAACACACAACGGCTTACAACTATGATAAACTTGGACAGACATCACAAACTAGATAAAACCTTAAGATCACTGTCTCGGGTGTGGCACCATGCAGTCTAGTACTCACATTTCACAGGAACCTGCTATCTCCACTCCAGTATATCTGGGTGTGTAATTAAACTTTTTAGCACTGAACTGACAAATGAAATAGACTGTTACTTCTCATGTTTAATAAAGGAATTACGCATATCTGTTCTTTTCAACATACAACTAAGTGGACGGTGAAAGAGATGCACTGTCTGGCAGGGGAATAAAGAAACACAAACACAGTATATATGAATGTTACAGAAATCTGTAAAATAGACCATATCAAGCTGATACCTTATATGTGCTTTCATAGTTCACTGTATTACTGCAATCACATTTCAGAGATGGGATTTTTAGATTCCATCCTGGTAAGACACGTGCAATATTCAATACTGTTTGCGAAAGACACACACACATCTAGAAACTTCATGCTGATGTGGCACTTTGTCAAAGTCACTGTTGTGACTGATGCTAGGATCCATCAGGCACTATATCAGGATCAGGATCAGCTGGGATTGTAATCCCTCCAGTGTCCACACCCTCCTCCTCTTCTTCCTGAATCGCCAGGAAACAAGGTGTCGTCTCATCATCCTCAGTTTCCTGTTGTTGGGTCGGTATCTGAATGGTGATGGTCTGTGTTGTCCCATCCTCAGAAGTAGCACTACCTGTCAAGTTAGCTTGCAGTGGACTGCCGTCTGTTGAGAGTGCATTGAGGCACCGGTAGATAAGCTGTGCAGCTGCCACGTTGCCAGGAAAAACTTCCACTTCACCTGATACAAAAAAGTTCAAAAGGAAATCATACTGCAGCTGGGAATTTCAGGAAACACAAAAACATATTATCCTGCCAAGTTCCTTTTTTTCAGTTCTTCATGAGCAATGCAACACTGTACTGTAATAAAAGAGATACACAAGCATAAACTTCATTCTCTGCTTACCGTAAGAAGATGCTGTTCATGGTCCTTAAAAATAAAGTCCACACACGTATAAGAAGTTCAAAGAAGATTACTTAAATTCTGTGCCAAATATGTTGTGACAAGCAATACTGCAGCAGTGAGACACAAATTCACTATGTTTGATTAAATGCTGAATACACTGTATTTACATGACTGCAGACCACATGCATGAATGATTTTAAAGAAAAATTAGGAAAAGAAACTGATCTGTAACAGTCACAAAGCGAACTGAAACCCTTTCATAGGAAAACATGACATAATTTCACGTGAGATAGTAAGAGTAGTGCAGTTATCAGGTGCACGACCACATACAAAACGTATTATATCCATATATACAGTAACACATTGCCCAACACAGTTCTGATTACAGGCAGCTAAAGATAATTAACCTATCCAGAATCTCCATTCGCATATACAAATGCACATAAAAACACCCACAGAAACTCATTTTGTACATTTAGGCAACAAGGAAATTTAGTGCATTTTTAAGACATGCTGTATAATCTCCATTTTATTTTCCACAAAATGCCATTTATTTCATAATTTTATCTTTTTCTGTTCAAATAATACGTTTTTCATAAATCACGTGCTAATATTTAAACAACAACCAGGTCATTTCAATGTCAAATACAGTATGGGGTGAAGATTTTCTGACAGTGAAAAATTTAAATACACAAAGATAATCACAGTGGTTTCTCAATTCAACAGCTGAGAAAGCTGGCAGCATCAGCTACCCCATCTATGTGTAAATGTTTTTGTTCAAAACGTTATGTACTGTATTCACCTGAATGCAAGATGACTCTAATCTAATACAACCCCCCAAAAAAACACATCTGTCAAGGGAAAATGTATTATCCAAATCTAGACAACCCCCCAAAAATAAAATGTCAGCTACAAAAAAATATTTTGCTATTCGTTTCATACGCTTAATACACAACGCACGTCAGATGCTATATACCTTTACCAATCAGTGTCACTGTCTCCTTCTACACAGTCAGTACCTTCATGTTCCTCACCCTCCTAACATTCACATCCTCTTCACTGTCATTCCACAATATATCATCTTCGGTCCCAACCACAGCATTGGGTATACAGCACTTCTTAAAGCCCTTCAGAATCACTTCTGGTGAGAGGCACTGCCATGACATTATGTTCCATACTGACTAAACTAATACACTTATATTCCTTGCACATATAAGTTCTATAATCAACCACTGCACATAATATTTCTTGCTCCTACATATTTGGGCTATATGTTGTAGCCATCATCAGGGAGCCACATTACACAGACATAAGCAGTGTATATGACATTAAGTATATAAAATACATTATTCACACTGTGCACAATTATTAATCAAATACAGTAAAAACCTGTTAAGATGCTTTTGAAAATTCCAGGAAAATCTGACTTCTTAAGCAGGAAATTTCTTAAAAGGTTAGGACCAAAAAGTTCTATTTTTTTAATTTTTTGTGAACTTATTACATATGTATGGTGAATTTGTACAATTTTAAGCTATCTTAACACATTCTCACTCCTATCTGACCATTTAACCATTTTGTCTGTAATCTTTCATTCACAGTTTCATTTACACATTTACCTATACTGTCACTGACTTTTCATTCACAAGTTCACATTTCATTCCAGATGTTTATTTTTCCTTGAAATATTTTTCAAGCATGGGTTGTCTTGCTCTTTTTTTCACAAACAGTAGCAGTATACATTTTCAGATTCCATAGGTTTGCTTTTAGGTAGACCATAAGGGGTGGTCAGTAGTTCCAGTCACTTTCACTAACTCTGTAGTGTCCTGAATTTATTTTCTGGAATTGCTGCTGTAACTTTTCTGCACACAGTCACCACAAATGTTTCACAATCATGCTACACAACAACACATTTATATTACCGCTGATAAATTATGTTTAAACGAGTTGTTGCAATCGACCACCCACTTATCTTGTGTCAAACTGCTGTCCCCCCCAACAACATGGAACACTGTGTCACTCCAACTAGCACGCGTCTAAACTTCTTCAAAAGTTATTGGCTGCCTTCGTTTCCTCAAAGTCCCAGGCAGTTGAAGTGGCAAATGAGCTGCCACATGCCAGCGTTGCCAAACGCAGGCTTACGCAGGTCATAGAACAGCTAGGATCAGTTTCCGGCCACCCGATACAATTTTTTGGTTGTCGTGAGAGACCGAGTAGTGAGGACTGACTGACTGACTGCAGTCTCTGCATCGCGGAAGAAATGCGACACACCCACGCTGGCCATGAAGTTGCCTAATTCTGCTGTATGAAACATGGCGGAAATGACCTTGGAGATTAACCTATATGAACTGACTGCGCCATCTGAATGCTGCGTTTTGGAAATGGAACGAATGGAAACTCAGGGAAATTCTTTAAGATTTTGAAACAGAAAATGTACTAAATGAGTAAAAAAATTTTTTAACTGTCAAATTTGTTACTTCTTAGGCGGGAAATTCCCTTATGCCGGGATGTATTAAAAGGGCAACGTGTAATGTTAATCAAAAGGGAGAATTTTGGTGCTTTTTTATCCTGACTTCTTAGGCGGGAAATTTTCTTAACCGGGGACGTCTTAAATGAGGTTTACTGTACAATATTTGACCAACAATTGCAATGTTATATTCTAGATGTCTTTATAACACAGTATTTTAATCCCACATGTTTCGATCCCGAGTGGGAACATCGTCAGGGATTCACTCATAAAATCAAATAAAAGTTACACAGTCAGAAATAACAATACTTGTATGTGTTACAAAGAATGAACTATATAAGATATTCAGCTGAAATGTAGGTCCACGTGTGGCGAATCTTTGTTTTACTGTGCTTTAAGAGCTAGGTATTTCACACCTTATGTGCAGAAATACCCAAAGCACAAAGCCAAAGAAAATGGTATCAGTTACCTTTAGTCATCCTCTGTTCTCTCTTTTGTCTAGGGTTGGTTTGGCTCCGCATGATACGATTCATAGTGATCTGGGCGAAGTACAGTTCTGCCCTTCATACATGAATTTACGACAACCTCACATATTTAAGCAGCAAATTTAATGAAAAATCTCGCCTTGCATTTGAGCAAATACAGTATTTTAAGCGATCAGGGAGGGGGAATATCTATAAGAATTTGAATTCACGTAACCACATTTTTCCTATAAGGCATTTGTGCAAAATGGTTTTGCCCACACAGTGCGACCACTCCCTATACCACAATGAGCACACGCACGCTTGCATACATACACACACCCACGTGTCCAAGCATATGCATGCGCACTCACACAAAAGGGACAAGGGATTGCCGTATTCTACTGTCCAGTCAATGGCTACCATGCATGCCCTATCATAGTACACATTTCTATGACAAATACAGCACCATCCAGAGTGTTCAGTCGAGGTTTGCCAGTGAACAGGAAAGCAAAGATGATGGTGCAGGAGGTGGTGGTGGTGGTGGTGGTGCTGCTGCTGGTGGTGGTCGTGGTGGTGATGATGATGATAATGACCATGATATGATGATGATCTGCTTCTTTGATACCTAGACACTGAAGATGGAGGTAGCATGCTCCTCTGGAACATTTGTAAACATTTACCCAGACAACCTGGTGTAACATCCCAGAAGATTCACACTTTCAACTCTGATTCTGTTCTAAGAAAATTTAAATGCAGTAAACTCACTCGCGCGCGCGCGCGCAATGGCCAACCCCTAATGTTGGCTGTCATTTTTTCCAAGCACCTATGCAGCTCTGACATCCATGTCAATACAACAGGAAACTATTCCATGTTCCAATTTGTGTTACCTGAACTTGTAGGGTAGAAAACTGAAGCTGAAAAATGTAAAATCCCAAACTAATTTACCATATACTGAGAGGTCCCATGTTCTACAGTTAATGTTACAAACATAGCTGAACAGTTCATACCCAAGCCTTGAAGAGACAAAACAGACGCAGACAGAAATAGGTACAGTAATTACTTGGGAAAATGGACACTGGGGAGACTGAGATGCAACAGGAAGGATAATGTCATACATAGCTGCTATAGAAGAGAATCTGTGATGTGAATTAGATCCAACTGGCTCAATGTGGGTACGATGGCAGCCTACCATCAGCAGTTGTCCTATGACATCAAGTCCTGAGGAAGTGAAAATTACTACCCTTTTCTTTTCACCATTAAAAACATAGCAACTGTTGAGTACCTTCGGACGGTGTTGATGAAATAAGACCATTCTTGTGATCAGACACGTGTTGCAAGAATCCCTCCTGACTGACAGTTCGGAATGAACATTGTGTGCAGCTGAACAATCCCTGCATGCCTGGGTGCTTACTACGCAAGTGATTCTTGTATGAATTGCTCTGGATTGCAGAGTAATCACAGTGTGGACAACGGTATGGTCGCTGTCCAGTGTGCCGCATGGTATGTCGACGCAGAGAGTTGTGGTCACCAGTTCGGTATTCACACAGGGTACAGCCGTAGGGCTTCTCACCTGTATGCTGACGAAGATGCATCTGCAGCATGGCCTTACGTGCTGATGCATGCCCACACACCTGTCAAACAACACAAACACTGTGAAGGGTGACTAAACTGGGTTACATGTGCGGACTGTTGATTTCTATTCAAAAATAAGTTCAGCCAAATTTTACTGAGATCAGACAAAAGTTTGATTTCATATTTTGGGAAATTCCTGTGTTTACATAACCACACATTCTGAACTTGCAAACAGAATACAACTAGTTAATATACCTGCTGCTGAGATCTGCGCTTTTCTGGGACGCTGTCTAATATCCCAGAAGAGTCCAGATCTCATTAGCATTGCGACGCAAACCTGAAATTAACATCTGCTGCCAATTGACTCATGACTAATTTAATTCCCACTACTGGTGATGACAATTCACACACGCATCACAGCTCTCATGGCACATGTGCAACTCGGTGGCTCTTAAGAGAGTAAGCTGGTTGTCACTGCAATGCAATTTCTTCTCGCTCACTACAATGGCTCTTTTATTGGTGCTCAACTAATTTATCCATAAATTTGAGATTTACCTCAGCACTTTTCAAAGTCTAGAAAGCATGGGGGACAAAATGAAGGATTCTTGTACCTCAACTGCTTGACCCTCAAGAACTATAACACACTGTACCAAAAACTTACACAAGAATAACGCAATTTCAGATATTTTATGAACAATACTCAAAGATACTGAGAGGGAATTAATTCAAGTCTTTGACTGAAAGCCAAACATACCACAAAATGGCTACTTTTTCATCATGACACACTCTTCATGCACGTGCTCTTACCTGACAGACGTATGGCCGCAGCTTGCTATGCACAGCTTGTATGTGCTTCTTCAGACATTTTGAATCTGCATAGCTCTTGAAACAAATATCACAGCGTTTTGATGCATACCTATGGACATGTACAGCACTAGTAATCTTACACAGAGTAACACCATATTACATGAACATAACAGGAGGTTTCTTCATGTTTTGGGCACCTAAAAAAACAACTTATATTCACACAATCATAACATACAATGTTGGAGTCGACATTCTTATGTCACCTGTAGCACTCCACAATAATGTTTTTGGAGTAGTTATTTGATATTGTTCATGTCTTTTAATGTAGTGGTCAGTGGAGTAAGCTCACAGTGCAGGAAAATCCAATGCTTCATGTCTGTCATGATCATCTCACAGTTTAAGTTTGAATGCATGTGAAGATTTATCTGTGTTGGAGCAAAACAGCAGAACACCACAGTATAAATCGCGGACTTTATGTTGCTCGTTCTGTGAACTGTCAATAACCAATTCACAACACTCAAAACAAAACCCACAATGTTTTTCCTTAGATATTTAAATTCTATTATAACACTGAGCATTCCTCCATGTTTCAATCCACATGGGATTACCATCAAGAGACAAGTATCAAATAATATTGCATAAAACTTAATTATCTATTTTTTATGCGTAATTAACATCTTACACATGGCATAGAAGAGTCCAGTAGTAAAACGTGGACAGTTCTTTGAAGAATAGTTTTGTACATAAGTGACATGGAATCTTGATATATACTTCCAGGGCAGCTTATGTACTTGACGAAGGTTGACATAAGCTGCAATTAACGCAATTCGTTTGTATTTATATTGTATACAAACTTGTTCATTCAAATGTGAAATACAACTCACTCCTCACTGACAAATCACATAGCATTATTTTAAACGCTACTGATAACAGGTCACCATCGTAAAAGAAACACAAGACTTTGTGTGACAATGTTTTGACACTGCAGGTTTGGTTCTGGGGAGTGTGGAAGCACCTTCATGCACTTATGCCTCACATTTTGAACTTGTAAAAATTTGACAAATAAATCAATGAAGTGTAAAGCATTAGCAAAGCAAACCTCTAGGACCTGAATATGCATTAATATATTACTGTTTAAACATATACTGACAATGGCCTTAGTTTCAACTATGAAGTTAGGGTGCGTAAACTTGTTCATGTGGACTGGTAATGTTATAAACTACAATATACCTACTTACTGCTCCTAATCTGCCACCAGAACATATTTCATTAATAATGAAAGTGATTCATTACTCCAGGATTATTTGTTATTCATAGTTTCACAGTGTTCAATTTAAGTGCACAAAGAGAAACTCATGCCACTAGGCAGCACCTGCCTTAACCTTAATTCACAGCTCTGGCACTTGGTTAAGCAACAGATACTACACATGGCACACTTACCATCTGGGCACAGGACCAGCTCTACGATCCAGGTGCATGACACGATGATTACGTAACTGTGAGGCCTGCTTGAAGCCCTTGCCACAATCTGGACATGTGTATGCCCTTACTTCACCATGTATTTTGACGTGGTTCTCCAATTTCACTGCTGTCACAGTCTTATAGGTATGGCACACTGGACAACTTAAAAGACCTGCATCCACTGCATGAACTTTCCACAGGTGTATTGCACAGCCACGCCACCGCTCAAATCTACAAAATTCACAACTACCTGTAAAATCCTGTTCTGAAGTGCTTTTATATTTATGCTCCCTGCACTGATGGGGCTTTCATGGATACAAGTACAAGCACAATGCAGGTAATGTATTAATGTCCTTCATTTGACATTTCTTGATTTAAGGGCTTTCCCACATTTGACACACAGTACAAAACTCTGATTCTCAGACAAGTTTCACATCTCAGTTAGTCTTTACCAGCTGCACAATTTTAATTGCATGTGTGTGGTCCAAACAGCCAAGTGCATCTTTTTTTATTTTTAATGCTGATAAAACAGGCATGTTTTACAACCTCTGAGAAACCTTCAGCATTAAGGGCAAAAAAGAACAGTACAGAATTCCAGCGTTGCTCTGATGCAGTTCTGATGACAGCGATAATTTAGGAGCACTAAATATCGGACAATTTGAAAACTATGGTACTTTAAAAACATACTACTTGTGTCTTTATTTTATACAAAATTTGTGCTCCTATTTTTATTTTGCTACATAAATAAAGGCATGCACCTTATCTCTGATTTAACAAACTAACCTTAAATAGTCATTTTAAGCTTAAAATTGCCCACAAGCCCATTTAGGAATTCCATCATTCAAAGCACAAAAAACTTGTCTAATGGACAAACAGTGAACAAGATTTAATTCACATTGCAACTCAGAAGTGAGCTTTCACAATGATTTTAGTATATTTATAAATAAAATTATGGTCTAAATCATGCATACCCATAAAAGGTGCCAAATCAGTAATCAGGTAAGCAAAAAAATGTGATGTATGTTTAAGTGTCTGAGTAATTCTGGGACTATTTGTCTGTCTTTCAAATATCTGCAATGTTAACTAAGACAATGAGATCTTTATGAACAAAGACATTTCATTTCTCGCAGTCTGTCCTGGAAACACACAGGTTGGTGAGTGATTCTTAAAAATTTGTGTGATGTATGTCCTTCAAACTACTAGCCGTAGAGAAAGAAGTAAGAGAATGGAAAACCTCATTCCACCCAGCCATGTTACAGAAAAAAATAAGACACAACATTAGCTGCAGTATACACAACTGTGTAAAAGGTTTACTTCAAAATTTGCATGACAAACAATAACAGTATGAAAGAAAAAATATTTATATTCCTGAATATGTGCCAAAAAGGAAATCAAGATTTTAAAACATCTTAAAATGTGAGCTTTGTTTAATGTTCATTCCACACCAATATGCAGATGGATAGAGACAAATACCAGCAAAGAACAGAATGAATAGAAGGCAGTAACAGAGTACAGAGATATATAATGGAGAGGAAGTGTAACAACTTGCGGGGAATGTGGAGGTGTCAGTGCGTAAAACTTCTTCCTGTGGTACAGTATACAAGTAGTACAAGGGACTCTGTTACATGGTGATATACCTCTCACTACAGACACAGCATTCAAATTCTCGATGTGCTGTAGCACCATCAGCTTTCTCAGCAGGCACTGCAGCATGACATGAAACATGAATCTGAAGAGCATCCTCAGTGCTGAATTTGTACTGACATGCCCGCTCTCCACATCTGCAGACCGAAACAAACACAAAGGAGCAACACAGTTTAATCTCCAAAACTGCAGGTAGGCATACAATCTGACAATTCTCCCCGTACCACAGTCAACAATGACACCTGTTTGTGACAACGAGATTTCTATAAAATAACTGCCCTGGAATGTACTGATGTAAATACATTCCCTGATTTACCTGCTTTTTTCAGAATACTTCAAGTTTAAAGCCCTAAACTGCAGCGGCCTGTTAGGTACTCAAAGTAATGTACAATATTTACAATACTGTCAACACAACAACCTTCGGTGCCACATATTACAAGATCACTGCACATTTCAGTGACATATGCACCACCTTCAGGCTTAAAATAACAACATACTAAGGAGGTAAACTGGATTGCAAGCCATAAGGTATACCAATTAGTTCACAATATATAATTCTTTCACATACATTACAATATGCAAGGATACATTACTGGCTGTTTGTAATGCATTCAATGAACTTGTCAGCATTATGCTGAATGTTCAGACGACAGTGCGACACAAATTGAAGACAATGGGAAAAGAAGCGCTTGTGACCCAATTAAAAGGTAATATTCTGGCATTTACCTGGAGGTACACAAAAACCTCAGTCAAGGTAATCCGTGTTCCAGTCAAGACTTGAACCAGACACACCCCTGAACACAAATCAGAAGGTTAAACTATGTTGTTCAGTAATTCGGTTGTTGAACCATTAAGCAATTTCCACAATGCACAAAGTCAAATCCATTCACAGCAATAATACAGCAAGTACTATAGAAAATGTATAACATTATGAACTATAATGTAATTGGTATGCAGTAGTCTGCAGTCTACAGTTCACACCAATATTTGTATATTTCTGGCTTGAAGATGGTGTATATGTCATGGCAACATGTAGTAAAATCATTAGCACAAGGCAGTATTGTTATGCTGTCTATATCGTGAAAATTTTAAGTCACAAGAACTACATCGCTACATTTTGTCAGTGAAAGTACTCCTGTGACTAAAGTAAACTATAAAGGTAACAGTTGTGGTGTTTTCTCAAGCAAGTACTGACTGTGCACCACACAACACGGCAGGTCTATCAACATCCAGCCACTCCGACATGCACATTAATAACAGGCTTGACAGTATCATCTATGAGGAAACAGAAGGCTTGGCAGGTCCCAGAAAGGATGCTCTGACCACACTTACAATCTGGAATGGACTAATAGTATCCCAACAGTGCAGGTCATAATGACAATATGGACAATAGCTCTCCCTTTTTAAAATAAAGAGTTAAAATACAACAGAAGAATGAAAAATTCAACCAGGTCTATGGAATATAAGGTATATGAGTTTTGCACCTCCAAATTCTGGAGCAATGAATGCAACCTGTTCCAGTGGTCAAGAACAAGAGGCAGTATATTAGAAGTTCCTTCCTTCCTTCCTTCCTTCCTTCGTTCCTTCCTTCCTTCCTTCCTCCCTCCCTCCCTCCCTCCCTTCCTAGGCTCTGTGTGTGTGCGTGTGTGTGTGTGTGTGTGTGTGTGTGTGTGTGTGTGTGTGTTTACATGCACTGCATTGTAACAAACTGACCCTAAAGATGCACCTTTGCAAGCCTCTCAGTATCAGACCAACATGCACAGTGCTATGGTACAATTTATTACTTGCCTCACTGTTGTGCTGTTAACACACCACAAAGTTTAGAGTGTTTTCTCCTTTGTATTTGCTACACACTAACACTTCCCACAACAAAGATAAATTATGTTAGGGAAGGAAGTGGAAGTATAAAAGTTCTGATGACAGGACAGAATAACACCTTATTTACCCCAATATGAGGTGATGATGGTACACACAGAACAACCTCGCACCCTCACAATCTTCAATTTGTTTAATTTTGTGGTGGATTGTGTATCAACAAAGCATTCTCCAGGTGACACGTTATGAAAAAAAACTGTCGTCTTATATCTGGGTAAACATGGTATTTGTCACTACGAGAACCTCGTGGGTGATTGCTGCTTTCATGAACATTTGTAGACATAGTCTATGCCTCTCATTTCTTTATAAAAAAAAAAACTTTATGGTACATTCCAAAAGTCCTGTAGTCTATACCATCTTACCAAGCACACAATCAGTGTGACACAACACACTGTTCATTAGCACAGCTACCTTCACAAAGAAAAGTGTGTGTCTGGTCATCAGGCAATGCAGTAGTAGAGGTACAAATGCCACAAAAATAAACAGAGCCATGTAACTTTGCACACACACTAAAAATAGCATACAACACTCACTTTTGCTCACAATAAAAGTTCCCTGTATATTTCACAGATGCCAATAATATGACATTAGAACTTCCCCCAGCCTGTTCACATATTTGAACATCCCGGCACTTTGAAAATCCATTGTTAAAACTGTTTTGTTACGACTTTGTAACTTACTTCAGTTTGTTGTCATTTGGACTTGTGTTGGCACTGCTGGTTTTCTTGGATAACCAATATTCTCGCTCCAGAGTTTTGGGAATCTGTACTTTCCGCTTGCCCGTTGCAGTCACTGGTTGCCTGTCTTTGTTTGGTTCAGAATCTGTGGATGCTTCATGACTGGTCGGCTGATCTGGCGGTTGTGGTAATACACCTGCAGCATCACGATGCACAGACTTCATCCTAGCACCCTCATACACAATCAAGTCATGGTCCTGTGGGAGCGAAATGTAACAGTTTAGAATAATGCACCCTTTAGCATTGCCACATATGATTGTCAGTGTGCAACAACCGGAGAAATGCTAGAAAGATTGTCATGAAATTTGACACTGTGGAATTTTCTTGCATTTGGCAACATATTAAAACTTTTGGTTAAAATCAGGTAACAATAACAGACACTTTACGTGAACATCCATGTGTGGTTTGGGTTGCATTCTCAAGCCCAATACACTTTTCGTTAAGTGTAACAGTATTCTAATTAAGGATAAAAATGAAGCAGACATGGTAGGAAAAAAAATTTACTATCACTTTTTCAAATCAACAATCACCAGTTAATACCTTTTATGAATAGGTAAAATTAATATCAGTCTCAATACTACAACTACCTTTACTAGATCTTTCAAATTGCTATGCACTGAATCTATGATAATCTGCTACTTTCTATCTCTAACTCAACAAACTACCTCTGCTTGAATTTTCTGCAGGCTCTTGTTCCCTTTACTCTGCTTAAACCCTACAAAACTCCAATTTTTAAGACAGTTAATGTTACTCTACCACCACACTCTGCGCCACTATATGAAACAAACACCTGAGTAGTGTATTCTTCTGTGCAAGGTATGGCAAATCATAAGCACATAAAATTTCTTGGCATGTGGGCAGAAAATGAGCTGACAGACTCTTTTCTCAGGTACAAGCAACCAGGATGTGTATCCAGGCACTTTTAATGACAGAATGCTGGCCTGCACAGGGATCTATAGCTTAATACAACAGATTTCAACTTTAAAAGTAGTCTTGTTGGTTGTGATATAATGTAGTCTCACAGATTGGTAGGAATGTTTTGAAGAACACACTGTTTTTATCTTCTGAGCCAATGGAAGCGGTGGATGTCTCCAAAACATTGGCAACCACCTACAACATTCTACTGTGTTAGAACACAGACGATGTCATATTATTTTCCAAACACATCTTCAAAAGTGTGCACATAACACGAACTCCACTCTGATTCAGGATCAGACACATCGATATTAGAACTGCTTGGTAATCTTCAGCATATAAGTTCACGGTAACTACTATCAATCAATCCTGTAAATATACTTTTGTGTCTGCATACCAACGGGGATGCCTAGCATTAAAAAGAAAATTAAGGTAACTAATTTTTCTCTCAAACAGAAAGGAGGGGAAAAGCTTGTCCATAGTAAAGTGCTATTTCTGTGTATTACCTGCATCATATGTTGCTTGCATGCCTCCAAACTTGGAAAGCCTTCATTACACTGGCCACATAGGAAGACAAGTTTCTCACTCACAGGCTGAGGGCTACTGCTGCTGCTGATTGCAGGGTCCAGCTGTTCTGTTGGTGGGCTATCTAGCTTCATCTGCAGGGGAGGAAAGGATGATAAGAGGTCAGTTCTGATGCTACAGAGTGTTTCTTTTATTTCTCACCAGAGAACAGCAGGTTCATTGCACAAGAAGCCTGCACCCCTGGTTGGCAACAAAAGATACGTTCTGTATTACTACATTTCTGGATTTTGTCCATCACCTAGTATTCCAAATATAAAACAACATTTTAGAGACTGGCTCTGTTTCCATCACCAGGTGTAGAGGTTGGCAGGTTCCTACTCAGCTGAGACCATCACAAGGAGCCAATTTGCATCAGTGCATGAGTGAGCTCAGAATACTACACAATGGACCAGAAAAACAGCAATACTAAAGACAATATGTAATTTAATGACACTGTACTAACTATAGAAATTATTTACACAAAAGCAAGTGAATAAACAATCACCTTTGTCAGGACACTCAGTGTTCTCCTGGGGATTCAGATTCATGATCCATAACAACAAGTAAAAATGTTACTGCTTGGTCACTGCATATCTAGTGCTTATTATTACAGAGCAACTATTGTACACATTAAAGTCTACAATGATAAAGGTAAGAAGGTTTTCCCTGTCCACACCATGAAGGCATATAGGGGGAGAAGAGGTATAGCTCCACTTATTCTTAACCTTGGCACTAGATGGAGATGAGTGGTTCACTTCACACCCAGGAAAGAACTCCAATACCGAACAGACTGCTGGGTGGGCCCCAGAGACAGTCTGGACATTTTGGAATACAGAATAATCTCTTGCTCCTACTGGGAATCGAATCCCAGACCATCCGGCCTGTAGCCTAGTTACTGTACTGACAATGCTACCCTAACTCCACAGTATTTCACAATTTTATTATAATCTAAATTTCTTTACTATGAAAAAATGCATTCCATTGAACTACAATTTATTTGACACAAAAGAAAAAGAACACCTATTGCCTCTTCAGTCACTCCGCTGATATACAAGCATGCTGTAACCAATCACCATTAGCACATTCAAAGGGCTAATTTTAATCCTAACCTGCATATGTTGAAATCTGAAGTGCTGCAGCAATTCCTGCTGGTCTGGGGTTGCAAAGGGACATATGCGACATTTATATGATGTCACCAGCTCCACAAAATCTTCCAAGATATCCAACGTCACACTCTCCTCTTTCAACATTTTCTCCACTTTCATATTCTTCTGCTGGTTGTTCAACTCATCCACACACTGAAATACATGGAGAGATCAACATCTACCAGCAAATTACACAAAAAAAAACAATAATATAACAATTTGTTCATATGCAATATTCAAAGATGGTATTTATGCATATCACAGAGTACTGTCACCATGAGTTGCTATAAATGAACAAAATGCACCAACACAATGCAAGTAATGCATTTAAAACCAATTTCATGGAGAAGGCTGCATGGGACCACATAATGGTGGTAAATTATATGGTCCCTTAAGGTGTAAGAAGATGAATTCATACAGCACTATTAACTTGTTGAAAGCAGTATTTCTGTAACCATAACCTTAACATCAAAATTCGTCAACTTTGTTCAATCAGAGGTGTTCATGCACATTACATCACACCAGTTTACCAATACTGGGAATATATCACTTCGTTCATCGTGGTGATGGTGGTCACTGCAACAGTAGCACTAGTAATAACAGTGGGGAGGCATGTGTGGCACTATGCAAGAAGCATTTGCCTCACTCGATGCTGCCGCACCTCTGTTCACTTCCTTTTCACTGGTCTTGTGTGTGTTAACTCTACTTTCTGTGTGCTGAACCCTCCAACCCTAGGGATCCAAATGATCGGACTGGTTGGTCTCATCAATCCAGCCACATTTACAGACACACACAAGTCAAAGTTAAGCTCAAGTCTGACACACATTATCTGGGCAACACCTTGACAAATTGCCCATATTTTGTAAAAAATGGACAAGTCACAAAACATCAAATTTACAGGAGAAGCAAGAAGATGGCTCCATTTTACATATTACAAATGCTTTGAGAGGTTGGATATCCCCCACCTATCTTGGGTATTCTTGAAAATGCAGCTGTCATCTTTTTACACATCACAAAGGACCAACATTTCAATGATTCGTTACAGGTAACACAATTCAGCTCAAAGCGGCAGTTAGCCCCATTTTAAAAAACAGGAGGAAAATGAAACTTTTGGCTAAAATGCCACCACTATGCCATGACATTTGTTTTACCTGTGGGCCACTTTGTGCTGTGCTGTCCTTCTTTGCTTGTGCCTTGACTGTGGTAACTTCAGGGATTTTCTCTGGCAGAAGATAACTGCTGCCATCTGGCGTCTGATCCAGAAGTTGTGTCTGCAGGATCTCAGTACCTGTACAGCACATTAAAGTACATTTGTGGCAAGCGAACACATAACATTCTGCATGAGATTTGACATACTGATCAGGATGATTACAGACTTCTGCAACGTGATGTCATGATAGCAGCTGTGCACTACACAGATTACTGTTTTTACCATGAAAACAGAGGCAGAACATTCCCAAAAAAAGCTGGTAAATTTTGACCACAGACTACATAGCATCACATCTCAGAGGACAGAAATCTTCAGGTAACATTCTGTTAACCCACTATGTGTGTTATGTTCATCTATACATCACACTATATGATATGAAGTGACAATGTCCTTGCTTTGGCCACCTCCAGTTACAAACGAGTAACAGCAGATGACACATAAGCTCAATAAATGTAGCAGCTGGGAACAGGGCTGTGGAGTCAGCGTCAGAGTCGTGGAGTCAGAAGGAATTTTGGCTGGAGTTGGAGTCTGTAAAAATGTACTGACTCTGACCTCAAGATAAAATCTTAAATAGATACTAGCTACAATAACCATTAGACTTATACTTAAATATAGATTATAAGTCTAAAAAGTAGCCTGACGATTCCCATGATGGTGATGAAATTTCTTTATGATATCAGTTACCATTTTAGTAGGGTTACCATTATTATTAATACATATTGCGCTTTTATGAAGGAGTTGGAGTCAAGGGATTTAAAAATTGAGGAATCAGAGGTTTTGTGTACTGACTCCAAAGCCCAGGTTGGGAATGGACTTGTTAAATTAAGTACATTACCCCATATTTACATCAACCATAAATGCTTCCATCTTAACAATTCAGTTATATCACGGTGTGAAATAAGTAACAAAAGAAGCACCCCAATTCCAAACAGAACAAAACTAAGCAACAGTGCAGCATTTTAATAACCATATGTAAGTGAAATCACATAACTAACAAAATATGCAACATTCATTTTAGGGGGGAAAAAGAAGGTAAATATAAAGTTGTCATGCACATAGTTATTCATCATGTCATGAAGACATAGGACATGGAGCCAGAGTGCCACACATTCTTAACTGTAGCACTAGGTGGAAGTCAGCTGTCACATCCGTACCCTGGGTACTTTACCCCTGGGAAGAAGAGCTCCACATAACCATAACACACTGGGTTGGCCTGAAAGCTGGTCTGGAGGCTCTGGAGTACAGAAAAAATCTCTTGTTCCTACCAGGAATTGAACCACAATTCCCTGGTCATCCAGCCTGCAGCACTATCACTATACCGAATGAGTTAACCACTGAAAGAGTCAAACATCCCCTTCACTTCAACAGTGAGGTAAGATAAAACTGAGTAAAGTCCGGTGTCATTTACTTTCCTCCAAACTTTCTTCCAATAGCACTCCTTCCCACTGGATCGCACCGCATGCTGCACCCCCTCCCTTACTATCACTGTCAGACCTATATATTTGGCGGCATCCTAATTCTGATGCACATGAAAAGGAAGAACTTCAGCAACCACATGGTTAAACCCCAAAAGTTGAAATCACACGTTCAATAATGTCAGAAATTTAAAACAAAACGCAAAAAACCTGGGTACAGTTAACCTATCTCTAGGCCGAGATTTCAACCCATCATCATCAAACAGGAATACCGCTAAGCTGTCCACTGTGGCGTTCGGTAAGAAACTGTCTGGTTATATTAAAAGAATGGTTACTTCAATACCGTTATACGTGATCTCTCCATCCTCCAAAAATAACAATGGCACGTCTTCATCACAATCTAATTCTTCCGTTCCTTTGTCTTGGTCGACGGATGACTGGCGAATCAAGACATGAGTCCCATTGGAGAGTCGGTATGTAAACACCGAACCCTCTGGTACATCCACTTCATTCATCAAATTCTGCAAATTAATTACGATTAGCAAATAAATATCCTTTCAGCCGAAC
Organism: Coptotermes formosanus; assembly: GCA_013340265.1. Taxonomy (NCBI): domain Eukaryota; kingdom Metazoa; phylum Arthropoda; class Insecta; order Blattodea; family Rhinotermitidae; genus Coptotermes; species Coptotermes formosanus. Next base: position 1,076,567 of record BLKM01008216.1, read on the forward strand.
GCATTTCCAAGTTACAAAGAAGCCTGGAATTCTTGGCATTAAGTTTACAATGAACGTAACAGTAAATTATATGAAATAGTTGCGAGGTACAACTGACATTCACACATCTTTACTTTCGCCACCTACCTGGGAATAAACCAGAGCAGCTGATCATACATCTTGCAACAGCACTAATTACACGTCCCACCGTCATCTTGTTTCCTCTATGCTCGGAGGCGACCACAGAGCATTAATGACGTACACCGGGCACAGAGTCGAAGAGAATGGTTTTGTGAACGGTGGTATTATGATTGTATGGCGGGGCTGAACGTTACAAAAGTAATCAAAATTACGAGGAGGAAGCAGGAACGTATGACAGCTTAATGTCAGCACATTCTCTACGACCATATAGTTAAATTGTAGTTAAGTTCATTGCCACAGATTCCACGGATGAACTAAAATTACGGATTAGTACTACCACAGGATGAATGTATGGGTCGAAAGTACCCACATACAGGCGTGTGTATTCGAATATTCCACGATTTATTTATCAGATTCTGCCCCAGTCTGCCTCTTAACATTGTCTTCGTGGAGTTGTTGTGCCGTTATGTCGTACGTAGGTACTAATGTGTGGGAGGCATATGATTCGTCCCTGCCCATCTACTATGAAGATGGAGGCATCTTCTTCCAAATCGTTGGTACAAATTACCAAACTACACGGAATCACATGCCAGAAAAAAATCGTAATAGTGTCATCCTTGCTACCCTCAAATCACGTTCAGTGCCAAATGTGCCGCTATCTGTGCCTGATACTCTAACACAGTATAACGTCAACAGAGTGGCAGAAGCTATGCCCAGTTGTTTCCAAGATCAATTATTATTTGATCCATAAGTTTTGTCCTCCAAAGTCTAAGCAGAGGAACTTGTTCTGTCTGTAACGCAAAAAGTATATGTGTGTGAACTGCTTCCATTTCTGTCTTGATACTGAAGGATATTTTGTAAAACATGGTAACGATGTCGGAGGTTTCATGCACGGAAAGCGCTACTCTGGAAAATATTACTGCAGGGTGCTGGAACGTGTACATCACTGTAGGCACTATCTAATACATTCTTGTTTTGGGGGGTGATAAATACTTGGTCAGCTAACACACCGATATCATTATCTCAATTTTGTCAAATTTGAGGGTTATGGGTTTCATGCACCAAGCCACAGAACTGCTGTTGTATCCTAAAACCTTCTATATTGAAACATTTTGTACTGCACCCAATATCCAGCCTAACATGCTTTGTTCTCTTGTAATTATGACGTTTCACTCTCAGGAATTTGCAGGGGAGAAACATAGCATAAGAAATGCAATTATATGTCTTGCAGCACAGGGTTTTCCAATTATGGTGCTGAAAATTGTTTGTCAAAGCAGGCAGGCCCAGAGTACTTCAGCCCTTATACTGGGCTTACACTGCATGATATAATAAAATCCATATACTAACCGTTTAATATTGCTAATTCATGAAGTCTTCAAAATACTGTTCTTTGTGAAAGAGAAATGAACTTAAACAGACCCCCAGGTATCAAATCCTATCCTCACTGTTGATGAGAAAGGCATGTACTGTACTGTGCAGGAACAAAGTCATGCAATGCTCTTCTGCCTAACATCAAACCTTGAACCATGGTATGAAATTGTTTAAGCCAGCATTGAAAGAAGATCTCTTAGCTGACACTTTATACTCTATAGCAGAAATTCTGCAATCGGAAGCTCATTATGTAGTGGACCTTTGAAATAAGTTTTGATGCAACTACTGTGCTAATTTTTTGTCCGTATAATATGATTTTCTTACAATGACTATAAACAGCTGTGCAAACCATGTACTTCACATCTTAATTGTATTATATAGTATATTAATATTATTACATATTCTGATTCTTGTACTATACAAAATCCATAGAATGTAAAGAAATTATATTCTGTTGAATTTTATTCTATGCATATTGCATGAAACTTGTGATGTAATTGGCAAAGTAGGTAAGTCACATAAACTAATATACTTGTACTATTGCACTATGTTACAATGTGCCAGTTTGGTAACAGTGAAGCCATTTCAAATGCAGCATCATATGAGTTTGTTAAATTGTACACAAATGTATCCCCTCCTGCCAGCATGGCTCCCCACATTCCATATGTGCCGTAGTCAATAATGGAATGGTTACATGCAGCCATGATGGCAAGGTCCTGTGCTGGAGAGTTATTTCTCATCACCACAACATCATCGTCACCTAGCTCACGTTCACACCACTCGGGATCATCACTCACCACAACAAACATGACCGGTTTATATTTATTCCGCAACACATTCATTTGCCTCAGGAAGAAATTAGGTTTCACCATAGTGGCATTATACAGCAACTTCAAATGTCTTTTGTAATCTGTTCTCCTGACATGAACACCAACATACGTAATATTCCTCACTCCTCTTGAAGCAATGTGTAAGAGTCTTTGGCTTTCGTCTACTATATGTTCCTTAAACTGAAACATTTGACGAAATTCATTCACTAAGGGCGCTATATATTTAGGCAACTGAGCATAAGTTGGTAGCAAGATGCTTCCATTGAAATGGTCTATCTCGTCTGCCTTTACTTGTATTGGGAATTCCTGTACAGTACAATATGCAAGGTATGATACAGGAGGAACTGTAAGGTTGCGGAATACCTTCTCCAGCTCATGGATCAGGCAACTTGGAACATAAGGTTCACGCCCTGTTTTCTTGGCTATAGACCAAACAGAAATGTACTCATACATCTGGTTGCCAAGTCGCCCTAACTGTTGCACTGTCACTATAGGTTTCTGTGGGCAGCGGATATTGTTGTGGCGTGGTGGTTTTATATGTATGTTTGGTGACGAACACAGATTAGACTCATATTCCAGCATCTGATTTTGAGGATATGGGGATAATGTATATGTAATTACCTGCTGGTTCTCATAGTGTTCTGTCCAAAATTTTGCTGACATGTTAAACACCAGCATAAATATTAGTAATATTAGACATAATTTTCTTGTCTTCGATGTGATGGAATCCTGCTCTGTCCACATTTAGTTGAGTTACTCAGCTGAAGTTGAGAAATCCTGTGCTCTTTTGTCCTGTGGCAAAAGATCATATACTCATTAACTTTATTTAGGGTATTGGTATTATTTTGTGTAATTCATGCAAACAGAACTATGGAAAATATTGTGATTCGATATAAACTCATGATTTTTGTCATGTTATAGTGACATTTGATGCAGAAAGAATACTTTGCCTGTAAATTTTGTGCAGGGTGGTACAATTATCTGATCAGTTGCACTTTTATGAAAATTCATGTTCTCTTGTATCACATAATTCCTCCATGTTGTGCTGATTGATACAGGTGGCTATTGGCATTTATGGGATGTCCCTTATATATTTGGAACATTGGAAGTAAAGTAAAGTAATTTGTGTGTCTCATGTATGGGACTGTGTAGTATGTAAAAGCCAATCATGCAGGTGTGTGTACATGCTACTAATAAGCCCTCCCACCTCTTCAAGTAACCCTGTGAGATGAAGCGGAAGATCCAATGTTACTGCTTTGCCCTTTAGACTGCACTGAAGTGGACTCCTCGAGAAGTAAAGGTGACAGGCACAGATCAGACAGTAGAGAAATTAGCAGCCCCTGAAGTTTTCCATACACTACATCCAGAACAAGCCTGGCTTCACATTTATGCAGATGGCTCTCTCACAGACAAAGACAGAAATCAGGGAGCAAGAATTCATTGCAAATCGTTTCACTTCCATTTGACATGTGGGCTGCACGCCCATCTCTGTAACAGACAGCTAGAAGAAATGGACATTGTAATAATGCAACTTTTTGGTAGAGTTGATTGCTTCAAAAAGGCTCTTGTATGCAGGGATTTAGATGGGGGCATACAGTCAATAACCTCCTAGCAAGAGGGTGACAGAGTCATTTATCGATTAATCAGTTGAAAGGCATTCAGTAAGATGTAATCTTCCAAATGGTCCAATCCCATCGTGGGGTTGTTGGAAATGACAGGGCACATTATAAAGAAGGGTAAAACAATCAGCCAAATAGCTGTATGTAAACCACAATTTCATTCGGCTCAACTAAGAATAAAAGAAATATCCAAACTGACTGTTTAAGGTATTGTGCCACTGAAAGGCAGCACAAACACCGGGGGGGGGGGGGGGGGGGGGTGTGAGGGGTGAGAAAAGAGATATAGCTCCTAATTTCACAAGAGGAGATGCAGTAGCAACCTTTCGACTACCACCAGCGCTGATTTGCCTATGGCCTACTTACACAGGCTGTCAAATTATCTGTCCCCAGTGTGTGTCTGGTACAGAGAAGGTAACTCCATAATGATCCATGATTGTTTTCTGGATTGTATAGTTTTAAAGTCTTGAAATACCCAGTCACTTTACATTTATACTGGAATGCTAGAAGGCAAATGGAATTCCTCTTAGTGCCGGACACTTAAGTGAGAAGCAACTACCAGTTTCTTAAAATTAATTGCACAATAAGAAGTATATTGCCTCAACATGAAGTCAACCTGTTGCATTTTGCTGTCTTCTGTATGTAACATAAAGTACTTTTACCGAAAGACAACTTTACTTCACACTTTAGAATTCTGACGTTGGCTGAGGAGGATTAGCAATTGTTAGCATTTGTTATTGCTTCTTGTGTTCCTTTATAAATTCAAGAGCATTATCTTGCCAAACACTAGGTCAGTATTAATCAGAAGTTCAAAGGCCTTTTAGTGATGCATGTAGCAAAAAGATGGCGTCTTATTATAAAAGAACTGACCATGTTAACTCCATGGAGGAGGGAAATTCTGACGAGAAAATTTAAACGTGTGAAAGGAAATGACGAATTGAGGTCCAGAACCAACACACAGCCTAGAGATTTACATTAACAACCACACATTATCCTGGAAATTGAAAGAGTAAGGCTGGGATGGCTTGGAAAACTTGTAAGAACTGTGTAATCAGAAGCGTGGCAATAATAGGTTTGTTCCAACAACAACTTTCGGACGCTTACATGCACCAGTTCATGAGTCGCTCCATGCGCATGCGTTACCAGTGGATGAGTTCGCAACCCGCCTTGTGTTGGAACGACTTGGATGCGTACATGCATCAAATCACTCTGTACGCATGCGACACCGGTGACCATCACGGTGACACGCCAATTTATGAACCGTGCTGTCTATGACAGCGTAGTTTTTGACCGTCGTTTATTAACAAAGTAATGGAAGGAGCATATGTTATTATCAATAAATGTGTCTATTGAAGCATTACAGTGGCACTGAATAGATAAACCTAGGTAGTAAGCAACAGACTTCTGTTGTTTTGAATCATATATTCAGGATTTATTCAGGCTAGATTAACTTTCTGAAGCAATCAGTTTCTCATATTTCTGAGGACCAACTGACACTAAAATGGAAAGGCGGAACACACAAATGTACGTAAATATTACCATTATAATTACTGAACCGATAATTTTAGCGGCGTTTTCTTGATGAAATAATGGGGGTGAAGGGAATGCGAATTTGACGAGTGGTTTATGAAGGAACAGACACTTTATCGGGTGGGCTTTATGTGTGTGTATTTGCTTCACTTCGCTAATATGACGAAAGGTAAAGAACTACTGCCTGGTGACGTCTGTCAATAATTCGCGACTGCTGGAAAAATCGTAAGGTTGTAAGAAAACTGAAACCTCATTGGTGATAATTTTAACCAAAATCAAATTTCACACAATCCTTTATGCCTATAAATGTCTTCTAGACAAATAATGCGAAAAAGAGGCGTGTTATTACAAAATGCAGAAAATGTTAAATACGATGTGGCGTTGTCGGACATGTTTTCACTTTCGGCCGTTGATGGTATTTAATTACTGGGACAGTAATATGTATTTTCACTCGTACACAAATTAAAATAGAATGCATAGAAAACTTCACAAAAGTCCCGACATGTTTCGGTGCGCTGAACACACCATCTTTAGGGGAAAACGCTGAACAATGAACACTGTTCCCCCGAAGATGGTATGTTTAGCACACCAAAATATGTCGGGACTTTTGTGAAGTCTTCTATACATTTTATTTTAATTTTTGCACAACTTGGTGAAATCACATGTTGTTGTAATAGGAAAGGACGACTTTAAATTTATTGGGACAGTGTTTTCCTATTCGGCAGTGAAGGGTTAATGCCTAAGTCATTTTCATTTTTCTTCTTGACATATCCAACTGCAGCTCCAAATCCTCCTCTTCACTAGATTTCGAACACATAAAATAGTCACCATCACCTTCCACGTCGCTCATTTTTAATTCCTTGGTACATCATAACATCTCACCGATGATCTGTGTTCTCAGCGGACTTCTCTCACCTCCCATTTATTGCATAGTTGATGCCTGTTACTGCGCATGTCTGGACAAATAGTTCCTAGCACGATCCATGTACTGATTTGACAGTCCTCAAACCAGTTCACATACTAGTTTGCATAGTGTTGGAACATCTTGCCGATAGTTCCAGTCCACGATCAGAGATAGTTGGAACGCCAACTTCGCACTGCGCATGCTGACGTATGTACATGCACAAGTACAGTAGCGTGTTGGAACAAACCTAATGCCATTTATGGGAAATCCAGGTGGCAAAGGAAGGCAGGGAACTCCGAGAAAACGGTGGCTCCAGGACGTCGAGAATGATCTTATGTGCGTTGGGGGTAGAAGACGGAGGTTGAAGGCCTCCATGAGGGAGCACAGGGCTGTGATTGTCTGAGAGGATAAGATCCTACATGGACTGCAATGCCACGGAGCAAGTGACTGAGGAAGAGCTCATCCTTGACACTGTCATTGCACTTTTGTAATATTTTGAAACTAAGCAAATCATATGAATGTTCTGCTTTTTGCCCACTTCGGCGTGTCTTCTAGCTTCTGCTAGAATAGTGCATCTGTTAGTCGTACAGGTAATGGATAAAAGCAACTGGTCTGTACCCACAGTTTTAACACTTGGCTGGAAAAGGTGTGAAATGTTAAGAGAAAATGGTGAAATATCACAATTTCACTCAAATATTACACCTAAGTGATCCTCCCGCACCGCACCCAATTAGCTCTTACTTCGTACCGGATGCAAACCAAACAACAACAAGCCAGTGACATTCTTCCGCAACAATAAACTCTCATTGGTGCCGTCGGCATGTTACGTCATTCGCAGTAAAGATAGTTCGGTGCCGTAATGTCGTACATTCACACATCGCATCTCCCTTTAGAGACACATATATTGCACTATAAGACAAAATTATAAAGGATAGGGTGTACATCAATTATTAGTATTGCTGACAAATCTTTACAGTCGAAACAGAAGTCTGAAATGTATTTACATATCCATATATAGGGTAAAGTTTCGAGCAGTTGCCATCTTCAGTTGTCATTTCTACTCATACACTTTTCCTTTCCTGTGGTGCAACAGCCCAACTCGGGCCTAGGCCGCCTAATTGTAGAAGTTTCTAGATCACACACAATTAGACACCCACACAGCCGGTAGGGCTCCTCTGAATGAGAGACCAGCCCGACGCACAGACCTCCACCTGACAACACACAACATTCAAAAGAGGCAGACATCCATGCCCCCGGCAGGATTCGAACCCACAATGCCAGGAATGGAGCGGCCGCAGACCCACGCCTTCCACCGCGTGGCCGCTGGCATCGGCATTCATACACACTTCATGGAGCCACAGTAATTTGTTAAAACAAAATAAATCCTTTAATTAAAACTAATAAAATAATGAATTGTTTATGTGCATTAAGTCAGTATTTTGCTTTTTGTTAAGAAGGTGATTGAGATAATCACGCCGTTAAGTAGTTTGTAAAATATTCATAATTCTTTACACGTACAATATCATTTATAAATAATGACCATTTACAGGCTTTCATTTCTTTTCCTCACCTTGTTTCAGTTTCTCCAATTGCTGAACACACGGACTTGTTATCGTAAAGTGCAGAGCTCGAAATGCGGCAGTCTGCAATTAAGTAGATACGCTCTAAAGTTGTCAATAACTCACATTTTGACCTACATCTGCACACGGACTTTGGTTTATGTATTAGTACTCACATTCACACGGTGTTATATATGTGTATAGTGTTGAAAAGAATGGTGTTTTACCTGCTGCTTTGGCCACCGTGTTCCACGGTGTGTGGCGAAGTTGGTGCCTACTGGTATCACCTATGCAGTTACTTACATACTCTGTGCTTAAACAGTTTACAAGGAATGGTCACGTTTATATGTTGGTGTAATATGCATTATGTTCTTAACTTTTTCGCCATGATGGCAGGTGACAGGCAAATGCTGTGCACATCCAGATTTTGCCTGTAAAAGGTGAAGGGTAAGGTAATGTCGTCCTTGTTCACGACATGTAGGCGTATGGGAGAGTTGAGGTATAGCTCCACTAATCCTTAACTTTTATAACAAATGGAGGTGAGTAGTTAGATAAATCCCCAACGCTTTCATCCCCGGTAACCGTTGAATAGGAAACTGGGTTGACCTCAGAAACATTTGGGCTCTTTTGAGAGGAAAAATTTATATTAACACTGCAGGAAATCGAACCATGATTCCCCTGTCTTGTCCAGTCCTTAGACTAGTCACTTAGCGACAAGGTTATGAACTGTCCAATTGTCCATTTCACTTCTGCGATAATATTTATGATCATAAG
>BLKM01008216.1:1085392-1124274 GCA_013340265.1 Coptotermes formosanus
GTGGCTTTTCAGGATAGTAGCCTATATTGCAGGGGTGGCCACAACGCGGATTACGCGTCTCACTGGTGTAGCTCGATCCCCGTGGCCGCGCGGTCTAAGGCGTAGGTCTGCGGCCGAGCGCTCGCTGGGATCGTGGGTTCGAATCCCACCGGGGGCATGGATGTTTGTCTCTTGTACAGTGTTTGTGTTGTCAGAGGTCTCTGCGACGGACCGATCCCCCGTCCAGAGGTGTCCCACTGACTGTGGTGTGTGTCTGAGTGTGATCAAATGAAAATAAACAACCTCGACAACTAGTGTGGGTAGGTAGAAGAGGGAAAGACTACGAAACGAAACGAATTGGTGAAGCTCGCGCAAGTCGCCTGTACAAAAATAATTTAATAATCTGAATTTGTCGTAAAGAAACAGGCCAATAGCGCATCAGGTGGACGCCCCGGCAAGCCGTATTTCCTAGTGTTTCTATCAGAAAATGCTAAGTGCGTTCTCTCAGGCTGCAAGTAGTGTTGCTACCGTACGGTTGACGTGACGAATAAAGACATGAGCGTTGCCTGAAGTTGTCACCTAAAAATGCGACTCCCGAAGCTCTTTCAGCTCGCCACGCCTTATCTAAACGGGGGCGGGCAGGAGGCGTTGTGTCCAGTAAATTGCCTCCGATATATCATCCTCAAAATGTACTTACAATAATGAATGAGCATATTTCGGCTTAAGAAGGAGGAAGCAGGCTTCTCGGCAACCTTGCAGCGTCATATTCCAGAGATGGTCCTATCCATAGACATCGCTGTGACAACCTAAAATCTCACAGGCATACGAGTCAGTCATTTGTACATTCCAGTTCTACACGCCTAGTCTATTAGTATGATAAACCCTAGGAAAATTCGACGGGCTAAACATAAGGTACGCCTCTAAGAGATGAAAAGCTCATGCATAATTTTAGTTTCAAGACGTGAAGAGGAGTACTCACTTGGAAGACCTAGGTGTAGATGGAAGGATAATGTTCAAACTGATTTTACATAAACCGGATGTGAGGTTGTAGACTGGATTCAGTTGGCTTAGGATAGGGTATAGCGATTTGTTGTCATAAACACAGCAATCAATTTTACTTTCCGCATATAAAGGACGGGAGATTTGTTAACCAGCTGAATGGTATGTTTCTAAAAAGAAAGACTCTGCAATGGACTTACAAAATCAGTATACAAGAATCATACTGAAGATTCAGGTCTTATAAGATGTTACGCCCTGTCCACTGGTAAATATAACCGACGTTTCGAAAGACTGTCGTGCCTTGATCTTCAGTGTAAAGCAGTCGATAACTGCTTACCAGTCGACACAGCTAACACCCCACTGTATTTGAATCTTCATCCACGCCGCTGCGGGCAGGGCGTACCTCAAGAATCAAACGGCTTCGACCTAACTTTACTTCTTTTAAGGTCTTAGATGCTCACAACGGTGAGAAAATTAACATTATGGTGCACCAGGATGTGACATTCGTACCTATCTACCAGAAGACAGAGAGGCACATTTAGGAGTTACATACACAAGTAGTGCGGAATGATCGTCTGGGAAGGACTGGCCATGTCGTAGTGTGTAAATGACAAAACCTGAAAATTTATGAGAAAGTGTGGTGCCCCTGTCCAGAATTCGAACCATGTACTTTCTTTGTTCCTGTCAAACAGTTATTTTTTATGGTTTATTACCGACGCTGCCAGTATCTCAGACTAATATAGAGAGTGTCCGTAAAATATGCGGAAAAACTTTGGAATTATGCCCCGCAAGCTAAAAGAATAAAAACATTTTGTATTAAAATGGGCCTGGGAATGTTTCCTTTCCGTTTAGAGCTCTTTATCCGAGATATCTAGGCAAACACACTATGGCAGCAGAATTGTGGCCTTCCCTTCTGTCGGCAGAACAGAAGTCTCATGAAATTGTTCCATCACGTGATCAGCAACAGTTTTCCATTACAATTTAGGCCCTCAGTTTTGGTGAATGTTTACGCGGACTTTATGTACTTCCAGCCCGCCTCACGGGACAAAACTGCACAACTTTTTCTGGAAAGCCAGCTGCCCGTGTTTTAGGAAGTTGTCCCATTGATGATCCGACAAACAATGTACTTAAAGCATGACGTAGCTCCCCCCTTACTTCAGCCTCGCTGGTCACCCAGTTTCCGGATCGTAGTTATCCTGCCCGTTGGATAGGCACAGGTAGAGAGACTGCATGGCCTCCGTTCTCACTTTTATTTGTGTGGACATCTAAAGACCGTGGCGCAGGCCCGCTCAATCCGCAGATCACGGCCAACACGATTATGTAGCCCGCCAAGACATTATAAATAAGAAAACGTCTTGTTAACAACTTAACCATTTCGCTGGCAAAGGCGAGATAAAACGCCGAAGCGATTTTTAAAACTTACGTCGTGTTTATATGTGTATACATACATTACGTCAATAATACATTTCGAAAAAATTTGTTAAACAGAGACACAGCAACTTATGTTGTGAACTCTATTTTCTAATAAATGTTCCCTATTATTATCGGTGTATTTTATTGCACCTTATTTACTAAAAATACACAGACAAAATTACACGTATAACTATAAAGGTAAAAGTAAAAAGTAAATTTCATTGTGTAACATGTCGTAAAGGCACAGAAGGGTAATAGTGTTACAGCTCTACTCTTTCTGTAACTTCGACGTTAGAAGGGGTGGGTGGTTAACACCACGCCCCGGCCACGCAAACCTCAGGGAATGGCCCAGTACCCACTGTACAGGAGGCTGGATGGGCCACAGGGCCGGTCTGGGCGGGTGAGGAAAATTTCATCCCCACGAGGGTACACATGTAATTACAGGTATACTTTTAAAATTGTCTATTCCGTGCACGTATTACTGCAATAGTTTGTATTTATTCACCAACTCGTGCGCTAAATTAAAATAAAATAAAATTTGCAGAAAAACTTCACATACGTGAGCGACGTACGTGAAGTTTTCTGCAAATTTCATTTTATTTTAATTTAGTGCACGAGTTGATAAATAAATACAAATACAGGTATACACATTCACTCTTCATTCTGTGTACTACATTTCATATTGCCTGCATGCCGACCAATTTTCTACCGAAGTTGCCCGCAGCGCATAAACAGGCGAGCAGGCCTGCTCTGGTGTTAAGCACTGAGTGTCTCCGTGACTGCACTGTGGCAGGCTGCGAGACAATTTGAATAAGCCGGTGGTTTTTGGGCTTATACCGGAGTCAGGGCGACGACAATGCTCGTTAGAACCAAGGTGAAGTAGCTGTTTTGGATGTAAACATAAGCATAACTTTGCTAATAACACTGAGGGGGCAAAATTGACCATGAATATTAGGAACCTTATTTTACAAAGGAGTCAAATTTGAAAGAGGGGAAATTTGGTCCAATAAGACGCAAGTTTTTCATTTTCTTTTTTCTATTTTTTATTTGCCATTATTCAAGTGAGTAACAAAATAAATTATTCCTGGGTTGAAAAAATATTGTGGGGGGTGTTTTCCCCCTTGCCCCCAATTTACGCCTATGTTTACGATTGCTTTTGTGTACTCATAAACAAATCCGAAGGTGTTTCTCCACTCATATACGTTCCTTTTATGTACAAGTAATGCTCGAACTGGTTGTTTAACCAAATACATAAACTTGATTTCTTTTCTAGTCGTTAAGTTTGGTTCCATTTTTTATTACTTTTCTGGCGTATGCCGCCTTAAGTCTCAGTATTGCACATATTTTATTTACAGTAAGCACTGTTTTATTGAATTTAAGTTACATTTTAGAAGCTTCCTCTGCGCCTTTATGTAGGATACCTCAGGTAAAGATAGTCGATAACGCCAATATTGCCAGTACGCCTTTACAGACTGGTATGGAAGTGTGAGGACACGGGGGAATACCATGAAATGTAGGTTCCTGATAAATTTTAGCTGAACAAAATCCACCTTGACGTTTCAAGGAAGGCTGTCGGCTGTGACACATATTCGTAAGAATAGCGTGGCGGTATACTGCCTAGCTTTCAGTGCTGCTATGCAGGTATTCATTCCTTAAATTGCATGAACAGTGCTGTGAATATAATTTTTTCTACTTTTTAAAATTACTCTTAATATAATATTTCTTTAAAGGTAATCATGTAATGTGGGTATTATGTATTCTTGGCCATGTTACCCCCAATTCCTAAGTATCGAGCAAAAATTGCAGGTTGTGAGAAATTTAAAAAATGTGTATTCTCTTATTTGGTTCAGAAATTAAGAAAATATAACATGATTTTAAGAGGTGTCCGGTCGAGGAGACTTGCAGAATTCACTGGGAGATGTGAGAAGAAAAGAGCTCCAGCCATCTATTACAGACTCTCAAAAGGAACTTTTAAGATTATATTTGGCTGAAAAGAAGCAGAAAAATCTAAGTTGGAAAGGAAAGATGCACTTTTTTCCAGAGCAGGAAAGACGTTGTCCGAGGCTATTATACAGATAGCTCAAACTGGGTACCCCATAATTCTAAATGTATTGGGAATAGGTGCTTTAAAGCAGTGTGGAGATATAAAAGTAACTTTAAATGTAAATCCTTAAAGGAAATTGAAACGCAGGCCGTTTGTTTAGAAGCTTTCCTGCGACGTAATTCCATGATGGCAACTGGAAAAGCTCAAAATATAATTCCTTCCAGTAAAGATGGTTACGCTGAACTAAAGACTAATGCAAACCTTAGAACTTCAAAAAAATGATAATGTTTAGATCTATTAAGGCTTCAAGTCTTCTGCCATCTGTTGAGAATCTTATGACAATTGCAAGAAAAGGGTAGACAAATCTTCTCAACATAAGATACCATTAACAGCGGATGATTAGAAAACTACCACCCGTTCTGCTGAAAGAAGCGAAGCAACCTTCCTCCTCCTCCTCCTCAGGAATCCAAATAACGTGATTTGTTTTATCTGTGAAAGGGCAGAAGTGCAAGGCACGTGTATCTGGCAAATCTGCATTGAAATGACGACCACGGATCAAAGTGGATTAATTTTCCCTTCATATGAAAAGAAAAATTTACTAGTATTCGCAAAGTAACAGAAAGCAACAATAAGCTTCTTCATATATGTCCGCCTTCCTCTCCTTCTATCCGCCCGTTCGCATGTAAACTACAATATTTCAGGCCTCAACATTCTTTACGAAAGCTGGAAGAAGGTTGATGGGGGTTCAGCGGGAGCTGCGGAAGTTACAAGTACATCTTCAGACGTCTTCTTGACATGAACATCAAGTTGCTGTTCTCATGATCGCAACAGAACTAGCTCATTACCTCAAAGAAATTTCATTGAACGTGACATGTGAAACATTTTTATTAACTCATCAAAATAAATGCAATTTAAAAAAAACTCATATTTGAAAAGTGAGTTTAAGATTTTACTGATTTATTCACAAAAGAATAACTAGTCTCTGTCACTCCAGGGTGTTTGAATGAGAAAATTGGTGTCGACGTTGCAGTCTACCAAACTAAGTAAAATATAGTCTATGTGCATGTCTCCTGAACAAGAGCCAGGACAAAATATCGAATTACAGGCAGACAATAAAGGCTTTGAAAAGATGGAATAGTCAAACATTTGCGAACAACCCTAACAAATGACAATTGCATTTGTGAAGAAATTCAGAGCAGTTTGAACTCAAGGAATGCTTATTATCTTTCGGTTCAAAATACGTCTTCAAGTTTGCTATTCAAAAATAAAAAGATTAAAATACACGGAACTATAATTTTGCCCATTATTTTGGATGAGTGTTCAACTTGCCCTCCGACGTTGAGGGAGGAACGTAGGCTGAGTGTGTTCGAGAATCGTGTGCTTCATGGTCTACACCCCTTAACAAAAATTACCTGGCTGATCAAATCAAGAAGAATGAGGGGGTGGGGGCATGTAGCACATATGGAAGAGAAGTGCAGACGTGGTTTTATTGGGGAAACCACAGAAAAATACAGGACTCGGAGCTCTTTGGCTTAAAAGAGAAGATAATATTAAAAGGGGTCTTCAATAAGGGGGTGGGGGATGGACTGGCTTGCTCTGGCTCAGGATAGGGACAGGTGGCGGGCTCATGCGACTGCGGCAATAAACCTGCTGGTGCCATAAAATGCGGGGAATTTCTTGACTAGCTTAGGGTCTGTTAGCTTCTCAGGAAGGACTGTTAGTTATTGCAATTACCGGACAAGCATCAGCAATTTCATTGCAACACATCAAAAGTGACAGGCAAAACTTTCCAGACTGGACAATGAAACAATTTAAGGCTTACCTTAGTTAGAAGTCGGTATTTTTCCATTCAAGCTAGTCCCCTTCGGAGTTTATCCGCACCGTCACAGCAACAGTGCGACTGCTTGAAGTATCTTCGGATATTCGCTTTCGTGCAGCTGTCCAGCACGGCATTCCATACCCTCAAAACTTCGTCCCTTTAATTGGATTTCCATTATTCCAGTTTTTATCTCGAGGCATGATATCAGAAAATGGTTTTCTGTTCTTTTCCACCTGATCTCGCACGGCTTTTTACATAGAAAGTCGGTTTTGTTTCTGGTTGTCATTCAGCAGTCACTTCACAACTTTTTCGTCAGTCCGCCTTAAGTTTAAATATCCCGTTAAAACGGCGTCGTCGTTTCACCCCATGTAATACAACAATTCCTCCCATGTAATTTACGACACTTACACCACCCTAAAAATGGAAGAGCAAGCTGTTCCGAAACTTCGGTAACTAGTTGCAAATCACAGTACTGTCATGTCCCAGCAGACGTCTACACGCAATCTTCTTTAACGATGTATCTAAAACCTGAAATCACACAAACTAATATACTTGTACTATTGCACTATGTTACAATGTGCCAGTTTGGTAACAGCGAAGCCATTTCAAATGCAGCATCATATGAGTTTGTTAAATTGTACACAAATGTATCCCCTCCTGCCAGTATGGCCCCCCACATTCCATATGTGCCGTAGTCAATAATGGAATGGTTACATGCAGCCATGATGGCAAGGTCCTGTGCTGGAGAGTTATTTCTCATCACCACAACATCATCGTCACCTAGCTCACGTTCACACCACTCGGGATCATCACTCAACACAACAAACATGACCGGTTTATATTTATTCCGCAACACATTCATTTGCCTCAGGAAGAAATCAGGTTTCACCATAGCGGCATTATACAGAAACTTCAAATGTCCTTTGTAATCTGTTCTCCTGACATGAACACCAACATACGTAATATTCTTCACTCCTCTTGAAGCACTGTGTAAGAGTCGTTGACTTTCGTCTACTAGATGTTCCCTAAACCGAAACGTTTGTCGAATTTCACTTACTAAGTGCGCAATATATTTAGGCAACTGAGCATAATCTGGCAACAGGATACTGTCGTTGGAATGGCCCACCTTTTCCGCCATCACTAACACAGGGTATTTTTTTACAGTACAAGATGCAAGGTATGACAGAGGAGCAACTGGAAGTTTCTGAAATATCTCCTCCAATTCCTGGATCAGACAGCTTGGAACGTAAGGCTCACGCCCTGTCTCCTTGGCTATAGCCCAAACAGAAATGTACTCATACATCTGGTTGCCAAGTCGCCCTAATTGTCTCACAGTCACTATAGGTTTCTGTGGACAGTGGATACTGCTGTGGCGTGGGGGTTTTATATGTATGTTTGGTGACGAACACAGGGCAGACTCATAGTATAGCATATAATTTTGAGGGTATGGGGATAACATATAAATATTTGCCTGCTGTTCTTCAAAGTCTTCTGTCCGATATTTTGCTGATGTGATAAACACGATGATAAGAGCCAGTAAAGTCGCACATAAACTTCTCTTCTTCGATCTGAAGGAGTCAACCTTTTTCCACATTTTGTTGAGTTACTCAGCTGAAGGTGATAAATCCTGTGAATTGTTGATATGTGACAGTAGATTATTATCCCCATGACACAACAGACCCTAGAAGTCCAGGGCCTCCTCATTGTCGAGGCTTCACAGTCACTCTCACTTAGTTACACCACACATGGTAGGACTTCTCTGGACGAGTGATCAGCCCGACGCAGAGACCTTTATTTGACAGCACACAACACTCATAAGAGACAGACATCCACGGCCCCTGCGGGATTCGATTTCGTATTCGCAGCAAGCGAGTGGCCGCAGGCTCACGCCTTAGACTGCTGGGCCACTGGGCTTAAGAGAAGATTAACAGATTAATTTCATTTAGTATAGTGACACTGAATTTTCGGACTCATGGAACAAGAATTTCGAAAAATGTTTTGAATAAATGAAAAATCATAATTTACATTACGAGAAAATGACTTTTAAATCGGAATATGGATGTCACCTACAAGGACTCTGAAGAATAACGTACAAATACCCGGTCATTTGCACTTCTGTAAAACTTCATGATCTTTCTTAACACACCACATCTCCAAGTTATACAGGCTGACATAGGTGATTATTGGTAATTCGGAAAATTCCCTTATATGTTAAAAACACTGAAATTAAATTAAGTAAATCAATCTGTCCTGCATATAGGACCGTGTTATGTGTCAGACGGCAGGATGCACGTCTGTGCCTGTCACACTACATTGTTTACACAAAGCCACAAGTTGGGGGTGTATGGTTTTGAAAAATGCAGCCAGTTTGTTTTCAAAGGATAACCTTGTCCCTTCACCTATAGCAGATGGCTTTAAATGCCATTAGTATCACCTGACAGCCTGAATTTTTCTATATCTGTAAAGATATTTAAATATTTAGAGATTAGACACACAAAGACCAGCATATGGCATGCCTGGTTATTTGCCAGTACATTTTAGAGAAAAACATACGGTCTTATAGGCTGATGAGAGAATTATTGGTTTCTTAAAATTAATTGTGGAATAAGGTGGATATTATTACTCAATTTTAATGCAACCTGTCATAATATATCGTCTTTTGTGCACGGAACGTATTAAAAAATGTGGAAACTGTGCTTACATTTTAAAATTCAGACTCTCTTTTCTTTATTGGAGTCTCAGTGATTTTTTATATCTTAGTGATTTTTAAATACGTGCACACAGCATTAAAGCTGATTCTCTGTTCCCTCACCTCCACACACAAACACACACACACACACACACACACACACACACACACCACCACCACCACCACCACCACCACCACCAACACCACCACCACCACCACCAAGGCAGCTGTCGCCGCCACCGCCGCCGTCGTCACCACCACAGCCACAGCCACTGCCTCCGCCAACACTGTACTTTGACAATGCCACTAGGAATGTCAAGCTAAACCAGGAGATATTCACACTGACTGGAACACACAGTCTTCTGTCCAAGCTGATGATGTTTTTTCAGTGTGAAAAAATATATACACTGTAATGAAAATCACGGAAGCTTTGCTAATCAATTGTAAGGAAATGGATCAATAACCTTTGCTGAGAGAAATAAGAATATGTCCATTTCTCATCAACAGAACTCAAGGGAACGGCACAACACAAAGATAATAACTAAATCCTTTGAAAACGTAACGCAGTCCAGACATGGGGATGCCACTTACAAAGAACTGCCTGTACAGATTAAAGCTGGGGCATATTTGCTACCATTCAGTTCTTTTCAGCAGATCTCTAAAAACATACCGATCAAAATGTACGGAACTGTAATTTTTTTTGTTTCCTCGCAATGAAGCAGGATCCTAAACTGAGGGTGTTTGCAAACCATATACTGAAGAGAATACTATGTGTAGATATCATGACATAGGAACAGAGCAGAAGGCTGCGTTGTGAGAAACAACATGATTTGTATTTCTGTCTGTGTGTTATTATGGTGATCAAATCAGGGACGATGAGATGGGCAGGGCATGTTGCATGCATCGGAGATAAGAAAAATACATTCAGTGTTCTGGTGGGAACACATGAATGAAGACACTGTTTGGAAGAGCTAGGTGTAAATGGACAGAAAATATTGAAATGGATCTTAAATAAGGAGTTTCAGTGGATGGGAAGTGGATTCATCTGGCTGTGGACAGGACGCAGATGTTGGCTGTTGGTAACATAGTGATAAGCCTTTGATATTGTGTAGAATGCTGGGAAATCTTTTGACTGGCTTCTCAAGAAAGCTATGCTGCATGAAATTATTAGCTACTATTAGGTATACTGCATACAGAATTCTATAGAGGCAGTACTCAAAAAAACGTACTGGAATATTCCCGCAGCTAATTAGAGAGGTGATGGCTGAATTCTAAATTTTTAATTCACCTGATACTGCTACATTTCAACACAGTTTTCATCATTGGAAATACGCTTTTATGCCGTTATACTACTACGAAACCAGGTGGCAGGAAGTGCGAGGAATTGCATGAATAACGGAGGCTGTCAAGACGGTCTTTCCCCTGTGACAAGCTTAGGCCAATGCAGCTTAATTCAAGACATGACTTAGCCTAAGTGACATAAAATGAGCTTACTACTGTTAGAGCACTGTTCTTTGGATCATATAAGAAGAGCATGAAGTACTATTTTTCATGTGGGAACAACAAGCGTTTTCCAATGTGATGTCACATACTATTAAGATGTGTGTTTTTTATGAGAAAATCATTTAATTATACATTATTAAATGCTCGCAAGTAAAACAAGCATACAAGTTCAGTCGTTAAAATGAATAATCCCGACTTTATTTAATTAATGCCTGTCACAAGGTGGCACAGCTGGTTGAGCTATTGCATTAAAAGCCGGAAAGTCGCAGGTCATTGGGATTTTTCGTTGTTTTAATCCTTACAGCCATATTATGGCCCTGGGTTCGACTCAGCCGCTAACATAAATGAGTACCAGGGATATAACCTGGGGGTTAAAGGCGGCCGGTGCGTAAGGCTGACAACCTTGCCATCTCCATATGAGGCCTGTCTAGAAATTCTGGCAGCCGGAAAATCCTCTAGACCTAGGGGACTGGCCAGGCTTGTAGAGACAGGGCTTTACTTTTCCCATCCTGTCAGAAAGAGTCTCAGGCGCTCGCATAAACTCACAGGCAGCTAAAATAAGTTATACAAAAATATCAGGAAAAGTTCCCTGCATTTATCAGTAATGCCTTAGTAGGCATAAGAGATAAGAGTTAATCCCTGCCTCTATTTGTTTGCCAAACTACACTCTGTTACACTTCAGCAGTCATACGGCTAGCTAGCTTACAAAATGATCCTTCAAAGGACGCAGTCCTGAAAGTATTGCGATTCAGGAGCCCAAAGAAATAAATTATTGTTTTTACATTAAATGAACACCACCCATTTTTCGTGTGAATTCGATGGAATTCGAAAAATCACCTTCGCAATAATCCGCCCCAGTGTTGCCAAACGTAGCATAATAATAACAACAATAACAGGTTTGGCTACAGTGGGCGAAGTTTAGTATCTTAGTTCATGAGACTGCGTTTTGTTAGCTGATTTGTACAGGACAAGATAAATTCTGGAAAAAAATTTTTAGGGATGTACAAATTGCACAACAATAATGAAGAGTCCTATATTCCGTGAATTCCTAAATGAATGTTTATGAAACGAGACCCAAATACTTTTATCAGATAATGGTAGATACTTCTAATTTTATATCGTACATTCTCCAAAATGTTTCGGTTATAACTGAACCATCTTCAGGGAGATTACAATTTAAAGGGAAGCGAAGCATCCAAGGACTATACTTGTGTATAGGCTTACTTTCATCACTGTAGCATATGTCATGCATCATACTAAATGCAAGTTGTTATGATATTCAATATTAGTAGGCCAGGTTTCATATTTCGCATTTTAAAATTAACATATGGTTAAAATATTATAAAATTCAAATTAAATATTATCTGTATTTCTAGTGTGCTATGTCGGTAGTATAACGTTCACATTATTACAGTTAAAAGTGTCTAGTTAGAACAGACACAAAATGTCTGGTTAGAACAGACACAACATAGTGTAAATTAATATGAACTTAAAGGGATTTTGTTTTCAAAATCAACATTCTTGAAATTAACCTTGCAGTGGGACAGTGCAGAGGCAATTGTTCAATCCCGTAGATAAATTTGAAATATCATTACGAAAAGTATCATAACTGTAACAGCAGTGACAGAAGAGAAAAATTATAGAAAACAAAATCCTACTGCGTGTAATACATACCAGTGATGTTTAAAGCGGCAGATGTATACAGATAAAGCGAACACACAATACTGAAACGAATTGGAGTGAGCAAGCTACTGAAGGCCAAATTATAATTCATACGCATGCGTGTTGGAATTTTAAGTCGTACATGATTTTGTATAAGGGTTAGGATGTACACATGTTTTGCTGGTTGTGAAAAACAGTGAAAAGCACTCTGAATTTCTTGAGCTCAAAACCTCATAATTACACCCTACATCAGAAGCAGAGATTTCAAACGTATGTGAGAATCTCGAAATTAAAAAACTGCAGCTTCACCTCTCCAATTTTCCACTAAGTTCAATTCAGATTCCTTTGTAATAAGAGGCTCTTAATAAAAAACTGTCAGAATTTCTTCTTACAAAATAAGTCGTTTGGAAAATGAATTTTTCGAGATACATATTCTTCTCGTGCTGTATTTTACGCTGCCAGTAATGGTGGCCAATTTTGAGAAGTTAGTAAATTAAAATAGACCCTGTTGACCAAACTAGCTTACACATTATTGCTATTCTGAATATCGAGTAGAAAAAGAAACCAAAACGGATATTAAAGGACTTATCAATGGTTTTTAAACACAGAGGCCAGGAAGAAGATTTTTTAAAAAAAGAATTGAGAAATGTCTTTAAAAAAACAAATGTTCAAATTTTCCAAGAATTTGTCATTGTAACGGCCAGTAATTTTCGAGGTGGAGAAGACTTTGATATGTATGTCCTTCCAAAATTTTAATGTGGTAATCACATGGGTTCTGTACATAATTATACGGAACAAGGTTTAAATGAACATCTCTAGTAGAAAAACAAATGTATGTATGGCGTTTTTACAAGTGACCGTGTACTTCATGGGTGGGAGAGGACCTATTGGCATGCTTTGCATAAGGTCCAGAAAATCACAGCTATGCCCCTTTGTGTTGTCTAGTAATAATGTTTTAAGAATGTTTTCATTTTCTGTAACCACGCTTGATAAAAATTTCGATCTACGCGTGAACATCAGATGTCTTGCGAAGCCTCAAAAAAATGCCACCGCTGTCTTCACTTTGTTATGTAAGGCGTCAGGATAAGACGCCACGTTAACAGCTGGAGTGTTTGAATGGCACAAGTTTTCAGAAGGAATAGGAGATATGTAAGAAGTTGAAAGACATGGCTTTCGGATAACGAACTGATTAAGGTGATGAAAAGGTGAAGACTGTTTGAGAACAGACCGTCGTTAAACGTCAGGATGGCTGCACAGGAACTGGATATGGACGGAGGGGGGGTGAAGCGAGTTTTGACGCAAATTTGAACACGTAAAAAACGATGAGCGAAAGTGATTTCAAAGAGTCTTGATTGAAGGTCTAAAGTTAAAAAAAAAAAGTTTATCTAGAAGTTTGGAGAAAAATAAAAAGATGCGAATTTCTTGAACACTGTCTTCACTGGCGGCGACGAAGCTTCACTTTTCTGTAGGATCCGGAAATAAACTTCAGTCCATGCAAAGAAAACTGGATCTGCGAGATCAAAGAAAGGTCGAAAGTCAAAGTACGTAATTTGAAACATAATTTTGGTTTTCTATGATATCAAGAGAATCGCCATGTCGTGTACTGTCCGCGCGCGGCCTGTACAGGATACCTCTCAAACGGAGGATGACACCTAGGGCACATTCACACTTAACTGTATAAACGCAACCATAGTGTATCAAAACTATTCTCCCTGAAGATGGCCCAGCTGGGTCGAAACATGTAGGAGACTTTCATTTTTATTATTTCATACATCAACATTTTTTGCATTTAGTTGGTTCGATAAATTGACTATAATAATTGTGTGAACTGTTCAGGATTTTACGATATGAAACACTTTGTGTACAAAATCTAAACCACCAGGTGTCCGATAATCAGGAACATAACGCCAGAACGACTGTGACTTTTCAAGTGCTGTAGGTTACCAGTTCTCTTGCCCTATCTCTGAGCCTACTCAAACATATAGCAAAAACACTTCCACGTAACCCCACCCACCATCAGTCTTGCGTAGCATTATATAAACATGACACTCGCAGTTCAATTAATAGCGTCTGTGCCGCATTTCGGCCGACAAATAATAGGGTACCGTAATGGCCATTATTCTGATTGGTGGATTGGTCGTTTTGGTCCAAAAGCCTGACCCTCAACGTCACCAGTTCTCGCGCCCCTTCGCTATTTCTTTTGCGGGTGTCACGTGAACAACATGGTCTGGCAGGAACAATTGCAGAAGAGGACTATTGATGCACTTCATGGAGTCTGCTAACTACATAAGGAGAATTACGAAATTGTCCTCAATGTAACAAATTCTCAATTCACATCTTTCATTGTATTGTTACCAACGTCCCCTTTAATTTTTTTTTTACAGACGCGCGGACCTGCTACTGCTCTGAACAGGAAATTTTTACACGACCTGACGACTGCGCGGCAACTTAAAAGTTTTTTTCTAATATACATAACAAGGAAATTCCAGCTGCGCGGCAAAAATTCAGTGTGCGCGGGAGCATTTAAGTTGCTGTGCGGCCGCGCACCCGCGCAGCTTAGAGGGAAAATTTGTTGTTACCTCATATAAATCTCTTTTTTCATGTTGTACGTTATGATACAACTTATGTATTGTCAAAATTTCAGTTACAACAATACAATAAAATGTTCGTGGAAGGTAATTGTTTCTAACACCGGTAAACAGGTTTTTGTCACAAGTAAAACATTTAGTGTTCTCTGCATACTTTGTCACTCTGAAATCATCAAGGAAATTACAACTTTGTTATCATTTTCAGTGTTGTGTAAAAAATATGGTGTTTTATGTGGCGTATAATACATATTTTTCAGAAATTTTCTTGTTATTTATGGGATTGTTTTGTTATGGAGACAGGGAGTTAAATTGGGTGCTAGCAGGTCATTTATAAGAGAGTTCCCTTGACATCGGATACAGATTACCATGCGAAGCAGGCTAACACATGTACCTCCATGTTTAGACATGCTACGTTTCCATGTGCCGGGCACTGTTTTGTCAGGTGTGCTAGGCTTTGTTGTGCGAGTAACACAAGTGTTATTTTTCAAAGTGTATTGCATCCTATTATAGCAGGTACACAGATAAGGAAGCTGATAAATAATGAGCCATTTGATGATCAGTTGAATGAAGTGGAAAGAGCTGTGTGGCATCCATCCAAAACTGTTACTAGAAATGTTTTGGCAAATCATAAGGCAGAAAACTACTGTGAAATAATGAGTGATCTTGAGAACAGCTACAAAACTATGGGATATAATATGTCCCTAACAAGGCATCTCTTAGACTCACACTTGTACTTTTCTCTGAAAACCTTGGAACCGCCACTGGCGAGCACGAGGAACGCTTTTACCAACACATTTGCAACATGGAAAAGCGGCACCAGGGTAAGTGGAGCCAAAGTATGGTGACTGAATTCTGTTGCACTCTCAAGAAAGAAATTCCAAAGTGGAAATACAAGATAAAATCAACCAAAATCAAGGTTTCGTAAACATAGAACAAATGTTTAAGGATAGAAAGACATATTTTTATTAAGATATAATAGTATGTCATTTGAAAGCCTTGCGTGATAGACGAAATGTAAGAAATCAGCGTAAAAAATGCAATTAGGCTCACTTACTCCAATACTTGTAACAGAAAACATTTATTTTCTTTGGCCAGTGTAATCGGACTATGGTGACATAGAAATTTGTAATCGAAATGACTCACAATGTTTGGCACACATTTTGCTTAACATCCTTATGAGAATAATATATGAGTCACGTAATGACACACAGACAGGAAGCGCACTTTTAAAAGTATGTAAAATTGCTTTACTTTTTTGTTGCTGTGGCGTAGAATGGGGCAGTTTTTGTAAGCCACTAATGGTCATATCCCAACAGCATCAAATGATACATAAATGAAGACGGATTATAAATGGAACTGACACTTCATCCCAACCTTTGCTAGCCCTATCCCAAATAATATTGTCGTCGAGTAGCCTGTAGAAGCTAAAGGGTGGGTGTAATGCGTACATTTCCATAAAAGAACAATTTAACAAACATCTTTAACAAAATTTATTAAATATGAAAGAAATGTAACGAAGTAAGAAATCACTACATCACAAAATCGATTCAGCGAAACTATGCCCGAGCTTACGGTCTGCAGCTCAATGCCAAACAAACACAAATAAATGGAAACAAAACTTGCATGTAGTTGGCAGTACTCAATATCAAGGTGAAATCTGTACATACAAGTTATGCAAACTTTACTTACCGAAGAAAAGATAAGGACGCTGTCCCCAAGCCTGTCTTACCGGAAAGCAATTAGAATTCAGGACCAGGACGAGATTTGTCGAGATGTTCACCGAAGAACTTGCATATGCACAGTGAAGTTTAATGCAATGTGGAAAAAGTACACGGAAAGAGGGCTAGGTGGGATGGGGGGGGAGGGTGGGGCAAGGTATGATTGGGAGGGCCGTGTGTTATCAGTCACGGGTGTTCCAACACGTCACCGAGCGACGTACGACGATAAGTGAAGAAATCGGAAATGTTCTTATGAAACACAACACAAATCCCAGATGCCTGGCCAGGGGTGGAACCCACGCCACAGCAGTGAGAATTTGGCAATTAACCGCCTTAGCAGCAAAATGGCAGTATGGCTTTGACCATTCAAGAAATCTGGTTACTGGAACTGTGTCGTTTATGTGGTGCACGTCAGTCACCCAACGACATGCAGAGTTACATCCCACAAGCGACGGACCATCAGCTAAACCACCGAGAGAACCTCAAATTCCACAATGTCATTACTTACCTTCTGCTACAGTACAAAAGTGAAGAATAAATACACTAACACTGCACCACTAGAAATGAAACAAGGAGTACGGCATGGGGGTGACTGGAGGTTTGTAAATTGGCGGTTTGTAAGGGAAAGCTGGAAATTTACTGTAACCCCAGAATGGCGAAATAAAAATGTTCCACATCTGTACATGCTACGCTATAATAAAATGAAATTATGGATTATGGCTCTCTGAGGTGTGTATTGTGGCAACAAGAAACAAAGTCCTACAATAACATGAATATAGAGCAGCAGTTTCCTTCGAAACTTTGGTATCTATTAACAAACTACACAGTGTAACATCCAGAAAGACTGCAATATTCACACTAACAGCCACAAAAACGTCGCCTACATCGAAATCGATTGGCTCCAGTGCAACGGCAACATCTGGTGTCCCTTGCTTTATACATTTCATACACAGAAAGTGATACTGTAGTGTTTTTCTTTCATTTGGCACTTTTCGACCCGTTTTCGGGTCATGGCTTTCTCCTTTCTCGGGCCTTCACGATGACACCCATTCAGATACCTCACACTCGGTAGGACTCCTCTGGACGAGTAATCAGCACGACGCAGAGACCTCTGCCTGACAACACACAACACTCATAACAGAGAGACATCCATGCCCCGGCGGGATTCGAACCCACAATCCCAGAAAGCGAACGGCCGAAGACCCACACCTTAGACTGCGCGGCCACTGGGATCGGCAATATTTTAGTATAAGTCCATTTAATTTCAAAGGCCAGTAACTGAAAACATGACGACGATATTATTTTGCAATGGCGCAACGGCACCTGGTGGGCTACGGCCTCCTTACCATCGGGGCTTCACGATCACATTCTGACACACCACACTCGGTAAGACTACTCTGAACGAGTGATCAGCCCAACGCAGAGACCGCTATTTGACAACACACAACATTCAAAAGAGACAGACGTCCATACCCCCGGCGGGATTCGAACCCACAGTCCCAGCAAGCCAACGGCCGCACATTCAAGCCTTAGACCACGCGGCCTCTGGGATGGGCTGACTATCACAAAATGTAAGTATATGTCCATTACCTACGCACTGATGCACAGCATAAATGCTTTATTGTGCCAGTCTCTAAGCTTAGCACATCCGATAATTCCGGTGAACATTTGCTGAACATATCATGACGGTGTGACACTTAACATTGGCGTTACTTTCTTGACAAACATGGATTGGCGGAGACAAACCATCAGATTTTACAGATGGTGATAGAGTGAATAACATAGCAGAGAATTAATATACTCGATGCTTTCGAAAAAGTGGAGTTTTGGAAGTTCGTCTTTGAGATATTAAAAAATCCTTTGTCGATGTAGGCTCCAGCTCATATTATTGCCTGTACAAATGAAGGATATATCACCGTGTCACTGCCTAAACTTTCACAGTGGCTAGACGCAAGTCAGTTTGGCTTCCGGCACATCACATGTCGACATTTAAATATATGATTTTAAGCGACCATGTAACCTTAGAAATTTAACAACAATCTCTCGACGGTTGCGGTATTCGCGGATATCGAAAAATCTTTTGACACTGCATAGCACCCTGCCTTGTTATATAACTTACTGAAATAAAACTCTTTGGTCAGCAAGTTAAGAATATTAGCTTTTTTATATCAAACAGAATATTCAGAGTCACGGTTGCAGGTGAAATTTGCAAGCGTACAGAAATACAATCAGGGGTGCCACAAAGTAAAGTTCTGTCTCCCACATTTTATAATTTTTATATATATGGTGCCCTAAAACCCAGGTAAATATCTGGCCCTCTTTGCGAATGATATGTATAAATTCGCCACTGGCTGCAAAGGAAATTTTGTTCTCAGATGGTTACAGCACCTCACTTGGAAGGGTTTGTTGTGTGAGATAAGAAAAGTTAAAATCAATGAAGATAAGACTCAGGCAATCTATTTCTCGTGGGAAAGGACCGGCGGAGTCACGTCTTACATTGAAAGGACGGAACATTGCTTCCTTAAACTAAGTAAAGTGTCTTGGTGCAATTTTTGATAGAAGGGATATAGGGAGATTTTTGATAGGAATTTTTAAAGCGACATCTTTGGAACATTTAATAGAGTCTACTCTCTATCCACAAGTGAGCAATTAATAGGTGGAATGTAATTAACCCTCCAAAAGGCACTCATTTGGTCTATAATGACTTACCTGTCCTGCCTTTGGAATCGGCTGCAGTCACAAATATTTAAATTTGCAGCGCCTACAAAACAATTTTCTCCACACAACTGGCACGTCTGCGAGAAGCGCGCGCACACACAAGCGAATGGTATGTGGCTTTCAAAATTCCGTACATTTACGGTTTAGTACAAAATCATGCAAGCAGCAAGCAGAGGTCATATGCAGTCACGAGAGTAGAACCGCCCCCCGCCCAAATAAATTAGGAGTCAATCACCCAGCATTGTCCCAGCCACTAATAATAATAATTCAATTCAATTCAATTCAACTCAATTCTAGTTTATTAATGTGCCGAATCAACAGCCAGATAGCCAATTACACAAACAGCACCAGACAAATAACAACAGATAATGAACAGGATACAAATGAAACAGACACAAAAAGCAAACAAAGAAACAAACAAACAAACATATAAAACAGATAAAAGAATACATGGCTAATTAATTAGGGCACCTTATAATTTTAAAATAAAATATCACATCTGAGTAAGTGCGATAGTTTGCCTTCTGAATATATCCAATTTTTTACAAACTGAATTTGCCGCAGCGGCAGACCTGGGACAATTTTTGGAAGATGGACTAACGTGAAATAAAGGAAACTCTCGGAGGTTCCGAGTAGGAACGTCAAGACCAATAATGTCTGTGGCAGATGGACACGATTTAGAGCCCAAAAACACATTCATGTACAAAAAGTGCATCAAGTTGATATCTTCTGTCATGTAAAGTACGTACATTTAGTACCTGAAGTGCATTAGCGTACCTATAGCCATTACTGTCTGCGGAAAGGAATCGATTATAGCATAGAGCTACAAGCTTCCTCTGAATGCGCTCCAGTTTTTTAGCATCAGTAGAGTTAATTGAATTCCATACAACGGATGAGTACTCTGATTTAGGCCTAACAAGTGAAAAGTATAAAGTCAGTGAACTATGAAGGGTCGAAAATGGAAAGGTCATGTTACGAATAAGATCGAGAAACTTGATAGCTTGAGAAAAAATACGATCAACATGTGAGTGACAGTATAATTTAGAATAAATAAAAACTGCCAGATCATAAACACAATCAGTACGTGTAATATAAGAGTCCCTCATCTTATATTTCACAAGAAGGGTGTTAGTGTTCCTGCAGAAGGCAGTGGCTTGGGTTTTACTAATATTGAGATTCATTAACTTAGCAGTGCACCAAGCTTGTACAGAATCAATATCGATTTGTAACTGAGTAGAGTCATCAAATGACTTAATATCACGAAAATTTTTATATCATCAGCAAAAAGAAGGAATTTTGAATGTGTTATTACATGTGTCATCAATATGAACGTTAACAAGCAGAGGGCCTGGAACAGAGCCTTGAGGAACACCGGCAAGGATTCTAAAAGGTGTCGAGAGAATACCAGAAATTTTGACATTTAGATCTGTCAGATAGCTACGAAAACAGCTAACAAAGTCCAAAGGAACTAAGCTTTCCTACAAGCAGGGTATGTGACACAAGGTAGAAGGCACTACTAAAATCAAAATATATGTTATAAACTTCACGGTGAGAAGTGACTAAAGCGGTTATATAATCAAGATACGTTACCAAATTAGAGTTGGTAGACCTGGATTTTATGAAACCATGTTGACAACAGTTAATCTTGAACTGAACGCAATGTGAAACATGATCACGAATGACAAATTCAAAAACTTTAGAAAAATTATTCAAAATCGAAATAGGGCAATACGGCAAGCAAAGAAATGTTGCCTTTTTTTGAAGATAGGTACAGTAGCAGTTTGTTTCCGGGAAGAAGGAAACAGCTGTTGAGAGAGACTAAGATTAAAAATATACTTCAATAACGGTACAAAAATGTCACTGCAGCCCTTAGTAATAAAGCTGGAATGCCGTCAAGTCCAACAGAGTTGGATAGCTTTAGCCGCCTTACAGCTGTACAAACACCAGCATCAGTAACAAAAAATAAAGACAAATTATCTGAGGAAACAGCATCAAAAGAAGTTAGAGAATTGGGGAAAAAATTTAGAAGCTGTGTTATACACGGAATTAAAATCATTAGCAAAGCCTTCAGCAACTTGGGAGGGTTCCGCCAAGTGTGTGCCATCTACCACAAGTTGAAAGGATTTAATTTATGTTTTCTGAAACTAGACACATAATTCCAAAATTTCTTAGGATTATTTTTTAGGCTTTCGTCAATGGATTTAAGCCATCTAGATCTGACGGACATAATAGTATTCTTTACAAATTTCCTATAATAGGAAACTTTATTGTAGTATACGTCAGACTTATTCTTTTTAAAAATATAGTGCCGCAGAGTGCGGGAAAACCAAGACGGAAAATTAGACCCTGTGACAGAGCCTTGGGGAATAGATCCATCAATGGCTTCATGAACAACGGGATTGAGGCTGGCAACAGCAGCATCGACAGAAGGTTCTGAATACACGCATAACCAGTCATATGAAAAAAGAATTTGATAGAACAGTATATAGTCACCACAAGCGTATTTAAAATACAAAAATTCACTAGTTTTGGAACATGTTTTAACAATAACTGGCATTTCAATTGACAGTGGTGGATGACAAGCGTCGGGTTTAACCATGCCAGTGTCGGGAAAATTAATATGAATATCAGTAATATTAGAAAAGACAAGGTCAAGCATATTACCGCTGTGATCAGCATCAACACGCTGTCCCAGACCAAGAAAACAAGTCAAGGTGCAAATAGCATCTCCCCTGAGTTAAGAATAAAATTAAAATTTTCACGAGGTTGGCCGCTTTCCCAATCAAAACCAGGGACATTAAAGTCACTGGAAGAATAACACGGTAGTTTGTCGTGTCTAGTTTGTTTTCTAAATGGGAAAAGTATATAATAAAAGTAATAATAATAATAATAATAATAATGTATATGATATCACACGAGAAACCCATTACAGAAAGAGAGAAATCTAAAATTCTTAACTGAAATACGAGTACACTTTTGCCATTTAAAATGAAATTCGTCTCCTTGGAGTTCTTGTATATACCATTTACTTATGTAAAGCTAGGCAGGGTCGGCGGTCTTTTATTATCCGAAGTTTCTCTGCCATATTTCTTCCTGAGATTGGCATCAGTATTAAGTCCTGAATCACACTTTCATCAACCTTGCACACATCCAATTTTCGGAGGAAAGATGCTCATTTGCATCTGCCCCACTCTTTTATGGTCACCAGGCAAAATATTGTTACGTATGACGATGGTAACAATGAGAAATGTAGTCCACTGTATAATCCTAAATTCATAACACATGCCAATAAGAGGAACTTAAAAAACCTTTAACATGTACCTACAAGGTGTTTCAGGAGGAATCCGCCATACTTCGGGAGAACATTTCTTAATTTAAATTACATCGATATAACATAAAATGCTTATATCCGAGGTTGAAGTTTTATTGAGATAATGGTAGGTTCCAAAGAATGAGAACTGTTGTACATGTAAATTTTACTACATACATGTCGAAGCGAGGGAGAGATTTGTAGTTATGAGGCGGTAACACGTATTCTTAAGATATAATTTAAATCTGAGTGACATAAACATTATAATTCAGTAAGAAAACCGTGCACAATTCTCGTATAAATCGTCTTTAGGTTTCCAAGTACTTTACACAGTACACTCGCCTCCCCATGACTTTCTCTGGCTATCGACTCATGGAGAACCGGCGCCTTGTACGGATAAGGCATCATGCTAAACAGGTATAGTACCTGGAACCGCAAGTAGACCGCGCTTCTCTCGCGTTATTATAAAGGAGGAAAAAGAGCGTGTGTCTGTCGGTTCCATAAAGTTCCACAAGGCGCGCGGCATGTATTTTCATACGGAGATTATCAAGGCCAACAGAAAGAGCTCACTGTATCTGCTCCTGCGTTTCACGTGTTTTCCTACATAATTTTTTCATTTGGTGGCTGATCCTACTGACTTTCTTTCTTCACTCCTGTTTACCACTTCTTCGTCTTCGCTTTGCTTTCTTCTCATGTGTTCTGCCTATGGCTCCACTCACTCCACAACACCATTCCTCCTATTTGGTCTCTACATCAATTATCCAACATGCTCTTTCCCCATATAATGCAAATAATTTTTCAAAGAAATTTATGATCCTTTTACCTCCCTATTTATGTAGGACCCAACATGGTAATATAGTCCACAAGACATAAAACCTTCCTCAACAATACTATGAAAACCTCAAATATCACAAAAAATATACTTGTTCTAATCCGTCATGTTACAATGTGCCAGTTTGGTAATAATGAAGCTAATCTAAATTCACCAGTACGGGATAGGTTGTATACAAGTGTATCCCCTCCTGCCAGTATGGCTCCCCACGCTCCATATGTGCCATAGTCAATAATGGAATGGTTACATGCAGCCATGATGGCAAGGTCCTGTGTTGGAGATTTGGTTTTTATCAACACAACATTGTCACCACGGAGCTCACGTTCACACCACTCGGGATCATCACTCAACACAACAAACATGACCGGTTTATATTTATTGCGAAAGACATCCATTTGCCTCAGGAAATAATCTGGTTTCGCTGGAGAAGCATGATACTTCCTCTTCAAATATGCTATGTAATCTGTTCTCCTGACATGAACACCAACATATGTAATATTATTCACTCCTCTTGAAGCAATGTGTAAGAGTCTTTGGCTTTCCTCTACCATACTTTCCTTAAACTGAAACATTGATCGAACTTCGTGTAGTAACGGCGCAATATATGTAGGCAGTTGAATATAATTATGTAGTAGGATGCTGCCATTTGAGTGGTCCAGCATGTCCCCTGTTACTGCTACAGGATATTCCACTACAGGACAATATGCAAGGTATGAGATTGGAGGGACTGTAAGATTGCGGAAAATCTTCCCCAGTTTCTGGATCAGACAGCTTGGAACATAAGGCTCACGCCCTGTCTTCTTGGCTATAGCCCAAACCGAAACGTACTCCCACATCTGGTTGCCAAGTCGCCCTAATTGTCTCACCGTCACTATAGGTTTCCGTGGACAACGGATATTGCTGCCTGCTGGTGGCTTTATAGGTATGTTTCGTGACGAACACAGAGAAGACTCATAGTCCAGTATCTGGTTTTGAGGATATGGGGATGATGTATAAATATTTACCTGCTCTTTGTCAAAATCTTCTGTCCAAAATTTTGCTGATACGAAAACCACGATGATAAGTGCCAATGATATTATACATAATTTTCTCTTCTTCGATGTGAAGGAATAGCACTTTTTCCACATTTTGTTGAGTCACTCAGCTGACGGTGATAAATCCTGTGGAGTTTTTTCCTGTGAGACAGGACTATATGCACGTTAATTTATCCTGGGTAGTGACACTGAAGATATGATCTGTAGAAGCAGACATGTGAAAAATATTTTAAGCCAATATAAAATAATGATTGTCGCTGTGATGCAATCACATTGAAACAGAAAGATCGCTGTGCAGCGTGACACAATTACCAGGTCACTTTCGCTTTTGTGACACTTCGTGTAATGCCGCAACGCACAATTCCTTCAAGTTATTCGGATTCATACAGCAGATTATTCGCAATTCCGGAAGTCCCTTATGTCTTCGGAACACTGAAAGCAAAATTAAATAATCTGTGTCACTCTATACGCTGAAAAACATGGTTTTACATTTATACGGATGGTTCTGTCACAGACAAGGTTGAAAATACGGGAGTACGAATTCATTGCAAAATAAGTAGCTTCTATTTGACACTTGGGCTGCAAGCCACTCACTGTAACGGAGAGCTAGAAGCAATGGATATAGTACTAAAGTAACTTTTTGGTAAAATCGTTTGCTTCAAAATGCTCTTATATGCGGAGATTAAGACGCAGGAATAGAGTGACAAAAGCGACTGATGCACTTCCGAGCGAGACTGTTACAGAACCATTTATCTGTTTATCATTTTAAAGGCCTTCCGAAAGACACAGTATACCAAAGGGTTCAATTCCACTGCGCGGTTGTTGGCAATGGTATAGCAGATTACTGGCGAAGAAGGGTGCAAATATCAACCAAATAGCTGCGTTTATACTACAATTTCATTCTGCCCAACTAGGAACAAAAGTAATGTCCAGGCTGAATCTTTAAGACAGTGTGCCACAGAAAGCCAGCACGAACCCTGGAGCGAAACGGTTGACAATAAGATACAGTTCCTGATTAAACAAGACGAAATGCAGTAGCAAATTTCGACTGTCACCAGCAGTGATTTTCTTATGGCTTACTTGCAGAGGCTGTCAAATTATCTGTCCCCATTGTGTGTCTTGTACAGAGAAGGTAACTCCATAATGATCCATGATTCTTTTCTGGATTGTATAGTTTTAAAGTCTTGAAATACCCCATCACTTTACGTTTATACTGGAAGGCTAGAAGGCAAATGAGATTCTCGCAAGTGCCAGAGCATTAAATACCCACTTCTCTTTTCAGAAGCATAACATTCACACTTACGTGAGACGCAACTAACACTATCTAAATATTAATTGCACAATAAGAAGTGCATTGCCTTAACCTGTTGCATTTTACTGTCCTCTATACCTAACATGATGTATTTCAAAGAAACTAAAATTTTACTTCATATTTTAGAATTCTGACGCTGTCTGAGGAGGACTAGCAATTGATAGACTTTATTATCGCTTGCTGTGTCCCTGTTTAAATCTAAGTCCATTATCTCCCAACACATAGCTCAGTACATATCAGGTGGTTTAACGCCTATTAGTGATGCATATATCAAAAGACTGGCGCCTTTTTATAAATAAGAGAAAAGAACATGTTAGCTATATGGGAGAGGAACATCCTGAGGAGAAATTCTGAACCCGTGAAAGAAAATGACGAATGGAAATCCAGGACTAACATGCAGCTTCGAGGTCTATAAGAACAAACACACATTGTCCTAGAAATTGAAAGTAAATTTGCCACGGCTAGGAGAAATTTAACGAATGGCAGACAGGAACAGGGTAAAAATGCTATTCTTAGGAAATCTACATGGCACGGGAAGGCGGGAAGACCGAGGAATCGGTGGCTCGAGTCTTCGAGACTGATCTAATGCACGTGGGGTTTATAAGTAGGAAGGTTAAGGCTTCCGTAGGGGAGGAAATATTTGCGATTGCCAGACAGAATAAGACCCTGCACGGACTGCAGTGCCAGTGAGTTAATGAGTGCCCATTCCTCGATAATGTCATTGCACGACTGTCAAATTTTTGAGATGAGCAAATCATGGGAATGCTTTGCTTTTTGCCACGTCGGCGGTGTCTTCTAGCTTCTGCTAATGAAGTGCGTCTGTTGGCCGTAAACGTAGTGAATAAGAGCAACTCGTCTGCACCCACAATTTTGTCACCTAACTGGGAGAGGCTGGAAATGTTAGGAGAAGGTTGTGAAATTTCATGTAAATATTACACATAAATGATCCTCCCGCACCGCACCTCATTCTCTCTTACTTCGTACCGGATGCAAGCCAAACAACAAGCCAGTGACATTCTTCCGCAACAATAAACTCTCATTGGTGCCGTCGGCATGTTACGTCATTCGCAGTAAAGATCATTCGATGCCGTAATGTCGTACATTCACACATCGCATCCCTCTTTAGAGACAAATATTGCACTATGAGGCAAAATTATAAAGGATAGGGTGTACATCACTTATTAGTATCAGTAACAAATCTTTACATTCGAAATGCAAGTTTAAAATATATTTACAGGTCGATATATATGGTAAGTGTTCGAGTACTTCCGATATTCAGATGCCATTTTTAGTAAAACACATTATGCCTACAAATTTCATGGAAGCATAGCACCCCCGTTAAAACAAAATAAATATTACATTAAGTCTGGCAAAATATTAAACTCTCTTTATATTACGTGAGGATTTTTCTTTTGGTTAAGAGGGTAATTGAGCTGCTCATGCCCTGAAGCAGTTTGTAAAACATTCATAATTCTTTACACGCTCAACATCACGTAAAAATAATGACATTTTTACAGGCTTTCATTTGTTCTCCTCACCTTGTTTCAGTTTCTCCACTTGCTGGAGGCACGGACTTGCTCTCGTAGCCTGCAGGGCTCGAAATGCGGCAGTCTGCAATTGAACAAACTCTAAAATTGTAAATAACTTACATTTGGGCCTACTTATGCACACGGACATGGGTTGATGTGTTAGTACTCACACTCACACGGCGCGATGTCTACGTAGTTTTTCTAAACAAAGTGTGTGTTTTATCTTCCACTTCGGGCAGTGTTTTCCACGGTGTATGGCGACGTCATAGAATAGTTATGTAAATGCCTACTGATATCGCACGTACACTTACTTTACACTCGATAAATATATACCTTACAGTAATGGCCACGTTTGCATGTTAGTGCTAACATTCATCATGCTTTTTAATCTTCCGCTGCAGTGGCCGGAGTTAAACAAATGCTGTGCACATCCGGATTTGGCCTGTAAAGCTAAATGGAAAGGTAATGTCGTCCATGTTGAAGATATGTAGGCATATCGGACAGTCGAGGTATAGCTCCTCTAATTCTTAACGTCTCATCAAACAGAGGTGAGCCGTTAGATCCCTAATTATTTTATCCCCGATAACTATCGAATAGAAGAATGAGCTGTTCACAGAACAAGTTCGGCTTTTGGCGGAAAGGGAACACCACAGGAAATCGAGATATGATTCCTTGTCTTGTCCAGTCCGCAGCCAAGTCATACGGCGACAACGGTATAAATTGTCTGGTTTTCATGGTACTTCTACAAGCATACACAGGGCTGCTTTCATATAACCGTAAACCAATCCGAAGTGTTTCTCCATTCGTATAATTTATTTTTATGTACGAATGATGTTTGAACTTGTTGTTTATCCGAACACATAAAATTGATTTTTTTTAGTCTCTAAGCTTGTTCCATTTTTTACTATTTTGCGGGTGCATGTGGCCGCTAATCGCAGCACTTCACATATTTCTTTCAAAGTAAGCACTGTTTTATTGAATTTACCTTGTATTATAGAAGTTTTCTCTGCGTCTTTATGTAGGGTACCTCAGTGCAGATAGTCTACAAGGCCAGAATTGCCAGTAAACCTCTACAAGCTGGCTTGGAAGTGGTAGGACACGCGGAAAGTGTTATATAAAGTAGGTTTATGATAACAAATTGTAGCTGAACAAAAATGCACACCGACACCGCAAGAAAGGCTGTCTGTCGCCTGTGAAATATATGTGTCAGAGAGGCGTGGCCTATACGTTTTATTGCAGCTGTGTCGGTATTCATTCCTATAATTGCATGAACACTGCTTTGAATAATAAATTTTAGGTAAGTTCATAAAATTGCAAAATCGAGCATTAGCTTCGTGATGTCTGCCTCTCTCTTTCTGTCCTTCCATCTTCCTGCTCGTCTGTCAGTCCGCTTAAAACAACTCTGTTCCCATCAGACGGATTTCCACAAAATTTGATATTTGAGTATTTTTCGAAAATCTGTGGAGAAAATTCAAGCTCACTAAAGTCGGACAAGAATAACGGGTACTTCGCATAAACACCTACGTAGATTTATGACAGTACGAGTACGTCTTTGAATTCTTCTTACAATGGGAATTATATCAGACAAAAATTGTAGAGAAAATCAAAACACGTTTTATGTTCATAAGACTTTTCCGAAAATTGTGCCATTTATGAGATAATGTGGAATAATGTTGTACAGCCAGACAGGTCACAGATGACAATATAATACGACGCATGCGCTTTGCGTGCTGGATAACTAAGGCTACAGACACACACTCAGAGTATGTAATATTTATTGCTTGTCCACAGCAACAATGGTTACGCGAACGCGCCTCAGTGTTACGTTATGTGTACATTGCCTGTTTTGTTATTTTTTCTGCTGCAATGGGGGCAACTTTTGTAAAACACTCTTTCCTTAATTTAGTATTTTTTAAAAAATAATCACTGAGATTCAGGGCTACGTACCCTCTGTCATGTTACTCACAACCATGCATGTATGAAATTTTAAAACCCACTTTCAATTCGAGAGTGTTTACGCCCTGAAAATTTGCCAGTTGTGCAAAGAGATTTCTTTTGCAGGCGTTCCAGCTTTAAAGATGTGTGTCTGCCGCAAATTCCCAGGCGGGGCAGACATTAGACATTATATAACTAATGATGGCCTTGTTGAAGTTAATTAAATGCCAGTGCTTAATCTCTTACCTTGAATGGGGAGTAGACTCTAATACATGTTGCGCAGGTATGGCTTTAATCATATCTATAAAAAACCTTCCATGCATTCCTTCTATCGAAAGTGCACGAAGATATTTTACTTGCGTGATTTCAGGCTTTCGCCGCGATATAGGTGAGATCTGCGCTGTTCTGGGATATTGCGCACCGTTGAACTGCAGTTCTGTATCGACGTTTCGGGACAACATATCGGGCATATATTCAGGGGTCAATTACCCCTGACAATGGAACCGATAGGTAGTCCCCAAACGTCAGTACGGATCTACCACTCAACGCCGCGTAATATCCTAGAAGATCACAGATCTCATATTTTACTTGGCTTCAGCAGAGAATTTCCCGTCCTTTCACTGAAAGACGTGATTCAGCCGGTCCATATCCATGACAGACATAAATGGCCTGAGTCTTATCGTCATTAATATTAACATTCCAGCGCTCACAGCACGACCCCTTTGATGTGATGCCGCGCTGCAGCTTTCCGAGAACATAACCCTCCTTGTGTGCAATGACGTACGTACAGCCGTCATGCGCAAAGCAGGACAGGTATGTACCTGGGGTTGGAGGCACCATTTATATACAAATTATACAATGTTGGGGACAGGACCGAAAGTTGTGGCACCCTTGTTTCTGTTTCTCTACGCGTGGATATTTCGCCTTCAACTGAGGGAATCTGAATTTTCTGTTTGAGTGAGAAGAGGCAATAAGCTTAACTGTGCTGACCGAAAAGTTTAATTTCAGTAAGATATATAACAAGTCAGCGTGTCATACACTGTCAAAGGATTTTTCGATACCCGAGAATACCGCAATCATAAAGACATTATTGTTAAATTGTAAGATTACTTGGTAAATTAAACTCATTTTCGGGCTGTCACGTGTACGAAAGCAACTGATTTGCGTCTCACCAGTGTGACTGACACACTCATGTATCCTTCAAGTGCCACGCAGCAACGTTTGTTGTGCCGTACCTCGACAGTGGATTGCTTAAAGAATTTAGATAACACAGAACTTTCGTGACAACAAACCTACCATAATATTACAACTTAGAAATGATGGGAGTGTTTCAGTGCAGTACTCACGAATGAATTCCATACAACTGCAGAGCAACAGTGTGTGACAGCAGTCTCTCCCGTGTCGAACGGAACGAGTGACAATAATTTATGACGAAGTTAAAACAATACGATTGTAATCAGAAATAAATATGTTCTGAAAGAAACCAAAGCAGTGTTTTGAGGTTTCCACTGCGCTATTGTTGGGGTCTTCTGGATTGTTGCGAGGTGTCGTTAGGTAATTTGTTCCAGATGTTTCCAAGGAACATGCCTTTTCTTCTTCAAAGTTATGAGTCAATCCATGGACTCAAACCCCCAGCGACAAAGACAGTACCTTCGTTCGAAACTTTAGAAAGCATCTGCCGAAGTACACACCGAAACAACCCTCAGACCTGATTCCTCAGCACGAAAACAGATTAGTAACTAATAAAATATTTCATCTCTGTGTCATAACCAGTGGTAATGCGACACATTTCCCGCATGGCCTCGCCTTATCTTCCACTGCAGTCTTCTCTCGCTCTCTCGTTTTCTACACAAGCGACGAGAAATATGGCTGTCATTTTCGTCGCATTATTTACATTTAATATGGCCTTCTGAAGAACACACCACATCACCTTCTCCCGCTATGACTCTCAAACACGCTACAAGCCGCAGGGTATAACAAGGAACACATCGCATCTGTAGCATTTTAGCAAATGCGCTTTACAAATTGCATATAATGTACATAACATGACAATTTTTGGAAAGGATATCTACAAGCCTTCTGTCTGTTATAATATTAGAAAGCAAGCGCTTTCCTCCTTTTCAGTGGCATGGCGGTGCAATATTAGCCATAGCGGAGAATTTGCCACCGTCTTTCTGAGCTGCTAATGGAAAGATATCCAACCCCAAGGAAATTCCAAAAATAAAAGAAAATTTGCCCCTTGTCTCTAATGGATATTGCTCGAACGTTTACATTTCAGAAGCTTTCCTGTATATAAGCTAAAGGAATTAAACAAACATATAATGAACTATAAGAAGCAATTTTATATAACATTTTAACAAGACACAAGCATATCACAGAACTCAGTAATTTCTATCGTGACCCTTAGTGTCTGCTCCACTCAGTTATGTGCATCAGCCAAAATACATTTTATTTATGATGGTGATGATGGTGGTGGTGGTAGTGACAATGAGCAGAATGCATAAGGTTGATCATAAAATGTATTTAATTTTATAATACTATGTTCGTAACGCACGCCAGTATGATAAAATAAAGCTTTCAACACACACACACACACACACACACACACACACACACACACATATATACACACACACACATGCATATATATATATATATATATACACATGCATATATGAAGGGTGTTTTAGGATTACCCGCAATCATTCGGGAGAACGTTCCTTAGTTAAATTACATCGATATAATAAAAAGTGCTTATACCCGAGGTTGTAGGATTATCGATATAATGGCGAGATAATTACTCAGAAATTATGTTTGTTATAATTTAATTTTACCAAACACTTATTAACACGAGGGGTTTGAAGTTCTGTACCGTTAACACGTGTACTTCACAACTGATTTAAATCTGAGAGATATAAAGACGTTGTTTAAGTAGGAAAAATTCTCACTTTTTCCATAAAAATTGTCCTCAGGTTTCCAAGTACTTTACATAGCACACTCCCCTCCGCATGCCTTGCATTAGCTATCGACTCAAGGAAGAACCGGCGCAGTGTAGGAATAACGCACGTGCTAAACAGGCACAGCACTTGGAACCGCAAGACAACCACATTTTACGCGCGTCGTCATTTATATAACAGTTCAAATTCTGATACACGTATGTTTTGTTATACCACTATAAATTATCCTATGGAAAATTCTCCCGTAGTATGGCAGATTCCTTCTGAAGCACGCTGTATATATATTCAGATGTAACGTACGACAGACAGAATGCATTGTTTGGATAAAAATGCTCTCCATGAGCCCAAGAACGTATATTTGCCATGTGTAAAGCAAAACAACACTACAGGTGGTGTAAGAGGTTTCGTTTGTTGCTGTTGGTGTTTCCCGTTGTTCCCGACTAAGTAAACTAATACGCTGAATATATGACGCCATTTTGATTGGTAATTTTTCACAGATGTTGCGAAGGAGCTTGCTGCCTTTGTCTATAGAATGGTCCAAGAAATATAGATGATGTCAAAGAAATGGTTACATTACATACGGACACAGCGTGTTACATGAAAGGTGTGGAAAGCCAGTAGGAGAAGAAGTGGAGTAGACGGGGTGAAGCAGTGGGCAAAATATGCCAAAGAAAGCAAAGTGAAACTGCATGAATGGAAGACTTGAACAAAATGAATAGAATGAGGAGCAAGAGACCAAATGAAGGAAGTAAGGACGAAAGAGAAACAACTGAAGATTGTAAGGAGGAAGTACAGCCAAGTGAGGAAACTGAAGGAAAGAGAAAGCTCATTGACGAATTTAAGCAGGAAAGCGATCCAAGTGAAGAAATAAGAAAGGACAGTGAAATGGAATTAAGAAGGAAGGAGAGACAACCGAATAATTTAAGGCGTAAAGACAGGGAACTGAAGAAATTAAAAAGGAAGGAGAGCCAGTTGAAGAAACTGAGGTCGTAAGGCCAAGTAAAGGAGGGAGAAAGGAGGACATGTGTCCAGTTGCCCTGTGAAGGGCCGAAACGCTGGAGCTGTGTATGCTAGCAGGGACATCTTCACGTCCAGCAGACTCACGTCAGTTTAGCTCCTCCTGCACTTGGCGTTTTTCCCTGCCTTATTTCGTTCATTTGGCAGTTCGTCCTACTGACTTCCTTGATCCCCCTCCATTAACCACTTCTTCATTTTCGCTTTGTTTTCTACTAATCTGTTCTCCCTATGGCTCCACCCACTCCCCAACACCATCCCTTCTATTTGGTCTCTACGTCTATTGTCCACCATGCTCTTTCCCATGCAGTGCAATAATTCTACAACGAAATTTGTGATCCTTGTACCGCCCTATCTTTATAGGTACCAACATGTTATTTTAGGCCAAAAAATTTGCAGACTTCCTCAACAAAAGCTTGAAAACCTCAATCTCACAAACAAATATAC
The DNA here is from genome assembly GCA_013340265.1 of Coptotermes formosanus. NCBI lineage: Eukaryota > Metazoa > Arthropoda > Insecta > Blattodea > Rhinotermitidae > Coptotermes > Coptotermes formosanus. The sequence continues at coordinate 1,118,895 of BLKM01008216.1, forward strand.
TTGTTCCATTCTGCTATGTTACAATGTACCAATTTGATAACAATGAAGCCATTCCAAACGCAACACCTTTTCCTAGATTCTATACAAATGTATCCCCTCCTGCCAGTATGGCCCCCCACATTCCATATGTGCCGTAGTCAACAATGGAATGGTTACATGCAGCCATAATGGCAAGGTCCTGTGCTGGAGAGTTATTTCTCATCACAACAACATCATCGTCACCTAGCTCACGTTCACACCACTCGGGATCATCACTCACCACAACAAACATGACCGGTTTATATTTATTCCGCAACACATTCATTTGCCTCGGGAAGAAATCAGGTTTTACCGCAGAAACTTTAAAGTACTTCTTCAAATGTCCTTCGTAATCTGTTCTCCTGACATGAACACCAACATACGTAATATTCTTCACTCTTCTTGAAGCACTGTGTAAGAATCTTTGGCTTTCATCCATTAGATGTTCCTTAACTGAAACATTTGACGAATTTCACTCACAAAAGGTGCAGTATATTTAGGCAACTGAGCAAATCTTGGAAGTAACATGCTCCCTCTGTAATGGTGTACCTTGTCTGCCAATATGTGTGCAAGGTATTCCTCTACAGCACAAGGTGCAAGGTATGAGAAAGGAGGGACTCTAAGGTTCTGGAATATCTTCACCAGTTCATGGATCATACAGCTTGGAATATAAGGTTCGCGCCCCGTCTTTTTGGCTATGGCTTACGTTGAAATACATTCATACACCTGGTTGCCAAGTCGCCCTAACTGTTGCACTGTCACTATGTTTTTATGTGGACAGCGGATTTTTTTTTTTTTGTCTGGTGGCGGTTTTATAGGTATATTTAGTGACTCACACAGAGTAGACTCATATTGCAGCATCTGATACTGAGGATATGGGGTTAACGTTTATATCTTTGCCCACCGTTTGTGAAAGTCTTCTGTCCAGTATTTTTCTGTCATGTAAAATGCCAGCATAAATATCACTAATATTAGAAAAAATGTGAAGCACTCTGGTCGTGTCCACATTTTTTTGAGTTACTCAGGTGACTTTGATAAATCCCCTGTAGTTTTGGTCTGTAACAAAATATCATATACTCATTAATTTTATTCGGTGTACTGTTATTACAGTGCAAGGGTGCACCCAAGGGGGGGCTGCCCGGCTTCACCTCCCCAAACCCCAAAAAACTAAAATTTAAGAAAACACATATTTTGTAGATATTATGACGTCAAAGTTTTACCTGGTTTACCCTTCCACTGAAATCAGACACTGGAATTGCCTGATAACTAGTATATTAGAATTTTGAAAAATAAATTTATAAGATTAAAAAAATACAAAAACATAGGACACTGTGATTGAGTCATGGAATATGTAGTTATATTTAGATGTATATAAAGGCAGTTGCGGATAGTATGATTTTTGTAACATAATTTTTTAAAGCAAATATGAATTATGTACAGCTTCAAGGTCAGCTATCCCTCAAGGAAAAATTCTGGATACACACCTGTTTAAGAGTGTAATTCGTGTAATCAGATCTATGGAGAATATTGTGATTCACTACAACCTCTTCATTTTCCATAGATTACAATGACATTTAACATAGAAAGAATGCTTTGACTGTAAGCACTGTAAAAGGTGACACAATTCACCGATCAGTTGCAGTCTTGAGAAACTTCGTTCCTCTCATAACACACAATACCTCCAAGTTACACAGATTCGCACACGTGATTATTGTTAATCTGAAAATTCCCTTATATACTCGGAACACTGAATGTAAAATTAAATAATTTATGTGTCCTGTATACAGGACTGTGCTTTATGTGGGACCTCATCATGGTGTGTGTGTACATGCAAAAATACGCTAGGTTATTTACACAGGCAACGGGGCATGTTGGGGTGAGCGGTTTTGACAAGTGCTGTTAGGTGACCGTACAACCTAATGATTTTTAGATACATGCATATAACGTTCTTACTGATGCACCTCTAAATGTGTGTGCGCACGCACGCACGCACGCACACTACCGCCACCACCACAATTGTTCAATTCATTTCAGAAATGCCAGTAGCAATTGAAAGAAAACGAGAAGATATTCAAATTAATGGAACATATCAGCTTCTTGTCTAAGCTGATGATGCTACCTGAGTGTGAAAATATAAACACTAAGAAGACAAACACTGTTTGCCAGTAAGGAACTTGGAAAAAATGTAGGTTCTGAGAGAACTAAGTATGTGCATGTGTCAGTTTCTCATTGAAAATTTGCAGGAGAAAAGAACAACGTGAAAACCCCGATAAATCCTTTGAATATATGGGAAGTTCAGATATTTGAGAATGGCACTAACAAAATTAATTGTAAGTTCAGATTACATCTGGGGGAATATTTTCTACCTTGGTGCAATATCATCTGTTTCTCAGCTGCTCTCTAACAGCTACAGATTTGGGCTGTTTTGAAGTTGACATTGGACTTTCAGGTTCCATAAAATGTGGTGAATATCTTGACTAACAGAGAGACTGCCAACTTCTGAAAAAGTACTTTGCTATCTGGAATTATTTATATGAAATGCATGCTAAAGTAGCTGGTGCTGGGCATGCTGAAGATAAAATTCTATGGAAGCAGTAATCAAAAACGTAATGGAATCTGCATTCAGTTCATTAGCAAGGTGATGGCTAACTTCTAAATACTTTAGTTCACTTCCTACTGCCATCTTTTAGCACTATATTTTTGCCCTGAGAGTGTGTTGTGATGCTCTTAAAATAGCATGTAACCAGTAGCATAGTAAATGGAAACTGTCATTTTGGCCACTACTCTATGATGACTATATGTGAATGGAACTCAATGCAGCAAAGGAAATTACACAACATGACATAAAATGATAATACAAGTGCTAAAACTAGAGTTTGGGCAAAACTAAGCAGATGTTAAACAGTCTTTGAAACTGAGAACTAAGTTTTATTGTATGACAACACATAACATTTAAATTGGATTTTTTTGTGAATAAACAACTTTAACAATACGTAAAAAATGTCAACAAGCAAAATAAGCAGAACAATTTTGTTGTTAAAATGATAACAATGGCTAGGCCTAACTATTAGCTAATTAGTGAATATAATTCTATTGCAATCTCCTTTTGCCATTACAGTACACCTTAAGAGTGTTGAATTTTACATTACCATCTCGAAAAACTGTGTCTTGCATATGTCTGGTATATGACAGATTGTAGTGCGGTAGAGGCAGTATCTTCCTTTGAAATGTTGGTATCTGCCTACCAGGATACATGGCGTCACAGCCCATAAGATAAAAACATGATTATTCACTGCTGTGAAGACACCGAAATATATATAAGAGATCAGCAGCTGAAGGGCCTCTTGAAAAATGGTAAGACTGCTGTTGCTGCTGTAACCATTCACACCTTCCTTACACCACTACAACATCGTCACAGCTGCTGGCAAACCAAGAGCCTAAGCAACAGCCATCAAAACCAACTGCAATGGCTCCACCATTACTCTGCCTCTGCGGTGCAGTAGTTGGTATATAATTATATTTTTACTGGACAATAGTTACTCACTTTTTATATCTCACAGTTTATAATTTACTTCATAAGACACAACTTATTCGTTGGTTTAATTAATAATATATTCTTTATTACTGACCTTCCATAAACATTAATGAATAGTGCATAAAACACTGGCACGAGTTGATAATTTTTAAATACAATCAGCCTGCTACAATACTGAATAACAAATGTGACGTGACCAAACCATATCATCTGCAGTAGTCAAAAATACGTGAGATAGAGAAAAAAAACACTCCCATATCCGAAGCATATCACTTGTAGAGATGAAGAAAAAAATATTCTTAACAGATTACAGTCTAATTTTAGGCAAACGTGATATAAATAAGAAATATAGGTTTTTTTTCCTGCTTGACCGTTAGGCGCCGGCCTGACGCTCTGCCCAAAACTCCGCCAGCGATGCGTCCTACACCACTTGTCAGGGAGGTTTAACCGTCGACGACAGGAGGTTTACAGATGATTGCATTGATAATGACCTTTAGAAAGTCCAACAAAGAAAACTCATCAAAACGTCAGACCAGCGCTTAATGGAAAATAAGAAAAAATATGCCCTATATTTAAAATGTAGCCAAGTCTACACAATATAAACTTTTATTTTGCCAACTACCGCATATAACTTTTTATGCTCATACTGTTTCTGCTACATGTTTCGGCTGTTACTTCCAGCCATCCTCAGGGAGCTAAGATCCAATGAACAGCCGAAACATGTAGAAGAAACAGTACGAGCATAAAAAGTTATGTGCAGTAACTGACAAAATAAAAGTGTACATTGTGAAAGAAGACTGCACGGAACATGTATAATATTAAGTATAGCTAAGTATATGTGAAAATTGTACTGATGCGATGAGAGTAGGAACACGCCCTTATGGCAGTGATTTCTGACATCGTATTTGGTTACACCCTTTTGATAACAGCAAACATGAAGATGCTTGCCATTACTTTAAATATAAAATGATACACTATAAAAGCACAGTAGTAAAAATCTGGAAATTAAGTGACTCTCAGCAGGCTTAAAATTGCACACCAAATAGCTCACTGTGTATAGCAAGTAGACTCGCGGCTGGATGGAACGTGAATTGGGGTTTGATTCCCGGTGAAGACCTTCTTTATCACGTCCAAACCAGCTCTGTTGTCGACTCCGCTTTCCTGCACAATGTGTACTAGGAAGAAAGTGACCAGGGTGTGAAGCTGACCCATCACCTCAATCTAGTGCAAAAGAAAGAAAGAAAGAAAGAAAGAAAGAAAGAAAGAAAGAAAGAAAGAAAGAAAGAAAGAAAGAAAGAAAGATATACGTCCACTCACACATATGTTATAAAGCGTGGGGAAAGTGTAGCTTATTTTATTTGAATACGGACACAGCTAATAGTGAAGCTGTATGATGAACAGCTGCACTTAAGGGCCCCCCGTTGATGGTCGTTGCCTCTATGTGGAAAAAACAACAGAAATGTTCACACAACATGTGGAATAATGAAGATAATGAAACTGAATCCAGACATGACGAAAGTTCACAAGAATATAACATGTTGTTTCTCCCTTCCCCCGTTCCTTCGGTGTCAAGAAGCTGTGACAACTGGTACCTAAGCCACTAATGCACTAACCCAGCAGCAACAAAAGACAAAGGAATGAAGGCAGATTGTTAGTGGAATGATACAAAGGATCTGAAACGTGATGTAATAACAGCTATATTTCTCTCTCGAGACTCAGATTAAGCATACATTCTCCAGGAAAGGAATCCATGTCACGGCAGCGAGAAGCTACAAACTGCACGAGCAGTCAAATGGCGGCAATGTCTTTGGGGACTGAAGTCTTGTA